>JAGFNQ010003507.1:101047-130642 GCA_024364735.1 Boesenbergia rotunda
GGAAAACTTAGAAATTTTCAGTTTTGGAACATTTCACACTTTGGAAAATTTTTCAGTTTTGGAAAAATTTCAAACTTAGAAACATAAGCAAAATCATTTAAGCAAAAAACATTAAGTTTCAAAATAGTTCAGAGTTTAGAATAAAGCTAACTTTGATTTACCAATTTTTCAGTTCAACCTTTTTTGAAGAAGATTATGGAAAAAAATTTTAAAAATTTTGTTCCCTGTTTCCTTTTCCAACTCTCCCCCTTTGACATATATCAAAAAATGCAGAAAAATTTTGCAATAGTTAAATAAAGCATTTGCTGTACTGAATCAAAACAAGACCTAGGTCTGGTTAACTCTTTAGGGACATGTCTTACCCAATTAGCTACTTACTAACTGTTATAAGCAGTAGTTTTGGCTAGGGTTAGTCAAGTTAAGTGAGCTGTTCAAGTTAGATTGTCTAAACTTGACACTTAACTTGATTGCTGTTCAGTTTGTATTTAGTGCCCCAACTACTGCAGATGCACTGACTTAAAGCATCTTGAGTTAAGGCAAAGACCTAAGCATCTCAACCCTTTCTAGGTTATCATTCAAAAGTACCCTAAGGTGCTTGTGAGATGCTGGCTTCTAGATCTATAGGTGCATGCAGTTCTAGGGTTAGAGCAAGTCCATTTCGAAAAGAGGCCCTAGTTTTGAAGGGGGTAGTTTTTGAAATAAAACTAAGAAAAAAAATTTTAAAAGAAACTTTTTCAAGTTAAAGTAACATTTAAAAAAAACATTTTAAAAGACATTTTAAGATCAATTTAAAAATCAAAAATAAAAAACTGAATGATTCTATTCTACTAAGCATAACCCTAACTGCCTTCTTAGTGAGCTAAACTCAGATTCAGGTAGGGGTTTAGTGAATATGTCAGCTAGGTTGGACTTGGAGTCTACATGCTTAAGGACTATTTCACCCCTAGCTACGTGATCTCTTACAAAGTGATGTTTTACTTCTATGTGTTTGGTTCTAAAGTGTTGTATTGGGTTTTTGGTTAAGTTAATTGAGCTAATATTGTCAATATTGACTTGGGTCTGATTGTAGTCTAGTTGAAGTCCTTAAGAGTATGCATCATCCATAGGAGTTGAGCTACACACTCTCCTAAGGCTACATATTCAGCTTCAGTTGTTGATAAGCAACACAGTGTTGCTTTCTACTGCACCAACTCACTAAGCTGTTTCCTAAAAGTTGACAGCTTCCACTTGTACTTTTTCTATCTAATTTACAACCAGCATAGTCAGAATCAGAGTATCCTGATAACTTAAAGGATGAAGTCCTAGGGTACCAAATCCCTACATTTAGGTGCCCTTAATGTATCTTAAAACTCTTTTTAGGGCTGCTAAGTGAGTTTCCTTAGCACATGTTTGGTACCTAGCACACATCCCTACTGAAAAAAGTATATCAGGTCTGCTGGCTGTAAGGTATAGTAGACTTCCTATCATACTTCTGTAAAGTTTTAGGTCTACTGGTTTACCCTCAGGGTCACTATCTATTTTTACATTTGTGGCCATTGGGGTACCTATACTTTTAGAGTTATCCATTTTAAATTTCTTAATTAGTTCTTTAGCATATTTAGATTGATGTACATAATTTCCATCTTTAGTTTGTTTGATTTGTAACCCTAGGAAAAAGTTTAGTTCCCTAACTAAACTCATTTCAAATTCACTTTCCATAATTGTTACAAATTCTTTTAGAAATTTAGAATTAGTTGATCCAAATATTATATCATCTACGTAAATTTGGGCAACAAATATATCCTTTTCTAAAATTTTAACAAACAAGGTTGGGTCAATTTGACCTTGTTTGAATTCTTTAGAGATCAGGTAATTGGATAATCTTTCATACCAGGCCCTGGGTGCTTGTTTTAGTCCATAAAGGGCTTTACTAAGTTTGTAGACATGATGGGGTTTTTCTATATCCTCAAATCCTGGGGTTGTCCTACATAAACTTCTTCCTTAATAAGCCCATTTAAGAAGGCTGACTTTACATCCATTTGTATAATTTGAATCCTTTATGGGATGCAAAGGCTAGTAACATCCTAATAGACTCAAGTCTAGCTACAGGGGCGAAGGTTTCATCATAATCCAACCCTTCTACTTGGCTGAATCCCTTAGCTACTAAGCGGGCTTTATTTCGGACTATTTCACCTTGATCGTTTAGCTTATTCCTAAATACCCACTTAGTGTCAATTACGGATTTGCCCTTAGGTTTAGGTACTAACTCCCAGACTTGGTTTCTCTCAAATTGGGCTAACTCTTCTTGCATGGCTAAGATCCAGTCAGGATCAGGTAGGGCTTCCTCAATAGTCTTAGGTTCAATCTTTGAAATCATGGCTATTTGACTAAGATTTCTATAGGAAGCTCTAGTTCTGACTCCTAAGGTTGGATCACCTACAATTTGGTCAGTTGGGTGACTGAGTCTGGGTTTCTTGGTTTTTCTAGTACTTGGCTCAGCTTCAGGTCCAGCTGGTCCAATAGGTTCAATTCTGGGTTCATTGGTTGGTTCAACTGATTCAGAAGTTGGTTCAATTGTTAAGTCATTAAAGGGTTCATTTAGGGTTTCAGAGTTATCTTCTTGATCAGTATTTGGTGAAGCTAAGTCAGAATTGTCAGATTTTGGGTTAGTTTCTTCATCAAATATTAAGTTGGTTGTTTCTTCAATTTTCTTAGTTATTTTGTTGTAGACTCTATAAGCTCTACTTGTTGTAGAGTACCCTAAAAAGATACCTGGGTTTGACTTGGATTGGAATTTTCCAAGATAGTCTTTGGTATTAAGAATATGGACTTTGCATCCAAAGACTCTAAGATAGTGTAGGTTTGGAAGTCTGTGGTAGTAAAGTTCATAGGGTGTTTTATTTAACCTTTTATTAAGCAGAATCCTATTTTGGATATAGCAAGCTGTGCTAATTGCTTCTGCCCAATAGTGGTTGGGTAGGTCAAATTCATTAAGCATAGCCCTAGCAGCTTCCTGTAGGGTTCTATTCTTTCTTTCTACTATGCCATTTTGTTGGGGGGTTCTAGGACACGAAAATTCGTGTTTATATCCATTTATTTTGCAGAATTCTTCGAATCTTTGATTCTCGAATTCTCCTCCGTGGTCGGACCTATGTCTTTTTATTTTGGTATCATTTTGATTTTCAATCAATTTGCAAAAGTTGTTAAATAGGTTCAGGGTTTCATCTTTGGTCTTTAGAAACCTGACCCAGGTGAACCTAGAGTAGTCATCAATTATCACTAAGCAGTATCGGTTTCCACTTAGTGACTTGGCTCCATGTGAATCAAATAGGTCAAGGTGTAGGAGCTCAAGTGTGGTTTGGGTTTGATCAGATTGGATCAATTTGTGACTAGACTTGGTTTGTTTGCCTTGATTACAGGATTCACATATTAGGTTTTCATTATTCTTAATTTTGGGGACACCTTTTATTAAGCCAAGTTGGGTAGTTTTTGAGATAGTTCTTAGATTGGTATGACCCAATCTCCTATGCCAGAGTTTTGATTGTTCTAATTGTGTTAACATGCATTTGGGTATAAGGGGAAGATTTATAGTATATACATTGTTTTTCCTAGTGCCCTTAAGCATGATTTCTGAGTCTTGTGCATTTCTAATCAGGCAATTAGAATTGTTGAACGTAACCAAATAACCAGAGTCACATAACTGACTTATGCTAAGTAAGTTAAAATTAAAGTTTTCTACTAATAGAACTTTCTTAATAATGAAATTGGATTTAAGTTCAATATTACCTGACCCAATTACCTTGAGTGTGGCATTGTTACCAAATGCTACTGAGCCCAGGTTTTTGAACTTGAGTTTGGTGAACTTCAATTTGTCTCCAGTCATATGTCTGGAGCACCCGCTATCTAACATCCATTGGTCCAAATCTTTATGTTCCTACACATAAAGAATTTTTGATGATTTGGATCCAATTTAAGTTAGGGATAGCTTAAATTGAGTTTCACTTCCTAGTCTGTCTCACCCCAGTCTAGGGTTTTCAATCACGTTAACCTTAAGGTTTTTGTGAAACAGGTTTGAAGGTAAAAATTAATTTTGAAAGGGAATTTTCATTTATTTTGAAAAGTTATTTACTTTTGGAAACTGATTAAAGAAAAGGATTTTTGAAAACAGATTAAGTGTTTTTCAAAAAGATAATAAGTTTGAAAAGTAGAAGTTTTGAAAAACAGATTAGAATCTATAATTATTTGAAATTTGAGTTATATTCGAATTTGACAAAAGTTAACTTGAATTTGAATTTCAGAAATTGGCATCCAGGTCTTGGCGAGGCACTAGGCCTTCTTTGGCCGAAGCCTTATGGGATCATCCACCCTTTCCTTGACAAAGCCTTTTAATGAAATTTCATTTTCAAATTAAATTAGGTCATTTTCTGGTCTAACTAGCTTGGGTCTTGGATCGGTAGCTTCGGCTAGTTCCGCCAAATTGGCTTCCCTAACGTACTATCATCTCACCTCCACCCAATACTATGTTTTCAAGTTTCAAGTAATTTCGTCCTTAAATCTAAGTATTCCTTAAATCTAAGCATGACAATTTGCAAGAAATTAAATAAACAAGCAATCAAAAAATTATCTAATTATAAAAATTATTTTGATTTTGGCTCCCCCTGGACTAAAGCCTCTGTATGGGTTAGGCAAGATGTGAATCTTGACCTTGGGGATCCAAAATTGATTTGAACCAGTTGGTTTAGTCAGGCACAGTTTTGGCACCCATGCCTGAACCTTAGGTCTTGACTGGTTCAGTACAGCAAAGTAAGATCTTTGCCGAGATTTGGTTCTATAACCAAGTCCGGATCGGTTTAGAACAGACTTCTGTTTTCCCAGAATCATGTCAAGATTCTTGGAACCAGAAGTGAATCGTTCTAAAGCTGTTCTTAAGTCCTTAACTTGAGTTTTCAGGGAGGAATTCTCTGATTCAAGTTTTTTAACTTGATCAGGGGTTCCTTCCAGAATTTTCTCAGTTAAGGAATCAGAATCAGCTCCCTCTTTCAGGAGTTTTACTTCCTGTCGGAGGGACTCGATTCGGAGTTTGGCTTTCGCCAAATCTCGGGATAGATAGGAAATAAGAGAATTCAATTGCGATTTTGAAAAGCCCGTTACCTTTATTTCGCCGTCGTCGGAGAATGTCAGCTTGCCGTCGTCCCGGTCCGAGTCTGAGTCAGTCTCGATTTGATCTGAAGCGGTCAGGGCTAGAAGATTGGACTGAGGTGCTTCTTCTTCTTCTTCTGAGGAAGACTCGTCCCAGGTTGCTTGGAGTGCCTTCTTCTTTCTGTTCTTTTTGGACTCCTTTAGACTTGGACATTCAGTCTTGTAGTGGCCCTTCTTCTTACATTCGTAGCAGGTTACGTTGGGCTTTTGTTTGTCAGTTGCCGGTTCATCTTGTCCGTCCTTTCTTCGACTTGTTCTTCGTGTGTTAGTTTGGTTCTTCAACTTTTTGTAGTAGTTTCGAGCTAGCCGGACCAGTTCAGATTGATCTTCTTCTTGATCTTCTATTTCTGAATCTGAGGTAGATTCAGGTTCAACTTGAGTTTTCTTCTTGGTCGTCTTCCCTGTTTTCCCTGCAAAGAAGGCTATACTTTTCTCGACCAAATTGGAGTTAGTCTGTTCATGCAGCTCAAGTTCAGAAAATAACTCATCTAGCTTAATTTTTGAAAGATCCCTAGAGACCTTGTATGCATCTACCATAGATGCCCACAAGGTGGTCCTAGGGAACGCGTTTAGGGCATACCTTATAAGATCACGATTTTGAACCTGGTGACCTATTGCGTGAAGACCGTTCATCAGCTCCTGGATTCTGGCGTGGAGCTGGGCTGCTGTCTCGTTATCTGCCATTTTGATAGTGAAAAGCTTGTTCAGTAGCAGGTCTCGTTTGCTGATCCTCGTATCTGAAGTTCCTTCGTGGAGCTCAATCAGTTTAGCCCATAGCTCCTTTGCACTTTTGAAGGGTCCGACGCGGTTCAGCTCTTCTTTCGTTAGTCCGCATTGGAGAGTCTGGGTTGCTTTGGCGTCGGCTTCAATTTTACGTTTGAGGGAAGTGTCCCATTCTGAGTAGTTTTGTGGTACACCTTCAGCATTTGTGGGAATCATCAGTCCAGACTGGATGATTATCCACATATCCACCTGAGTTTTCAGATGGACCTCCATTCGACTTTTCCAGTAGGGAAAGTCTTCTCCACTGAACAGTGGAGGTCTGGCGGTGCTAAATCCTTCTTGGATAGACATTTGTTACTGGAATTAAAAAGAACAACAAAAATATTCCAAGACTTGGTCTTGGATTAGTAGTGCGGGAAGAAATAATTAAACACAAATTTCAAGGGGTGTTGCACCAACCTTGAAAAAAAAACTCGAACGAAAATTTTAAAATAAGAGAGAAAAAGAAATCCGAAAAAAAATTTCAAACTGGTGGTTGCACCAAGTTTGACTTCCCCGCTCTGATACCACTTGTTGGATCAAGAATTGCGAGAGAGGGGGGGGGTGAATGTCGCAAATCGTTCGGATTTAAAAAGAGTTAGTGCGCAGCGGAAATAAGACACAAAAACAATGCTAACACGGTCGTTTTACTTGGTTCGGAGCCTGTGTCGACTCCTACTCCAAGGCCCACGGTCGTTGACCGTTTTCTGCGGGCAATTCTAAACGTTCGATAAAGTTTACAATCACAAGTATTACAGAATTAGCTTCGTAAACTTAAATGAATATTTCGTTACCGACGTCCGGTGTAGATCGGAGTATTGGAGCAGCAGGACGTCGTCAGAGCTCGAGATGAAAGATTTCTGGAGCGTGTCGTGGAAGCAGAAGAGCGTATGAAAGTCGCAGTGATTGATTCTTGAAGAAGAGGGTCGAGGGTCCTTTATATAGGGCTGGGGGCGCCCGGGATGCTCGGGGCGCCCGGGTTGACCGGTCAAGGCTTCATCTTCTTCGCGAGGGTGAGCTGCTGCAGCTGCCAGTGGCGTGGCACAGTGGGCGCCCGCGACTCGCGGGGCGCCCGACGCGCGCGGGGCGCTCGAAACATCCGGGGCGCCCCCAAATGTGCTGCTGTCGGGGCGTTTACTTGCTCTGCTGACTTTGGGTTGACTCTGGGGCGCCCGAAACATCCGGGGCGCCCTGCTCAGCTACTGCCTCACTCCTTTGAGGCTCTCTGAGCTGCAGAAACACAGTCCTTCGGTCCTGCATCCAGGGTTAGTCCAAAACAGCAATTAATAAGTTAATTTTACACAGCCTTGGCTGTCTTGGTTCTGACTTTGGGTCTCCATAATGGAGCCCTAGGTCGAACCGACGCCTAATGTTCCCTCTAGGGGAACGCGTCCTCACCTACTCCTCTCGGGAGAGTTTACCTGATGCCAACCGGATCCTCCAGTTGGACTTTTGCCCGGCAGTCCTTCGCCAGGTCTTGAGTTGCCAAGCTTCCCTTCGCTTGGTGCCTAGCAGCCCTTCGCTAGGTCTTTTCTTCTGGCAGCCCTTCGCCAGTGCCTAGCATTCCTTCGCTAGGGCTTGTCCATTCTGGCAGTCCTTCGCCAGAGCCTAGCAGCCCTTTGCTAGGGCTTTTCCTGTCTGGCAGTCCTTCGCCAGTGCCTAGCATTCCTTCGCTAGGGCTTTTCCTGTACACTCAAGAAACTTGTTAGACAACGACTAACCCTTAACTTTTGAACCCTTTTGTCAATATCAAAACACAGGTTTGACTTGGGTGCATACTGCACCAACATGATCTTTGGGCAAAATGTCCATTGACTAAACACTTGCCTTCCCCATAGTTGGTCTAGTTTTCATATTTTGATACTTTTAATGTTTCAACAATATACCACAAGCACAAGTGAACCAAATGTATTACCCTAATGGATCAAGCACACTTTTTCAAATGTAATATCCCAAGGTTCATCCTATACTTCTACAAAACACATTCCAAGACCTATTCTTACGGATGTAAACTCCGATTCGGGAAGAGGCTTGGTAAAAATGTCGGCTAAGTTCGAATTTGATTCAACATAGTGTAGTTCTATATCTCCCCTTGCCACATGGTCTCTAATGAAGTGATGTTTCACTTCAATGTGTTTTGTCCTAGAGTGGTGAACTGGATTTTTGGTCAAGTTGATTGTACTTACATTATCACACAAGACTTTGACCTTGGTATAATGTAACTCATAATCTTCTAAAGTGTGCATGATCCAGAGGAGTTGGGAAACACACCCACCCATTGCCACATATTCCGCCTACGTTGTTGATAGGGCAACGCATGATTGTTTCCTACTACTCCAACTAACTAAGGAAGACCCAAGGAATTGACACCCTCCACTAGTACTCTTCCTATCTAGCTTACATCCCGCATAGTCCGAGTCGGTGTATCCAATAAGATCAACACTAGGGGTTCTAGGATACCAAAGCCCGACATTGAGGGTACCTTTAACATACCTTAGGATCCTCTTAATTACAACCAAATGGGACTCTTTTGCACAAGATTGGTATCTTGCACACATACCTACTGTAAAAAGTATATCAGGTCTACTAGCGGTTAGGTATAGTAGACTACCAATCATGCTCCTATGTTGCTTAGAGTCTACCATTTTCCCTTCAAGGTCACTATCCATTTTCACATTTGTTCCTATGGGGGTAGATGCTACCTTAGCATTTTCTAGGCCAAATTTCTTTAGCATTTCCTTAGCATATTTGGTTTGCAAAACATGTGTTCCTTCATTAGTTTGCTTAACTTGAAGTCCTAAAAAGAAGGTTAGCTCTCCTACAAGACTTATCTCAAATTCATCTTCCATACATTTGATGAATTTTTGTAAGAAGTCATTATTTGTTGACCCAAAAATGATATCATCTACATACACTTGGCCAACAAATATGTCCTTATCCTTAGATTTTAGGAACAAAGTAGGGTCAATTGTTCCTCTTCTAAACCCCTTAGACACTAGAAATGAAGAAAGCCTTTCATACCAAGCCCGGGGAGCTTGTTTCAATCCATATAAGGTTTTTCTCAATTTGTAGACGTGTCTTGGATAATTAGGGTCCTCAAACCCGGGGGGTTGTTCTACATAGACCTCTTCCTTAATGATCCCATTAAGGAATACCGACTTTACATCCATTTGGTGAAGTGTGAAACCCATGTGAGCGGCATAGGCTAGTAGAATTCTAATAGATTTTAATCTAGCTACGGGGGCATAAGTCTCATCATAGTATAATCCCTCAACTTGGTTAAACCCCCAGCTACCAATCTAGTCTTATTCCTAGTGATTTTGCCTTGGTCATCTAGTTTGTTCCTAAAGACCCATCTTGTGGTTACAATGGTGCAATCATTGGGTCTAGGAACCAACTCTCAAACCTCACTTCTTTCAAATTGATTTAACTCTTCTTGCATGGCTAAAACCCAATCTACATCTCCCAATGCTTCATCAATAGACTTAGGTTCTAATTGAGAGATTAAGGCTATTTGACTAATTTGGTCTCTAAAATAGGACCTAGTCCTTACTCCTTGAGTGATATCACCCACTATTTGGTCAATAGGGTGATCTTGGTGATGTCTCAAGGGCCTAGAGGTTGTGGGTTCATTGACTACTTCTTCCTCATCCTCTAGGGTACTTCTTACTCCCCCTTGATCATTGCCCTTCAAATGTAGGTCTTGGATTCTTTGGGCAAGGGGTTGGACTTCTTCCATATCCTTATCAATTGAGGCTTTTCTAGGGTAGGTATTTGTTGATTCATCAATGTTAACATTTGAGGACTCCTCAATCACTTTTGTCCTTTTGTTGTAAACTCTATAACCCCTACTAGTGGATGAATACCCAACTAGAATTCCTTCATCGACTTTTGACTCAAACTTCCTTAGGTCATCTTTAGTATTTAGAATATAGACTTTACATCCAAAGACCCTAAAGTAGTGGACTTGCGGAACTCTCCCATTCCACAATTCAAATGGTGTTTTTCCTAGAAACCTATGTACCAAGCCCCGGTTTTGAATATAACAAGCGGTGTTAACCGCTTCGGCCCAAAAGTAGCTAGAAAGGGAATATGCATTAAACATAGTCCTAGCAGCTTCTTGTAGGGCTCTGTTTCTCCTCTCAACTACCTCATTTTGTTGAGGAGTCCTTGGGCATGAAAATTCATGCTTGTATCCATTTTCTACACAAAATTGTGAGAAACCTGAATTTTGGAACTCCCCACCGTGGTCACTCCTAATTCGGTTAATTTTGAGGTGTTTTTCATTCTCTACCCTTTTACTAAACCCTATAAAGATTTCTAAGGTATCGTCCTTATGTTTCATAAAGAAAACTCATGTAAACCTAGAAAAATCATCTACTATAACTAAACAATATTTACTCCCTACTAGTGAGGAAGTACTATGGCAATCAAACAAATCAATGTGTAAAAACTCTAATGGTAAAGTAGTAGTGGTTAGGGTTTTACCTTTGTATGATGATTTTGATTGCTTACCCTCTTGGCATGCATCACACAATTTGGTCTTCTCATACTTGATCATAGGTAGCCCTTTCACCAACTCTTCCTTGTCCACTCTTGCAATGCTTCTCATGTTGACATGTCCAAGCCTCCGATGCCACAACCACCCTTCTTCTTCTTTAGACATGAAACACTTAACCAAATTGTTAATAGCAAAAGCAAGATCAAGATAATACAAGTTAGCATCTCTATACCCTTCTAGTATAACATTATCAGATTCATTTTATCTTATTAGGCACTTCCTAGCATGAAATTCAACCCTATAGCCCGTATCACATAACCGACTTACACTAAGTAAGTTAAACTTCATGTCTTTAATTAAAAGAACCTTATGTATGGAAATTATAGGAGATACCTCAATGGTACCTCTACCAATAATTCTCAGTTTTCCACTATTTCCAAAGGAGACCGTCCTTTCTCTTAGGTAGCTAATAGTAGTGAACTTGCTCACATCTCCGGTCATATGTCTTGAGCATCCACTATCTACTATCCGCATAGTTGAGGCCTCCTTCACCTTTACCTATACAACATGAAAAATATACTCTTTTGTGTTGGTGCAGAATGCACCAAAGTCAAACCTGTGTTTTGATAATGGCAATAGAGGTCAAAAGTTAAGTCTTACTTGTGTTTCTAACAAACTACTCTAGTGTGCAGAGATAAAGTCCTAGCGAAGGAAAGCTAGGCACCTGGCAAAGGACTGCCAGTATTCAAGCCCTAGCGAAGGACTGCTAGGCACCTGGCGAAGGACTGCCAGTATCCAAGCCCTAGCGAAGGACTGCTAGGCAACTGACGAAGGACTGCCAGTATCCAAGCCCTAGCGAAGGATTGCTAGGCAACTAGCGAAGGACTGCCAGTATCCAAGCCCTAGCGAAGGACTGCTAGGCGCCAGGCGAAGGACAGCTTGGGACTAAAGCCCTAGCGAAGGACTGCTAGGCAACTGGCGAAGGACTGCCAGTTTACAAGACCTGACAAAGGACCGTCAGGCAAAAGTGCAACTAGAGGAACAGTTGGCATCAGGTAAAATCTCCCGAGAGGAGTAGGTGAGGACGCGTTCCCCGTCGAGGGAACAGTAGGCGTCGGTTCGACCTAGGACTCCATTTTGGAGACCAAAGTCAGAACCAAGACATCTAAGGCTGTATAAATCTAATAAATTATTATTATTGTGTTTTGGACTAACCCTGGATGCAGGACCGAAGGAATGTGTGTCTGCAGCTCAGAAAGCCTGAAAGGAGAGAGGCAATGGCTGAGTAAGGCGCCCGGAGTGTCCCGGGCGCCCCCAAGGTGCATACAAAACAAGTAAAGAGAAAAAGGGTTCGAATAGCTGCCGGGCCGGGCGCCCCCGTGCTCCCGGGCGCCCGCGCTGCTCCCGGGCGCCCCCAGCGTCCCGGGCGCCCCCATGCGTATACCTCGAACCGAAGCCTTCGAAGCCAAGCGGATAAAATTTGACCCGGTCAATCCGGGCGCCCCGAGTCCTCCGGGCGCCCCGGTCAAAGCGGATCCAGAGGATCAGATGCGACCGAGACTTTGACGGATCAAAGGCCACGTGGGGGGCGCCCCCGACGTCCCGGGCGCCCCCAGGCCCTATATAAAGGCCCTTCGACCAAGGCTTCAGAACACGAATTCATTCAACGCTTCCACGCTCTTCTGCTCTCGCGCCTTGCTCCGAAAACTGCCCAACTCGAGCCGACGACGTCCCGCTGCTCCGAACAAGTGAACCTACAATCGGACGTCGGTAAAAGAAGAGCATCTTTTTCTTAATTGTTAAAGTTTACTGCACTTACTCTGTATTCAATATTTGTAAACTGTCTTTGCGCCAAATATAGAATCGCCCAAAGTAAACGGTCAACGACCGTGGGCCTTGGAGTAGGAGTCGACACAGGCTCCGAACTAAGTAAATCGACTGTGTCTCTATGCATTGTTTTTAATTTCCGCTGCATACCTACTCTTATTCAAATCCGAAAGTTTTCCGATATTCACCCCCCCTCTATCGGTTTTATCGATCCAACAAGTGGTATCAGAGCTGGGAAGTTCAAACCTGGTGCAACCACCAGTTTGAAATTTTTTTTTCGGATTCTTATTTTTCTATTTCTTTTTCCTTACGAATTTTTCGTTAAATATTTTATTCGATTTTTTTTGTTAAAGCGAGGTTGGTGCAACACCCCTCGTTATTTAATTTATCCAGCACTACTAATCCAAGACCTATTCTTGGAAAATTCGTTTTTCTTTTAGCTTTCTATTTCAGATGGCCATGCAAGAAGGATTTAGCACCGCAAGACCTCCACTCTTCAGTGGAGAAGACTTTTCCTACTGGAAAAGTCGTATGGAGGTCCACCTGAAAACTCAGGTGGACATGTGGATCATTATCCAGTCTGGTCTGGAGATCCCCCGAAATGCTGATGGACTTCCTCAGAACTACTCTGAATGGGACAACTCCCTAAAACGCAAGATAGAAGCCGACGCAAAAGCTACTCAGACTCTTCAATGCGGATTGACGAAAGAGGAGCTGAACCGCGTGGGCCCCTTCAACAGTGCAAAGGAGTTGTGGACAAAACTGATCGAGCTACACGAAGGGACTTCAGATACTCGGATCAGCAAGAGGGATCTGCTACTAAACAAACTCTACACCATCAAGATGGCTGACAACGAAACAGCAGCCCAGCTCCACGCACGAATCCAAGAGGTAATGAACGGTCTTCACACAATAGGTCACAAGGTTGAAAACCGTGACCTAATAAGGTATGCCCTAAACGCCTTCCCTAGAAACACCTTGTGGGCATCTATGGTAGATGCATACAAGGTCTCTAGAGATCTTTCTAAAATAAAATTAGATGAGTTGTTTTCCAAACTTGAACTGCACGAACAAACTAACACCAATGTGGTCGAGAAAGGTATTGCTTTCGTTGCAGGTAAAACTGGAAGGACAACAAAGAAGAAGCCTGAACCTGAACCAGAGTCTAACTCAGAATCAGATCCAGAAGAAGAAGATGGAGATCAAACTAAGCTGGTCCGGCTCGCTCGAAGCTACTACAAGGAGCTGAAGAACTGAACCAACAAACGGAAAATCGGCCGAAGAAAGGACGAACCAGCGGAACCCGCGAACAAGCCTAATGTGACCTGCTACGAGTGCAAGAAAAAGGGCCACTACAAGTCAGAGTGCCCTAACCTAAAGGAGACTAAAAAGACGAGAAAGAAGAAGGCATTGCAAGCAACATGGGACGAATCTTCCTCAGAAGAAGAAGAAGAGACACCCCAGTCCAACCTCCTAGCTCTGACCGCTTCAGAAGAAGTCGGGACCGAATCAGAAATAGAACAGGAGGACGGCGAGCTAACCATCACGGAAGACGGAGAAATTAAGGTAACTGGTTTTAATAGATTGCAATTAAGTGAATTAATTTCATTTCTTTCTCGAGATTTGGCAAAAGCCAAACTCCGAGTCGAATCCCTCCAACAGGAAGTAAAACTCCTAAAAGAGGGAGCTGACTCTAAACCCTTAACCGAGAAGGTTCAAGAAGGAACTCCTACTCAAGTTGAAAAACTTGGAAAGGAAAACTCCTCCCTGAAAACTCAGGTTAAGGATCTTAGATTAGCATTAGAACGATTTACATCTGGTTCCAAGGGTCTTGACATGATTCTTGGAAAACAGAAATCAGTTCTAAATCGATCCGGATTGGGCTATAGAACCAAATCTCGGCAAAGATCTTACCTTGCTGTACTGAATCAGTTCAGAGGTAAAATTCAGGCATGGGTACCTAAACTATATCTGAACAAACCGACTGGATCAAATCAATATTGGATCCCCAAGGACAAGATTCACATCTTGCCTAACCATCACCGTGGCTTTAGTCCAGGGGGAGCCAAACTGAAAACTATATTCATTATTAGATAAATTTTTTTTATTGCAATATGATTGTTTGCCTGTTTATTTAATTTCTGCAATTTACCATGCTTAGGGACCAAACAAACTTAACTGAAACTTGAAAACATAGTATTGGGTGGAGGTGAGATGATAGTACGTTGGGGAAACCAATTCTAATAAGATCAAATTCACTTGCTCTCTTTAGACTGGTGAAATAAGCCGAAGCTACCGATCCAAAACCTAAACTAGTTAGACCAGAAATTTTTCAAAGAATAATTTTGAAAATGAAATTTCATTAAAAGGCTTTGTCAAGGAAAGGGTGGATGATCCCATAAGGCTACGGCCAAAGAAGGCCTAGTGTCTCGCCAAGACCTGGAAGCCAATTTTTGAAATTCAAATTCAAATTAATTTTTTTCAAATTCGAATCTAACACAAAATTTCAGTTATTTGTAGATTTAAACATTTTTGTTAAAATTAATTGTTTTTAAAATTAATTAAGTTTTTAAAATTTTAATTGTTTTCAAAATTAATCAAACTTTTCAAAATAACTTTTAATCATCAAAACCTGTCTCACGAAAACCATAAGGTTAACGTGATTGAAAACCCTAGACTTGGGTGAGACAGACTAGGCAGTGAAACTCAATTTAAGCTATTCCTGATTCTAATTGGATCCAAATCAAGAAAATTCTTTATGCGTAGGAACATAAAGATTTGGACCAATGGATGTTGGATAGCGGTTGCTCCAGACACATGACTGGAGATAAATTGAAGTTCACCAAGCTCAAACTCAAAAACCTAGGCTCAGTGGCATTTGGCAATAATGCTACACTCAAGGTAATTGGGTCAGGTAATATTGAGCTTAAATCTGATTTCATTATTAAGAAAGTTCTATTGGTTGAAAACTTTAATTTTAACTTGCTTAGCATAAGTCAGTTATGTGATTCTGGTTATATAGTTACTTTCAACAATTCTAACTGCCTGATTAGAAATGAACAAGACTCAGAAATCATACTTAAGGGCACTAGAAAAAACAATGTATACACTATAAATCTTCCCCTTATACCTAAATGTATGTTAACACAATTAGAACAAACAAACCTCTGGCATAGGAGATTAGGTCATACCAATCTAAGAACTATCTCAAAAATTACCCAACTTGGCCTAATCAAAGGTATTCCCAAAATTAAAAATAATGAAAACCTAATATGTGAATCTTGTAATCAAGGTAAACAAACCAAATCCAATCACAAATTAATTCAATCTGATCTAACTCAAACCACACTTGAGCTCCTGCACCTTGACCTATTTGATTCACATGGAGCCAAGTCACTAAGCGGAAACCGATACTGCTTAGTAATAGTCGATGATTACTCTAGGTTTACCTGGGTTAGGTTCTTAAAAACCAAAGATGAAACCCTAAACCTATTTAATGAATTCTGTAAACTAATTGAAACATAGAAAGGGTTGAGATGCTTAGGTCTTTGCCTTAATTCAAGATGCTTTAAGTCAGTGCATCTGCAGCAATTGGGGCACTAAATACAACTTAAACAGCAATCTAGTTAAGTGTCAAGTTTAGAAAATCTAACTTGAACAGAAACACTTAACTTGACTAACCCTAGCAAAAACTACTGTTCATAACAGTTAGTGAGTAGCTAATTGGGTTAGATAGGTCCCTACAATGAAAATTGATTGATTTAGTTAAGTCTAATTATGATTTGGTTCAGTACAACAAAATCTTACTTATTTCCATTATTTCTGCTATATTTATTTGTTTTGATATATGGCAAAGGGGGAGAGATAGGAAAGGAGAGAGTAAAAAGTTTTCAAAATTTAATTTTCATAACTCTATCCTTTATTCAAAAAGTATTCAAAAGTTTTTTCTGTAGAAACCTAAGCATTCAAGTCCTTCAAAACTATAGCTTATTTTGCTAAGTATTCAAGCATTCAAGTCCTTCAAAACTATAGCTTATTTTGCTAAGTATTCAAGTCCTTCAAAATTATTACTTAAGCTATCAAAATTTCTTTATTCAAAAATTTCTTTTGAAAAATACTTAAGCTTTCAAAAGTTTTCAAAATTTTTCCTTTATTCAAAAAGGTTCAAAAATATACTTTTCCTTTCGTCAAAAGCTTAAACTTTTTGAAGAAGTACTAAAGTTCTTAAAGCTTTTTAAATTTTTGCCTAAGTACTCCAGTTTCAAAATTTCTTAAAACTTTCAAAATTTTGCCTAAAAGTACTCTAGTTTCAAAATTTCTTAAAGGCTTTTAAAATGATGCTAAGTACTCTAGCTGCAAGATTTTTACTCAAGCTTTCAAAATTTTCCTAAGTACTCTAGCTTTTCAAAAAGTTTTTACTTAAGTTTGTCAAATTTTTTACTCCAAAAGCTTAAGTTTTTTTAAAACTGTATTAAAACTGAAATTCTTACTTAAGCTAACATTTTCAAAACCTTTGAGTACCTTGAAACTTAAAACCTCAAACTTGTTAAGTACTAAAAAATCGTGTTTCAAAAATCTTCCTATATACTTTTAACTTAAGATTCCTAAGTACCTAAAACTTAAGTTTTCAAAGTACGAGTAAAGTTTTTCTAACCCCACGAATTTTTGAAAAATCTAGGGGGAGATTCCTTCCAGGGGGAGGAACAAAAATTAACATTTTTTTTGCTTGCTTAAACTTAACTTTTTGAACTAAGGTTGCCATAAATCAAAAAGGAGGAGATTGTTGGTGCAGAATGCACCAAAGTCAAACCTGTGTTTTGATAATGGCAACAGAGGTCAAAAGATAAGTCTTACTTGTGTTTCTAACAAACTACTCTAGTGTGCAGAGATAAAGTCCTAGCGAAGGAAAGCTAGGCACCTGGCGAAGGACTGCCAGTATTCAAGCCCTAGCAAAGGACTGTTAGGCACCTGGCGAAGGACTGCCAGTATCCAAGCCCTAGCGAAGGACTGCTAGGCAACTAGCGAAGGACTGCCAGTATCCAAGCCCTAGCGAAGGACTGCTAGGCGCTAGGCGAAGGACAGCTTGGGACTAAAGCCCTAGCGAAGGACTGCTAGGCAACTGGCGAAGGACTGCCAGTTTACAAGACCTGACAAAGGACCGTCAGGCAAGAGTCCAACTAGAGGAACAGTTGGCATCAGGTAAAATCTCCCTAGAGGAGTAGGTGAGGACGCGTTCCTCGTCGAGAGAACAGTAGGCATCGGTTCGACCTAGGACTCCATTTTGGAGACCAAAGTCAGAACCAAGACATCTAAGGCTGTATAAATCTAATAAATTATTATTATTATGTTTTGGACTAACCCTGGATGCAGGACCGAAGGAATGTGTGTCTGCAGCTCAGAAAGCCTCAAAGGAGAGAGGCAATGGCTGAGTAGGGCGCCCGGAGTGTCCCGGGCGCCCCCAAGGTGCATACAAAACAAGTAAAGAGAAAAAGGGTTCGAATAGCTGCTGGGCCGGGCGCCCCCGTGCTCCCGGGCGCCCGCGCTGCTCCTGGGCGCCCCCAGCGTCCCGGGCGCCCCCATGCGTATACCTCGAACCGAAGCCCTCGAAGCCAAGCGGATAAAATTTGACCCGGTCAATCCGGGCGCCCCGAGTCCTCCGGGCGCCCCGGTCAAAGCGGATCCAGAGGATCAGACGTGACCGAGACTTTGACGGATCAAAGGCCACGTGGGGGGCGCCCCCGACGTCCCGGGCGCCCCCAGGCCCTATATAAAGGCCCTTCGACCAAGGCTTCAGAACATGAATTCATTCAACGCTTCCACGCTCTTTTGCTCTCGCGCCTTGCTCCGAAAACTGCCCAACTCGAGCCGACGACGTCCCGCTGCTCCGAACAAGTGAACCTACAGTCGGACGTCGGTAAAAGAAGAGCATCTTTTTCTTAATTGTTAAAGTTTACTGCACTTACTCTGTATTCAATATTTGTAAACTGTCTTTGCGCCAAATATAGAATCGCCCAAAGTAAATGGTCAACAACCGTGGGCCTTGGAGTAGGAGTCGACACAGGCTCCGAACCAAGTAAATCGACTGTGTCTCTGTGTATTGTTTTTAATTTCCGCTGCGTACCTACTCTTACTCAAATCCGAAAGTTTTCCGATATTCACCCCCCTCTATCGGTTTTATCGATCCAACATTTTGGTACCCAAATTTTTGATCCACAAGCATCATTTAAAAATCTTTTAGGTACTCATGCCCTCTTGGTGTTTCCCTTAGACCCTTGTCTCCTAGATGCACCAATCCTACCCATGAGTGAGACAAAGGTCACTTCCTTTGTCTTTGGCCTATACCCTAATCCGGCTTTGTTATAGATGGCCCTTTGACTATTTATTATCATATCGAAGTTGCTAGACCCCACTTGAAATTTTCTAAGTGCCTTTGTGAGGTCCTCTACCTTTTTCTTTAGTTTTCTATTTTCAATTTCAAAACATAAATCATGTGATGTAAGAGAACTAACATGTAAGTCTTCCTTAAGTTTTGTAGACTCTACTCTAAGCATGACAATTTCATCTTTTCGGTCCTTAATCTTACTTCTAGCTTTAGCTAAATCCATGTTTGTGCTAGAAATGATTTTAACTAGAGTTGAGGAGGGTAAATGGTATACCTCACTTACCGATGCTTCTGACTCGGATGATGAAGAGGAGTCGCTCTCATCTTCACTGCTTGAGCTTCTTTCATCATCTGATGAGTCTGAGTGGTCCATTGCCATGAGAGCAAAATGTGAAACTTGCTCTTCTTCCTCCTCCGAGGATGATGGATCATCCCAAGTCGCATTGAGGTTGGTGGCACCCTTCTCCTTTCCCTTCGACCTCTTCTTGTCACCTTTCTTCTTCTCCTCCTTCTTTTCATCTCTTCTCTTCAGTTGAGGGCACTCGTTCTTCATGTGTCCCTCTTGGTGGCAGTTGTAGCAAATGATGTCCTTGCCCTTACCCTTGCCTTTGGACCCTTTCCTAGCATTAGACTTGTTAGAAAAACTTTTGAAAGTCTTACACATCTTCCTTACCATGAAAGCCTCCTGATCGCTATCCATGGAGGCGCTGGACTCCTCTGAGTCGGATGAGGAGGAGTAGACCACCTTCTTCTTCTCCTTCCTCTTCTTCTTCTCCTTTTCTGCAATAAAAGCTATACCTTTCTCTTTGGCCAAAACATTAGCTTGCTCGTGCAGTTCAAATTCATAAAACAAATCGTCTAATTTAACTAAAGATAAACCTTGATACTTTGTAGGCATCAACCATAGATGCCCACAAGGTAGTTCTCGGGAAGGCTTGTAGGACATACCTGACGATATCTCAGTTTTCGATCTTTTCTCCAATCACATGGAGTTCGTTGATGACCTCCTTCACCCTTCCATGCAGCTGGCTGACAGTCTCATTGCTCTTCATGGGCAAGGATTGGAGTTGGGCCACGAGCAAGTCCTTCTTTGCTCTTCTGGACTCGTTGGACCCTTCGTTCAGTTCCACCAGTTTGTCCCATAATTCTTTGGCGCTCTTGAATGGCCCCACCTTGTTGAGTTGCTCCTTTGAGAGCCCACACTGAAGTGTGGTGGTGGCCTTGGCATTGGACTGCACCCTCTTCATGACCTCTTTCTACCAGGATCTCATGGGTGTCGGTTCTCCTTTTTCATCGATGGGTGCATCGAATCCATGTACAATGCTAATCCAATTTTCAATATCGTTCATAAGATAATACTGCATCCTACCTTTCCAGTATGCGAAGTCGTTCCCGTCAAAGAAGGGTGGTCATGCAGTGTTGTATCCCTCTTGAAACGCCATTTAACTTTGCTCCAGTTGACGGTGAGTTCTTCCGAAATGAACCGGCTCTGATACCAACTGATAGATCGAATGGCGTGCTAGAGGGGGGGTGAATAGCACTTCGTCGAATTCTCTACAAGATTGTTAGCGCAGCGGAAACAATAACATGCAAAGGACAATAAAAACAATGCTAACAATCGGAATTTACTTGGTATCCACCCAAATGGGTGACTAATCCAAGGATCCACGCACGTATTCCACCTCCACTAAGAAAAATCTCCTTCAGGTGGAGAAACCTTTACAGAATGTTATCTTCCTCTTTACAGAATATAGTGATTGAAGAGAGAGAAGATGAGAACGCTTTTTGCACGAGCATCACTTCGTTACAGTACGGAACCGTACCGTTCACGTGCAAAAAGGTCCTCCTTTTATAAGAAAACATGACAAACTCACAGTCTGTCTAGATCCGTACCAGTCAACTGCCCCTGGGGCAGTCGACTGGTCTAGCATTAATTGCTAGCCAACGGCTAGCCAACGGCTAGCTAACGACTAGTTTTGGGGTGTTACCAGTCGACTGCCTCTGGGCCAGTCGACTGGTAGAAGGCTGAAAACCTTCTGTGAGTTTTGGCAGTCGACTGTCCTCTGGCCAGTTGACTGCTCACTCAATTGCAACCATTCTTCACATACTCCTTCACGTGTGCCTTCAGGTTCACTCCTTGGCTCTCCCCTTGAAGTCATCTTCCTCTGACTCTCGTCCCTCAGATGCGCACACAAGCCTTCCCTTGGCTTGCCTCCATGCCACCCTTCATGTGTGCCCTTGAAGTCCACTTCCCGTCTTGCCCTTGGAGTCCTCCTCCCTCGGCTCTTGTCCCTCGGATATGTTCACCATGTGTGATTCTCCAAGTCCTGCAAACTCAATCACACACATCAAATACAACATAACACTCTAACCTTAAACATATTCACACACATACATCAAAACCATGATCTTCCAATCATTTTAGGGTCGATTGCCTCAACAAAGGTTTCTGAGCCGAAGTCGCCGTTCGTCCAATCAAGAGAGAAGAGCTCGGTGGGAGATTTCAGATTTTGATCGATCTCTGTGATCGGACAGAGACACTTCTGATCGATCTCCAATCCGATTACAAGAAGTCCTGATCGGTCCCGTGACCGATCAGGAAGATCAATACGCACCAATCCATTGCAAACTGATCAAGGGAGTTTTTCTCCGCTGGTTTTTGAGCTAGAGGGTTTCTAGCTTAGCTTTTGAGTGACGGCAAGAGGAGATCTTAACAAGGGACCGATCTGGAGTTTAATTTAGGAAAATTTCATTTCTGAACTCTTATTCATTAGCTTCTTTTTCAATTTGTATCAACCTACTTCCTAGTCTTGTCCTTTTGGTATTACTTTGCTTTAGTTTTCTCAATTTTGCAATTAGATACAGATTTCTGCATTCAATATTAGTTTTGTCTTTCAATCTCATAGTTTTGCATTGAATTGCTCAGTTTTTAAATAGGTTAAGTGTAGTTTCTGCAACGTCGAATTAATTTCTGCATTAGCTAAGTCTATTTTGTTTTAAATTGTTATTTCATCCATTACCGCAAAAACCCCCATCTTACTTCAAAACCCAAAACATAAAACGACAAATTCAAGCTTGAGTTTAGCATTCTTAACTATTCCTTGGAAAAGTACGACTTGAGGCCCCTATACTACACTTAGATTTGTGAGCTAAGGGTTTTCAACTTATAAATTCAAATTTGAGGCTCATCCTGACACTCGTTGTGGGCTTACTAACACATCAAATTTTTGGCATCGTTGCCGGAGAACATACTAGTTGAGTTTGTTTGATTTGAGCTTGTGCTTAGTTCCATATTTTCTGATTCTATTTTCATTTGCTTTATCTTTCTATATACATTTGTTGCCATTTTGTTTGTTTTATGACTAGGACTGCAGGTGGTGATATTGTGGAGTATGATCCTGAGATTGAGAGAACATTCAGAGCTAGAAAAAAATCAAGGAAGAGTTTCAGAAGCTATTGAAAATATTCCTACTTATTCGGGATGGAGAGTTTCAGAGGACAATATCAATCAAGGAATGACCCATATTCATCTACTTACAATCCAGGATGGAGAGATCACCCTAATTTGAATTATGGTAATTCATTCTATCAACAAAACACTTCACAACAACCCCTACAACAAGGACAACCGCAATTCTAGAATTTTCAGCAACCTTATCAGCAATTTCAGCAAAGTAATCAACAATTTCAGCCTCAATTCCAACAAAATTGGCAAGGTTTTCAACCAATTCAGACTTTCCAACAATCTTTTCAACCATACCAGTAGAATTTTCAGTTTCAAAATCAGAATTTCCAGCCCCGACAATTTCAGCCTTCGAACCAACAATTTCAACTCCAAAATCAGAATTTTCAGAGCAATAATTTCCAGCAACTTCCACCAAGTTCTCCACCCAATTTTCAGCAATTTCAACAACCCATTCACTCATTTAATCAGCCCCAACAACTTCATTTTCAGAATTCACAACCTACTCATAATTTTCAACAACCTAATGCTTCATTTCAAGGCCAACAAAAGTCCCATACCAATCAAGGAGGCTTTGGGAACTCTAGTGGGTTTAATGCACAACAACAAAGGCTTGAGGAGATGATGCAACAAATCATACAATAACAGCAAATTTTACAACAACAACAAGGGCAACACAAGAATGATTCTACTCTTCAAAACATTGAAAGATATATTGGTCAACTAGCTAGTGGAATGAATCAAATGCAAGCCCAAGGATCGAGTCAATTACCTTCACAAGCAACTCCTAATCCTAAAGGAAATGTTAGTGCAATAACTTTGAGGAGTGGGAGAGTAGCTTCAAGTCCAAACACTCAATGGGCTGATTTTTCTGAAAAAATTACAGCACCTTGTTTTCCAGCTCAGAACAGCCCCAAAATGAATTTTACATCAGTTGGAAGTGACCCTAGTTCAAGCCTAAGTCCTTCTTCAATTGATCATGCGGATTTGGAGGAAGAACAAGGAGAAATCAGTAAGAAAGATGAACCTACAGCAGCTACTCCACTTGAAATTTTTGCTCAAGATTCACTTCCAAAAAGTTTCAGCTCAAGAGGAGGAACTGAGAGTCCCTTTACCCTTTCACAGCACCCCAGAGAGGATCATTCTATCATGAGCATGGATATTTTAGATGAGTTAGTTGATGCAGATTTATTTGCTGATAGAGTTTCATTTGGTATTCATAAAGGATATTTTAGCTCAGATGAGGCTGAGGATGCATTAGCTATAGAGGCAGCTGATTTGAAGACTGTATCTGATTCACTCGCAGTTGGAGACGATTCTATAGGTGTAGGGGATTGCACTGAGCCCCGGGGATCACCTATATTGATTGACATATCAGGAGATTCAGAGGATAGGTATGAAAGTATAGGGACTTGTATGGTGGGAGCAAGGACCCAAGAATCACCTCTTTTAGTTGTATGTCCACCAGAACCTGAGCCTGAGGTGGAGCCTTTACCTGACCAGGAGGAGGATATAGTTACATCCACTCTTGTAGAACCTTCAGGTATTTTTCAGCACGACAAGGTAAGTATTTCTCCTATTTTTTTAGGAAAACTTATAGAGGTACCTAAGGTTGATTTTATTGGATGTGATGCATTTCTTGATACATTCTATGTAGAGACTGATTGTATTTCATGTCTTTCTTACCCTGCATGCGTGCGGGAGGTATTTCTTTCTCATGGTTTTGTAGGGTGTCGTAAGCTTCTTGAGTGGGTGCTCCAACTAAATAGCCTCCAACCTCCCGGTAGGACTTCCAAAGAGCATATAGTGGGAGGAGTTGAGCTTACTTTGACTCGTAGAAATTCACCTCGAGAGTGGATTTTGCACCTTAATCGTCTCCGACCACCAGGACATACTTATGCGAAGTTGATGAGGGAGGGAGCAGTGCACTATGATATTGATCACGTGAGGATGACTCTCTCGACCACCCAAACCACCCCACTACCGGGATGGATGCTACTCCTTAATCGAATCCAATCGCCAACATAAAGCGGAGTGAGTTTGATTTCTCTTACACTCTTATTTCATTGTATATACCATTTTTATATTTTCTAACAGTAAATTTTTCTTTTATAGTGAGTTCTTGCTAATAAATGTTTAGGTAGTGTAGAATGAATAAAGATTCATTGTAGATACCATTTTATCCTTTTTGGCATCTTGTTTCATGCATGATTTGGAATAAAGGTATCTCTCTAGATTTTCTTTATATCATTTTAGAATCCTTTGAAAGTGAGTTAAATTTGGTTGTTAAAACTTAGAATTTGAGCCAATGGATGAAAATTCTTGGATACTTGAGTACTACTTAGTTATGAACTCTAGATTGATGACTTGAGATGAATTCTTTTTATCTAGTGAGGATTTGGCCTTATTTTTGAGATACACACATGTGATTATACTCTAGAACTTGCTTAGGTTCTTTCAAAGCTATATTTCTATGATGGGACAACATTTATAGAGGTGAATCACAGTGTTTCTTTTTTTCATATCAATTTTTTTGCAACATTCCTTGTTGATACACTCTTTATTCTATTTTTCTGCTTATAATAATATTTTCCATGGACTTGGGTACTTTGATGTTTCTTGATGTTACTTTGCCCGAGACGGTCAAAAAGCTAAGTGTGGGGGAGGATCAAGCATTGAATCAAATATTGAGGACAATGTGAAGTATTTGGCAACCTACAAGCAAAAGTGTGCCAACTTGAAGGAGTTGTGTATCAAGAGTGAGTTGCAAGAATTGGTTAGTGAAGGTAACATTTGAAGCATCTAAATTCCTAATTCTTATTTGATGTTTCAAGTTCTATGAGGCAAATTTCGAAGGGAAATGAGAGTCTACACAAGAAGGTTGTATCAATACACATTTAATGAATTATTCACTTCTTCACGGCTAATTTTTATATTGACAATCTTAATAAAATGTTTGTTAACAATCTGGTTATGTTTTGATTGTATCAATACAAGGATGATCAAATTTCTGATGATTCACCAATAGAGAATCGAAATAAATCCATGACCCCAAATATAAACTTAAGTACTTGCAATGTGACATCTTCAACTTCATCTAATGTTGTTGTTCATTTGAATGAACTAGCTCCAAGTGTTGAAGATGAAAATGAACAAGCACCAAGTGTTGAGGATGAAAATGAACAAGTTCTAAGTGTTGAGGATGACACAGTATATACAACTATAGGAGTGAGAAATCTTTTTGAGAATAAGTGGATTGAACAAGAATATAATGATAATAGAATAGAAGCAAAAATTGAAATGGATATATCCCAGGATGAATTCTTAGCAAATGATATCCCATGTTGTTAGATGAGTTAGTAAACACTAATGAATATAGCGACCTTGAAGAGCAATTGCCATTAGCTGAAGATGCATGTGAAATGAGCACAGTACTTGTTCCATCGCTAATGGAACTAGTAGATGACATTGTCGAGGAATTTAGTATTGGTCAGGTAACATAATTTTGCTTAGCTTTATTATTGTTAACTTAACTCTATTTTAGTAGCACTAATAGAAACATATATCAATTCTTATTGTAGGTTTACCCAACACAGAAATATTTTAAAGAAGCACATGCTAAATATGTTATGAAAAGATGTTTCACATACAAAATAAAGGAGACCAGGAAGAATAGAGTGAAAGCAATTTGTGATGGAGAAAATTGCACACGGACAATAATTGCAAGGGGAGATATTGAGTTCATTGTTACAAAATATTTAGAACGTTATCAATGCGGTCTTAGTATGATAACAACTGATCATCCTGCATGCACATCCTCATTTATAACTTCTCAGATAAAAAATCATTATTTGACATCTAAAGATTATAAACCTATAAACATTTTGAATGAGATGAAATCGTGATTTGGAGTGAATATATCATATCGAAAGATTTGCTATGCACATGTGAAGGCTATAAATAAGGTGGTAGGTGATTTCGATAAGGATTATGCTGATCTCCCTAGATTATTTTGTGAGCTAAAATATAGAGACCCAGAAACATACGTTGCATTGAAAAAAATTGGTGATAAATTTCAACATTGTTTTTGGGCTTTTGGTTCATATTGAAGAGTCTTTCGATTGTATTTTCGTAAATTAATTGGAATTGATGCAATACACTTGAAGGGCAAGTATCCTAGTGTATTAATGATGACCACAATAGTAAATGATAATGGAAATCTTCTTCCAATCACCTTTGGAATTTTTTAGGTTGAGTGTGGGGCTGCATGGGAGCGATTTTTAAATCATTCAAAGATATTTCTTGCAGTTGATCCATCAAGTATGACAGTTATATTAGATAGACATCGTAGAATATTATTTGCAATGAGCAAGGTTTACCCTACTACTTACCATGGATTATGTTGTTATCACTTGTCTTGTGATATGATTACAGATACTCATGATAGACCTGCATTAGGACTATTTTGGACTACGACTAAAGTGAATACAATTCTACAATTTGATCAAAGTATGCAAACTATATCAGAGACACATATAGATGTTTATAAATGACTTCAAAATATAGATCCTTCAAAATGGGCAAATGCACATTTCTTTGGTAGAAGGTATTCAATGTTGACAACCAATTATTCTGAAAGCATGAACGCATTATTCAAGAAGACTCAAGAACTCCCAATTACTAGTTTAATAAACAACACAAGGAGGAAAGTTGTGCAATAGTTTTATAACTGCAAGGAGCAAGTGTCAAATTATGCAAGAGTATTGATGCCATTAGCTATGAAGGAGATTGAGACTAGGAGATAGAAAATTGGGTACTATTCAATTTATCCACATAGCAGAACTGAAATGGAGATACAAACTTCAACATCATCCAAAATAGTTGACATGGAGTTATGTAAATGTGATTGCGGTGAGTTCCATATTTCAAGCATTCCTTGATCACATGCTCTTGCAGTATGTTTATACGGAAATATAGACTCGTATAACTATTGTGAGCATTATTTCTTATTTGAAACATGGAAAAGTACATACATGGATCGTATTTATCTATGTAGAAGTAAACAGTAATAGCCAATAGGTGAAAGCGAATGTATTGTTTTACCGCCTAGTAGCCTTGTGCAACCTAAAAGAAGGAAGGAGACGAGAATCCCATCGAAGCACACAACAAAGGTTAAAAACAAGTGTAGTAGGTGCAAACAATTGGGTCATAATAAATAAACATGTAGAATGCCTCAACATGTTGATACATGTATTGGTGTACTTTTATGATAGTGCACAACTTTTGTAAGTATTTGACACACAACCTTATAATTTGTGACCATGCTAAATTTTTGTATGTGTTTGGGACATAAGCTTATCATTTGTGATAGTGCTAAACTTTTGTATGTATTTGGGATAAACATAACAATTGTGATAGTGCCCAACGATTGTATGTTTTTGGAACACAAGCTTATCATTGCGATACTGCTCTTTTGTTGTATTTTGCTAAAAATATTTCCAAATTATTGGGTTGTGGTGTCCTTATATTGGATTGTTAAGAAGATTGTATAAAATTAGTGTCTTGTGTTGTCATAAATTGTTGTGTTCAGGTGTGATGTATCACAACTTTTGGTGATAGTGCTTAAATTTTGTATGTGTTTGAAACACAAGCCAATCATTGTGATGAAATAATATATAAGTAGAGTTTTGATAAATATATTTAGATGTGTATTCAGATGTTTTCTAATATTTGTTTATATTGGATTGTGTAAAGTCTAAAATGTTGTATTGTGTCGAAATTGATCAAACATTGATGTGTTGTGTAATGTGTAAATTTTGAACTTCGGACCTCTTTTCTCTTAGAAAGGATTGTGATAAAACAAATTGTTGCTCTCGGTGTTGTGTATCGTAATAGTTTTTGATGGCGTGGATACATTGAGGACACTAGCCCGAGCGCATAGGATAGGATTCCATGTCAATCCGATTTCAATCGGGCCATCTAGAGATTTTTGAATGTCCATCAACTGATTTTGGTAAAAATCGACTGATGGAAGTATTCAACTCTAAAAATTAAAAATTTCATAACCCCAGAATTTGGAGTTATCAAGTATCTCTGATATGTGTATTTGTGTCATCAAAACCTTATTATGAAATTTATTGAGCTTCGGGCATCTTTTATCTCTTCAACTAAATCGTGGGAAAAAAATCGTTGCTCTCAACGGGGTGTATTATAATAATTTTTGAGGGCATGGATACGTTGAAGACACTAGCCTGAGTACATAGGACCAGGTCCCAAGTCAATCTGATGTCGATCGGGACATCTAGGGATTTTTGAAAGAGCATCAGTCGGTTTTGGTCAAAATTGGTTAATGGACCTAATCAACTCTAAAAATTAAAAATTTCATAACCGCATAATTTAGAGTTCTCAAGTATCTCTAATATAGTATATTTGAGTTATAAAAACCTTATTATGAAATTTATTGAGTTTCAGACATCATTTGTCTTTTCCACCGAATCGTGGAAAAAAATCACTGCTCTCGATGTCGTATATCGTAATAATTTCCGAGGGCATGGATACGTTGAGGACACTAGCCTGAACACATAGGATCGGGTCCCACATCAATCCGATGTCGATCAGGCCATCTAGAGATTTTTGAAAGTCCATCAGTCGATTTTGGTCAAAATCGACTGATGGACCTAATCAACTCTAAAAATTAAAAATTTCATAAACGCATAATTTGGAGTTTCAAGTATCTCTGATATGGTGTGTTTGAGTCATCAAAATCCTATTATGAAATTTATTACGCTTTGAACCTCTTTTGTCTCTTTAACCGAATCGTGAAAAAAAAAATCACTGTTCTCGATGTGGTGTATCGTAATAATTTTCGAGGGCATGGATACGTTGAAGACACTAGCCTAAGCACATAGGATCGGGTCCCACGTCAATTCAATGTCGATCGGGCCATCTAGATATTTTTGTGTTAAATACAAAAAACTAGATTTAGAATTTTTTTAAACCTTGGAAGGGTTAAAATACTTACCACCTAACACTAAGGGCCTAAAATAAAAATTAGGGGTGGAGTTGTAATAAACCAAATGCGGGGGCAAAACTGCATAAAATCCTAGGGTTAGGGGGATCTACTTTGGATTGTTTAGATTGGTAGGGGTTTTTTGTAAAAGGGCGGCACATATAAACCCCTTCTCTTCTCCCTTTCTAGGGATGGCAATTTTCTCTGCGGATTTGGATATCCGCGGGGAAAATCCGAAACGGGACGGGTTTGGGGAGGTATTATCGGTTTGGATTCGGATTCGGGGATTTTTAAAAATCCCAGAAACAGATTGGGGCGGATATGGGGATGCTATCCCCATCCCCGAATCCGCTCCGATATCTTTAATAATAATAAAATATTAATAATTATTAAAATAATTCAATAATATTAATATTAAAGATGTGTGAAAACCCTAATGAGTAATGAATCGTCGCTTACTCGCCGTCTCCCAC
>JAGFNQ010003507.1:130704-527600 GCA_024364735.1 Boesenbergia rotunda
ATCGGAACATATTTGCTAAAGCTCCCAACTGGACGTATCTTAGAACTGGATAATTGTTATTTCGTTCCTTCGTTAATAAAGAACATTGCATCTATTTCATGTTTGAATGAAAAAGGTTATCATTTGACTTTTAGTAACAATTGTTGTTACATAACTTTAAATGGCGTTCTTTATGGGAATGGAACTTTGTGCAATGGCATCTACACGTTAGATTTATCCAGTGACGTTTTCAATATTGAAGTTAACAACATACGTGCTCGAATAGATAATCGAATAGACTCCTACACGTGGCACTGTCGTCTTGGCCATATAAGTAAGAAACGCATGACCGAATTACACCGATGTGGAATTTTGGAATCATTTGAACTCGGTTCATTTGATACATGCGAATCATGCTTAAAAGGCAAGATGACCAAATTACCCTTTCCCGGAAAAGGTAATCCAGTGGGAGAGCTGCTTGGTCTAATACATACCGATGTATGTGGACCAATGTCAACTCCTGCACAAGGAGGCTATAGCTACTTCATCACCTTTATCGATGATCACTCACGATTCGGGTATGTGTTCTTGATGAAACACAAATCTGAAGCTTTTGATAAATTCAAAGAGTTCAGAAATGAAGTAGAGAAACAACTTGGCAAAAGTATTAAAATACTTCGATCCGATCGGGGTGGTGAATACTTAAGTCAAGAGTTTCAAGATTATCTAAGGGACAATGGGATATTATCCCAATGGACTCCGCCATATACACCACAGCATAATGGTGTATCTGAGAGGCGCAACCGAACCTTGATGGACATGGTTAGGTCTATGATGAATCATGCAACTCTTCCAAAATCCTTTTGGGGCTATGCACTAAAGACAGCTGTTTACTTGTTAAACAGAGTCCCGACCAAGGTAGTCTCTACTACTCCATATGAGATTTGGAATAGTAAGAAACCTCACTTAACTCACCTTAAGATATGGGGTTGTCCTGCTTATGTGAAGCGGGTTGTATCAGACAAATTGGATGCTAAGTCTGATAAATGTCTATTTATTGGATACCCTAAGGAAACGAAGGGTTACCAATTCTATCATCCCTTGGAACAAAAGGTGTTTGTTTCAAGGCATGCTGTATTTCTAGAAAAGGAATTTCTTTTACAAGAAAACAGTGGGAGTGGCATTGAACTTGATGAAGTCCAAGAAACTCCAATAGACATTACAGAGACACCTAGTTTAGACCCACAACCAATACCTCATTGTGATGAGCTATCAGTTGAACCTAAAACTACACAACCTCTTCGTAGGTCTGATAGGACACGCAACATTCCAGAGAGATACGGATTTCTCGCAAGTGAATCGAACGACGTGTTACTCATAGGCGATGACGAACCTATCAGTTATGAAGATGTTCTGAATAGTTCAGAAAGGGACAAATGGCTTGAGGCCATGAAGTCGGAAATGGATTCTATGTACGAAAACCAAGTATGGGACTTGGTTAACCCACCTGAAGGGATTAAGCCCATAGGGTGCAAGTGGGTTTTCAAGAAGAAAACCGACATGGAAGGTAATGTTGTTACCTTTAAGGCTAGATTAGTGGCAAAAGGATATCGTCAAAAGCAAGGTGTTGATTATGACGAAACCTATTCGCCAGTAGCTATGCTTAAATCCATTCGGATGCTCCTAGCCATAGCAGCTCATTATGATTATGAGATATGGCAAATGGATGTGAAAACAGCTTTCCTTAATGGAAACCTGCTTGAGGATGTATACATGATACAACCTGAAGGTTTCACATCGGTTGATAAAACCAAAGTATGCAAGCTTCGACGATCCATATATGGACTGAAGCAAGCATCTAGGAGCTGGAACATCCGTTTTGATGAGACAATCAAAGAGTTTGATTTCTCACAAAATCCAGACGAACCTTGTGTGTACAAGAAGGTTAGTGGGAGTGCAGTCGTATTCCTAGTATTATATGTCGATGACATCTTACTTATAGGAAATGATATATCAGTTTTACAGACAGTTAAGAGTTGGTTGTCCAAAACTTTCTCCATGAAAGACCTGGGAGAAGCAACCTATATCCTTGGGATTAGAATCTATAGAGATAGATCAAAACGGTTGCTTGGTCTTTCGCAGTCTACATATATAGACTGAGTGCTAAAAAGGTTTAGCATGTCGGAATCCAAGAAAGGTTACCTTCCCATCAGGCATGGGATCAACCTTTCGAAGTCTATGTGTCCGCGCATAGAAGACGAGAGGATTAGCATGGATAAGATCCCCTATGCATCCGCAATAGGATCTATCATGTATGCTATGTTATGTACTAGGCCCGATGTATCGTATGCTTTGAGCGTCACAAGCAGATACCAGTCGGATCCAGGAATGGATCATTGGGCGGCTGTTAAAACAATCCTTAAGTACTTAAGAAGAACTAAGGATGTATTTCTAATATATGGAGAAGGAGATTTGATAATACGTGGGTATACAGATGCCAGTTTCCAGACAGATAAGGATGACTCCAACTGGTATCTGCTATTGCACAAGCGAAAGAACCAAGGTCTCATCAGCGATCCAAACACGTGCTTCGACGCTATCATTTGATCAGAGAGATTATAAGTAGGAATGACATACAAATTGAGAGAGTTCCCACTGAAAGGAATATAGCAGATCGTTTAACTAAGGCCTTGCCTCAAAACAAGTTTGAGGGTCATGTTAGAGCCTGTGGTATTGGATACCGTAGCGATTGGCATTAGGCCAAGTGGCAGTTTGTTAGTGATATGAGAGAAGTGTCCTAAGGCAATCGCCTTATGATGTAAACATTTATATTAATAAATGATAATTCACTATTTGAGTATACATGTTTTGTGTATTTGATTGGGATCTTAAACTCATCTACTGAATGTCCGCAATACAACTCACAACATAAGAGAATTTGCGATGGGTTCACAACTAGTGATTATCTCTATATGTGCAATTGTGAAGTATTGAAATTATCCCTAGTCGATGAATTGATAAAAACGGACACTATCGATTCTGTTGAGACTAGCATGGGTTATTCTCTAATCAGCTGATTCTCACTGGCTGGTGACATTGGGATGTCCGGAGATAAACATGGATGCTAGTTAAGGGAACTAGTTCATTGGAGTAACTAGCTGTAAGACTTCATATGGAATCTATCTATAGAAATGTCAATGAAGTTCTTACTGCGGCTTAAGTGCGATGTTCCTTTGACTTACGGTGTTCAAGTCGTCTTGGTCATGGAGACTTATACTTTAACATCTTAAGCAAGCATCTCCAAGGAGGTGTGGACCCAGGATGATTGGGTATAAGCCGAAGTACCCGAAGACGTTTGAACAGCCTACAAAGGATTCACCACTCCTTGCGAGGAGATGTATACCCAGGCCTATCGTCGGATTGTTACTCAAAAACCTCTGGCCAGAGTATATCATGTTTAGAGTGCGAGTCTCTAAAATACTTGAGAGTATTTAGAAATCCAAAGGACGAGAAAGACACTACTTGGGCTAAGTGTGACGTAGTCAGTCTAGTGGGGACTGACACAAACAGACCATGTCCTGAACCAAGTGGGTATAAGGTGGTGAAGGGAATGAGGCACGATTCATTAGAGCTGCTGAAGGGTTTCAGAATAATTTCTTCTGAGGTCAAACCGTTGATCTTTCGATTAATTGGGGATCATGATGTACTACTAGGTGCCACTCATGATCGTTCTATAATTGGTTGATTATAGACGGCCAACATAAATCGAAAGCCTATTTAGTCACACGCACTACGAGTAATCCGAGGGATTTAAAACGAGTTGAAAATTAGATTTTCCGATCAGGAGAAATAAGTCGAATCTGAATTTATCAGAGGCGCAATGGAAGCTAAAAATAGCTAAGTCTTTTGAAGGCTTTTTGGGCGAATTAAATGAGTTTGATTCGCGGCGGTTCGGGTTGGTTTGGCCGGCCAAAGAGGGTGTCAAAACCCCCTTTGGTGGCCGGCCAAATAAAAGGAGAAAACCAATTTAATTGGTTTAATTAATAAAATAAATCTAGCGCGATTTATTTTATAAATTATGGATAAATAAATTTGTATAAAGAAATTTATATAAATAAAATTTATAGAAATTTATTCTTTTATGGAAGATTAAAATAATCCATGAATTGGTTTATTTTATTATTATAAAATCAATTATGAATTGATTTATCCATAATAAGAAAGTTTATAAATTTCTTATAAAATTTATTCCATAATTTAAAGAGAAGAAGAATTAGTTTTTATTATAAATTAGTTTATAATAAAGACTCGGTTTAAACGGAATAATTCATAAGAAAATTTATAAGATAAATTTCTTATAACTAATTCCGTTAATTCGGTTTAGAGGGAGACTTAGCAAAGGAGTTGCTACTATATAAAGGAACCAAAGGCATGCACCCTAACTCAAAGGAGGCCATGTGGTGTAACATAAGGTAAGGAAAAGACCATACATTACTTATAAAGTCATAGGAGTCCATTAGGGCTCATGCTTAGGGTTAACCCTAACTCCTAACCCTTCTTCCTAGGGCTGGCCGAAACCTTCATGGGCCATGGGTCCATGGAAAATTTCATAAAAATTCCAATTAAACACCTAACACCTTCCATACCATACCATAGGAGCCCTTGGGACCCCTACTTGAGGTAAGCCCTAACTTGTTGCCCTACTATCCATCTTGGCCGAAACTTGGAGGGTCTCTAGGCCATGTGAAAATTCACATAACACATCCTCAACCTCCCTTGTATCATGAGAATATACAAGCCACACACTTGAAGGGTTAGATCCAACCCTAACCATGGGAACATGGTGGTGGCCGAAAACCCTAAGGGTACTAGGGTACTCCAAAAATTCTCCAAATCATATTTTTAACCTATATTCATCATGAGAACACATTAGAAAATATGAGAGATATTCTTAACATCATTTTTGAACCCAAGCATATGGTGGTCGAAAGTTCCAAACAAGGATCATGGGTTTTTCTCAACATAAAACCTAAACGAAACTTCATAATATGATAAACATCCAAGAGAACTATCACACCATAGGTGAGGGAGTCTTACCTTAGGGTATCTTGGTTTTAGACCTTAGGTTTGGGAGAAGGATGAAGACCTTTGTGCTTTTTAACCACCTCTAGCCTTTGTAACCTTGAACAAGAATCTTGGATCTTGAAGGAGTGGACTTCTTGTAGACTTTTTCCCAATGAAAACCCCTCCTATGGGGTTCGGCTAGAAGGAGGAAGAAGGAGAAGAAATGTGGCTTGGTGGATGAGGAGAAGAGAAATGAGCCTTAATGGTTAAGTTATCTCTTATTTATGCACCATGAAGAGGGGTAAGTGAAGAAACATGGTGCCTTCTCTCATGTGACTCTTCACTTCCTCTAGCCTTAACAAGAATTTACTTCATTCCCTCATAGCACTCCCTTGCTAGGTAAATTGGTTAGTGCATACATGGTTGTAGATTAGGTCTAAGGTTCAATCCTTGGTGCATGCACTTTATTTTTATTTTCTTTTCATCTCATTTTTTCCTTATTTTCGAAAATTCCCTAAAATCCCCCCATAATCATGCTAAAATTCCAAATTACGATTCTTTTATATTTATATTAATTTCTACCTAATTAAAACCCATTTTTTGAAGCCCATATAAGGCCCATTACTACTTAACTTCTCAATTTAAATGAGAAAATCATGGATCTCCAGCCTAGGGTTCGTACTAATATCTCTAGGTTCCTCGGAAAATTATCTAGACATGATCAATATTTTAAGGAAAATATTAAGATAATTTTCCTGGTCGTTACATCGGTGCCCAGCTCCTTGACAGGACTTCGTGCCCAGTTCCTTGCCAGGGCTTCGTGCCCAGTCCTCGACCAAGACTTCTTGCCCACCTTCCGAGCAGGGCTTAGTGCCCAGTCCTCGACCAGGGCTTCGTGCCCAGTCCTCGACCAGGACTTCGTGCCTAGTGTACCTAGGGCTTCTTTTCCTGTATACTTAATGAACATGTTAGATCAACATAATATCTTAACTTTTGAAACCTTTGGCATTATCAAAACCCAGGTTTGACTTAGGTGCTGCCTGCACCAACAATCTCCCCCTTTTTGATTTATGGCAACCCGATTCAAAAAGTTAAGTTAAACGAAATAGGTAAAATACTAGTTTAGTTTCCTCCCCCTGGAAGGAATCTCCCCCTAGGTTTTTCAAAGATTCGTGGGGTTTGAAAATTTTCTAAGTCTAAAGATGGAATTAATTTTTTAACACATAGAACATTTTTCAATAGAAGTTTTAGAAAATATTTTCCAAAAAAAATTTTTTGGTTGGGCACATGGAAAATTTATACTTAGACATTTTACATTTTTAGAAAAAATTTTTTAAGTAAATAACTTAGTAGACAATTTTTCTAAACATCTTCTGAAGTTTTAAAGAAATTTGATTTAACAAACTTTCACTCTCTTTAGTACTTTAGAAAGTTTATACTTAGAAACTTTTCTTATTTGAGAAGTTTGAACATAAGTACTTAGAGTTAATAAACATCATAGGTTAAGTACATAGACACAATTTTGAAAAATGGTTTAAGTCAAGTACTTGGAAATTTTTGAAAATAATTTAAGTCAAGTACTTGGAAATTTTTGAAAACAATTTAAGTCATGTACTTGGAAACAGTTTTAAAAAAGACGGTTTTGAAGGCAACTTTAAATTATGTACTTTTTGAAGAAAGGATAAAGAAAATTTTAAAATTTTAAATTTTTTTAAAAAAATTAATTTTAAATCTTCTCTCCTTTTCACTCTTTCCCCCTTTGCCATATATCAAAAAACAAAGCAAATATAGAAAAACTAAATTGAATAAGGATATAGTAAAAGAATAATGTGCTGTACTGAACCAATTCATGATATAGACTAGACCAAATCAATTTGATATATCTCTGTCGGGTCCTATCTAACCCAATTAGCTACTTACTAACTGTTATAAATAGTAGTTTTCGCTAGGGTTAGTCAAGTTAAGTATTCTGTTCAAGTTAGATTTTCTAAACATGATACTTAACTTGATTACTGTTTAATTTGTATTTAGTGCCCCAATTACTGCAGATGCACTGACTTAAAGCATCTTGAATTAAGGCAAAGACCTAACCATCTCAACCCATTCTAGGTTATCAATCAACAGTACCCTAAGGTGCATGTGAGATGCTGGCTTCTAGATCTATAGGTGCATGCAGTTCTAGGGTTAGGGCCTAGGCTAAGTCCATTTTATCCGTTTACCTTACAAAACTCCTCGAATCATTGATTTTCAAATTCTCCCACGTGGTCACTCCTCAGTCTTTTGATTTTGATATTATTTTGATTTTCAATTAACTTACAAAAATCATTAAATAGATTTAGGGTTTCATCTTTGGTCATTAGAAACCTAACCCAGGTAAACCTAGAGTAATCATCAACTATTACTAAGCAGTACCGATTTTTGCTTAATGACTTGGCTCCATGTGAATCAAATAGGTCAAGATGCAGGAGCTCAAGTGTAGTTTGAGTTAGATCAGATTGAATTACCTTGTGACTAGACCTGGTTTGTTTACCTTGATTACATGATTTACATATCAAGTTTTCATGGTTCTTAATTTTAGGGATACCTTTAATTAGGCCAAGTTGGGTGATTTTTGAAATTATTCTTAAATTAGTGTGACCTAATCTCCTATGCCAAAGATTTGACTGTTCTAACTGAGTTAACATGCATTTAGGTACTAGTGGTAGGTTTATAGTGTAAACATTATTTTTCCTAGTGCCCTTAAGCATGATTTTTGAGTCTTGCACGTTTCTAATCAGGCAGTTAGAGTTGCTAAAGGTAACTACATAACCAGTATAACACAATTGACTTATGCTAAGCAAGTTAAATTTAAATTCTTCAACCAAAAGAACTTTCTTAATCACAAAGTCAGATTTAAGTTCAATGTTACCTGACCCAATCACCTTGAGTGTAGCATTGTTGCCAAATGCTACTGAGCCTAGGTTTTTGAACTTGAGTTTGGTGAATTTCAATTTATCCCCAGTCATGTGTCTGGAGCACCCGCTATCCAACATCCATTGGTCGAAATCTTTATGTTCCTACACATAAAGAGTTTTGTTGATTTGAATCCAATTAGAATAAGGAATAGCCTAAATTGATTTTCACAACCTAGTCCGTCTCACCCAATCTAGAGTTGTCAATCACGTTAGCCTTAAGGGTTTTTGTGAGACAGGTTTTGAATAGATAGAATTATTTTGAAAGATCATGATTTATTTTGAAAAAGTTAAATTAATTTCGAAAACACTTGTTTTGAATTTATTTTGAAAAAGAGTGTTTGAATCTACAATTGACTGAAAATTTGTGTTAGATTCGAATTTGATAAAGAATGATTTGAATTTGAATTTCAAAAATTGGTTTTCAGGTCTTGGCGAGGCACTAGGCCTTCTTTGGTCGTAGCCTTATTTGATCATCAACCCTTTGTTGGGACCGGGTGCACGTTGACAAGGATACGGGTTCGTAAATTTTAAAATATTTACGTGCAGCGGAAGAATTAGCATAAATAATTTCTCAAATTATTTTTAACCACATATCTAGCATACGACCTTATGATGTGTGGACATGATCATAAATTAAAATTTTGCAGAAAAGTAAACTAATTTACTTTCTACCTCGCGTAACTCGAAGAAAGGGACGAGATCCAACCGTAGCGTCCCTTGGAAGCTTCGCCTCTATTCGCGTCCACGCTGAGTTCTCTTCGGGATGACTTCGCAAAGCCACGAGTTTTGTGCCGATAAGAACTACTAGATCCTCCAAAGACACAACTAGAATATCAAGAGAGAGATATGGAAACTAACCACCAAGTAACGGAATCAAGATTCCGTGAAGGAAGGAAGGAGTCGCGACCCGCTTCGTCTTGGTGGTGGCTCACGGCTAGGGAGTTGGCGCCGGCCCTAGAGGGAGAAAGGGGCACCGACCCTAGAGAGAGAAGGGGCACCGGCCCTAGAGAGAGAAAGGGTGGGCGCCGGCCCTAGAGAGAGAGAGGGAGAGAATGAGAGAGATAGAGAACTTCTTAATCTCTTGATTAATTGGAATTTAAGGCTTGCCTTTGGTTCCTTTATATAGTAGCCTCTCCATTGCCAAGTCTCCCTTTTAACGGAATAAATTTTCATAAGAAATTTATCCTATAAATTTTCTTATGCATTATTTCGTTATGCCAAGTTTTATTATAACTAAATTTATAATAAAAACAAACACATCTCTCCTTTTATTAAGGAATAAAATTTACAAGAAATTTACTATATAAATTTTTCTCATCATGGAAAAATCAATTCATAATTGATTTTATAAAATAAAATAAACCAATCCATGGTTCATTTTAATTTCCATAAAAAGTCTAAATTTCTATAAATATCTTTATATAAATTTCTTTATATAATATCTCTTTATATAAATTTCTTTATATAAATTTATTTATCCATAATTATATAAAACAAATCGCGCTTGATTTATTTTATAATTTAAACCAAATAAATTGGTTTCTCTCTTTGTGGTGGCCGGCCAAACCAAAGAGGGTGGGCACCCTCTTTGGCCGGCCACACCAAGCCAAAGCCCTCGCGAATTAAACTCATTTAATTCGCCCAATAAGCCTTCAAAAGACTTAGCCATTTTAAGCTTCCGTTGCGCCTCTGATTAATTCAGATTCGACTTATTTCTCTTGATTGGAAAATCCAATTTTCAACTCGTTTTAAATCCCTCGGATTACTCGTAGTGCGTGTGACTAAATAGGCTTTCGATTTATGTTGGCTATCTTTAATCAACCAATTATAGAATGATCATGAGTGGCACCTAGTAGTACATCATGACCCCCAATTAATCGAAAGATCAACGGTTGACCTCAGAAATAATTCTGAAACCCTTCAGCAGCTCTAATGAATCGTGCCTCATTCCCTTCACCATCTTATACCCACTTGGTTCAGGACATAATCTGTGTGTGTCAGTCCCCACTAGGCTGACTACGTCACACCTAGCCCAAGTAACGTTCTCTCGTCCTTTGGATTTCTAATTACTCGCATGTTTTTAAGAGACTCATACTCTAAACATGTCATGCTCTAGCCAGAGGCTTTGAGTAACAATCCGACGATAGGACTTGGGTATACATCTCCTCGCAAGGAGTGGTGAATCCTTTGTAGGCTGTTCAAACATCTTCGGGCATTTCGGCTTATACCCAACCATCCTGGGTCCACACCTCATTGGAGATGCTTGCTTAAGATGTTAAAGTATAAGTCTCCATGACCAAGATGACTTGAACACCGCAAGTCAAAGGAACATCGCACTTAAGCTGCAGTAAGAGCTTCACTGACATGTCTATATGTAGACTACCATGTGAAGTTTTACAGCCAGTCACTCCAATGAACTAGTTCCCTTAACTAGCATCCATGTTTATCTCCAGACATCCCAATGTCACCAGCCAGTGAGAATCAGCTGATTAGAGAATAACCCATGCTAGTCTCAACAGAATTGATAGTGTCCGTTTTAATCAATTCATCGACTAGGGATAATTTCAATACTTCACAATTGCACATGTAGAGATAATCACTAGTTGTGAATTCATCACAAATTCTCTCATGCTGTAAATTGTATTGCGGACATTCAGTAAATGAGTTTAAGATCCCAATCAAATACACAAACATGTATACTCAAATAGTGAATTTGCATTTATTAAAATAAATATTTACAATCATAAGGCGATTGCCTTAGGACACTTCTCTCATATCACTAACAAACTCCCACTTGGCCTAATGCCAATCGCTACGGTATCCAATACCACAGGCTCTAACATGACCCTCAAACTTGCTCTGAGGTAAGGCCTTAGTTAAAGGATCCGCTAAATTCCTTTCAGTGGGAATTTTCTCAATTTGTATATCATTCCTACTTATAATCTCTCTGATCATATGATAGCAGCGAAGCACGTGTTTGGATCGCTGATGAGACCTTAGTTCCTTTGCTTGTGCAATAGCTCCATTGTTGTCACAGTAAACCGGCACTGCTTCATCAATGGTTGGAACCACACCAAGTTCGGAGACAAACTTCTTGATCCAGACTGCTTCCTTTGCTGCTTCCGAAGCTGCGATATATTCCGCTTCCGTGGTAGAATCCGCTACGGTGTCTTGTTTGGAACTCTTCCAACTTATTGCGCCTCTATTCAAAGTAAATACGTATCCAGACTGAGATTTGGAGTCATCCTTATCTGTGTGGAAACTGGCATCTGTATACCCACGTATTACCATATCTCCTTCTCCATATATTAGGAACACATCCTTAGTTCTTCTTAAGTACTTAAGGATTGCCTTGACAGCCGCCCAATGATCCATTCCTGGATCAGACTGGTATCTGCTCGTGACGCTCAGAGCATACGATACATCGGGCCTAGTACATAACATAACATATATGATAGATCCTATCGCGGATGCATAAGGAATCTTATTCATGCAAATCCTCTCGTCTTGATCTGTGCGCGGACACATAGACTTTGAATGGTTGATCCCATGCCTGATGGGAAGGTAACCTTTCTTGGATTCTGACATGCTAAACCTTTTTAGCACTCGGTCTATATATGTAGACTGCGAAAGACCAAGCAACCGTTTTGATCTATCTCTATAGATGCTAATCCCAAGGATATAGGTTGCTTCTCCCAGGTCTTTCATGGAGAAAGTTTTGGACAACCAAATTTTAACTGTCTGTAAGACTGATATATCGTTTCCTATAAGTAATATGTCATCGACATATAATACTAGGAATACGACTGCACTCCCACTAACCTTCTTGTACACACAAGGTTCATCAGGATTTTGTGAGAAATCAAACTCTTTGATCGTCTCATCAAAACGGATGTTCCAGCTCCTGGATGCTTGCTTCAGTCCATATATGGATCGTCGAAGCTTGCATACTTTGGTTTTATCAACCGATGTGAAACCTTCAGGTTGTATCATGTATACATCCTCAAGCAGGTTTCCATTAAGGAAAGCTGTTTTCACATCCATTTGCCATATCTCATAATTATAATGAGCTGCTATGGCTAGGAGCATCCGAATGGATTTAACCATAGCTACTGGCGAATAGGTTTCGTCATAATCAATTCCTTGTTTCTGACAATATCCTTTTGCCACTAGTTTAGCTTTAAAGGTAACAACATTACCTTCCATGTCGGTTTTCTTCTTGAAAACCCACTTGCACCCTATGGGCTTAATCCCTTCAGGTGGGTTAACCAAGTCCCATACTTGATTTTCATACATGGAATCCATTTCCGACTTCATGGCTATAAGCCATTTGTCCCTTTCTGAACTTTTCAGAACATCTTCATAACTGATAGGTTCATCATCGTCTATGAGTAACACGTCGTTCGATTCACTTATGAGAAATCCGTATCTCTCTGGAATATTGCGTGTCCTATCAGACCTACGAAGAGGTGGTGTTGTTTTAGGTTCAACTGATAGCTCATCATTATGAGTTATTGGTTGTGGGTCTAGACTAGGTGTCTCTATAATGTCTATTGGAGTTTCTTGAACTTCATCAAGTTCAATGCCACTCCCACTGTTTTCTTGTAAAAGAAACTCTTTTTCCAGAAATACAGCATGCCTTGAAACAAACACCTTTTGTTCCAAGGGATGATAGAATTGGTAACCCTTTATTTCCTTAGGGTATCCAATAAATAGACATTTATCAAACATAGCATCCAATTTGTCTGATACAGTCCGCTTCACATAAGCAGGACAACCCCATATCTTAAGGAGAGTTAAGTGAGGTTTCTTACTATTCCACGTCTCATATGGAGTAGTTGAGACTACCTTGGTCGGGACTCTGTTTAGCAAGTAAACAGCTGTCTTAAGTGCATAGCCCCAAAAGGATTTTGGAAGAGTTGCATGATTCATCATCGACCTAACCATGTCCATCAAGGTTCGGTTGCGCCTCTCAGATACACCATTATGTTGTGGTGTATACGGCGGAGTCCATTGAGACAATATCCCATTGTCCCTAAGATAATCTTAAAACTCTTGACTTAAGTATTCACCACCCCGATCGGATCGAAGTATCTTAATACTTTTGCCAAGCTGTTTCTCTACTTTATTTCTGAACTCTTTGATCTCAAAAGCTTCAGATTTGTGTTTCATCAAGAACACATACCCGAATCGTGAGTGATCATCGATAAAGGTAATGAAGTAGCTATAGCCACCTTGTGCAAGAGTTGACATTGGTCCACATACATCAGTATGTATTAGACCAAGCAATTCTCCCACTGGATTACCTTTTCCGGAAAAGGGTAATTTGGCCATCTTGCCTTTTATGCATGATTTGCATGTATCAAACGAACCGGGTTCAAATGATTCCAAAATTCCACATCGGTGTAATTTGGTCATGCGTTTCTTACTTACATAGCCAAGACGACAATGCCACGTGTAGGAGTCTATTCGATTATCTATTCGAGCACGTTTGTTGCTAACTTCGATATTGAAAACGTCATCGGATAAATCTAACGTGTAGATACCATTGCATAAAGTTCAATTCCCATAAAGAACGCCATTTAAAGTTATGTAACAACAATTGTTACTAAAAGTTAAATGATAACCCTTTTCATTCAAACATGAAATAGATACAATGTTCTTTATTAACGAAGGAACAAAATAACAATTATCCAATTCTAAGACACGTCCAGTAGGGAGCTATAGCAAATATGTTCCGATGGCAACAGCAGCAATCTTTGCTCCATTTCCAACTCGCAAATTCGCTTCTCCCTTGACGAGTCTTCTTCTATTCCTTAGCCCCTGTATGTCATTACATATATGTGAGCTACACCCAGTATCAAGTACCCAGGTATTTGAGGAAATAGAGTGACATTCAATAACGAAGATACCTGAAGAGGATGGGGCATCGGATGCCTTCTTCTTCAAGGACTCAAGATAAACCTTGCAGTTTTTTCGCCAGTGACCCTCCTTGCCACAGTGATGGCAAGTGCCTTTTGGTGTCTTTTCAGTCTTTTTAGCCTTTTTCTTCTTTCCTTTATTCTATTCTTTGGCCTTCCTCTTAGAACCTTTCTTCGAGAAACCAACTAACAGTACCGTCTTTTGATCCTGCTTCACAGAAGGCTCCACAGTCTTCAGCAGGTTGAGCAACTCAGGAATGGTAGTCTCCAGTTTGTTCATCTGATAGTTCATCACAAATTGTGAATAACTTTTGGGCAAACAATGCAGAATTAAGTCAATACTTAGTTCATGATCCATTGCAAAACCGAGTGTGCTCAGTCGCTCAATGTACCCCAACATCTTTAACACAAACTGTGAGGCAGAAGTGCCTTCCTGCATCCTAGAGGTAAAGAGGAGTCTGGAGACTTCGAACCTTTCGGATCTCGCCTGCTCTTCAAATAACTCATGAAGGTGGAAGATGATGGTATAAGCATCCATATGCTCATGCTGCTTTTGCAACTCAGGTACCATAGAGGCTAGCATAATGCAACTCGCAAGTTCAGAATCGGTCACATGTTTCTGATAGGCCACTAACTGGTCTGGAGTTGCACCTTTTGGAGGACGGTTGAGAAGTTGATCTTCAATGACATAAGCAAGCTTCTCTGCCTTGAGGACTATCCTCAGGTTTCGAAGCCAGTCCATGAAGTTCGGCCCAGTTAGATTATTGGTGTCCAAAATGGAACGCAAATTCAGAGAAGACATGATCGAGTGATTAATCTAGAAATACAAATTGAGCTTATGTGAGAAGAATGATAAAGAATGCATCAACATACATTAATTAAATCCTATTTATTTTTCGAATTGAATAACCCTTTTTATCAATTCGGGAGATCGTAGGAACATCTCCAAATAGGTTGATATCCAACCATAGATAAGAACAACCATAGCTGTGGCCATCAAGTTATTAATAGCTATGAAGGTAGGTAATTATACAGATTTCATATCACATATATGTAACTATCACTTTATGCTATCAACTAATTGAATATTTGCATAAATCATTGGGATGTTAACTTATTAACAAGTATGCAACAATATACATAGCACCCAACTGCACCTCTCTTTACATTGACCTTGGCTGTGGCACAACAAATCGATGCTCCAAGCTTAAAGCTGGCCCATTAATCAAGAAATAGTTTTAATATGGTTGGAGCTCATTCAACCGTTTAGTCAGGCTTGGATGTGTCCAACAACAAAAACTAAGGATTGACCTCTGACTCCAACTATATTATTCATAAACTAATTCCATGGTTTGAACATGTTGAGGTTCAAGCCGGGCATGGATGTGTCCATCAACCCAAACGAGAAACAAAACTCCGGTTCTAACCATATTAATGGAAGGTGTTAGCCTTAATATTTTGTAAGGGGTTTTGGGTCTCATCCTTTCTTTACAAAGCACATTCATGACATATAATTATGTCATGACTAACGATTTCCTTAATAAAGTATGTATGTGACTTAATTTATCAAGTCTCATTAATTGGATTAGGAACCGGATTTCCTAATCCCGATTTCATACTTTATTTAAGGAATTGTTTTGGGAAATAATTTCCTAAATTGTCATAATCAATTTAGGAAATAATATGTTTAAGACTTTGATTTCTCTAAATCAAATCTTATTAAATTAAGAGACAAATTCCCTTAATTCAACTACATATTATTTTCATGAAAATCTCATTTAAGAAAACTCTATAGGAAACCATTTTCCTAATTAATTTTGGAGACAACAATATGTAAGAGCATCACCTCTTAAATCAAATTTCCAAGATTTGATCACATATTTTATTCATGGATTAATTAATTACAACAAATTATTTTCTAAGGGTGGCTCCCCGAGGCTCAGATACCCAAAGAAAAGAAATTTGTCGTAAATCCAATTTGGTCTGCTCCCCGAGGCGTAACCAAATTAAACATGACAATTTTATTCAAAATGGGAAATTAAATTACAACACACTACTAGAATTTTTGCATTCAACAACACATAATCGACAATGGTTTTTTGATAAAGTGTTGTCTTATGTCAATTTTGTAACGCCCGACCTTATATCTACCCTAAAGGCGGGGTTACGGGTCCATACACTCATATCATACAATCATGTTAAGCATGTATATCCAAACAAAACAGTTACATACAAGAAATGTAGTAGGCATGCCTATTGAAGACTAATTTACCAAGCATGGTTTTTCTTTTTTTTTCATATCATCCATGCTTTTACAACCTAATAGGAAGATCATGTAACACACTATAGCATGGAATAAACATGGTTTGAACAAGATAAAACATAGGAATATAGCAAGAGTTATCTAGTCTTAGATACATGCAAAGGAAGCATTCATAAGAAACAGAAAATAGTAATTACCTAGTATTTTCCTTAGCATGCATTCTACAACATTTAAACATTAATGATAGTATTATCTAGCATAACATAGGTTCCATATCACTAACTCAATCACAGTAGAGTAGTCATGATCATCACCCATTCAGAGTATAGCAATACAATTTCAATAGTAATTATTGGAAGCAGTTTAGATTCTAGACAAAACAAGGTAGATAGAATCTTTCGTTCTTTCCCGAGCCATCACCACACACATCCTCCAGCCTTCCCTCTGCCTCTTCCTTTAGTTCGAGTATTTCTTACCGCTATCTGCAGCATAAGAAACAACATGAACTAGTAAGCAAAACATGCTTAGTAAGAATCCGGGCCTACTCGCAAAACCATATCGATACATCATATCATGTACTCAGTAATCAAGATAGAACAAGATTATCAGCATCATAAGCATCTCATCAAGCATCATAAACATCACATCAAATATCTCTAAGTACTTTACAGAACAAGATTATCTCACAATGAGAAAATAATATGTTTTTCAAAAGCAGTTCCATAATGGTAAGTACTTGAAAATACAATATCTCCAGGGCCCAGTTGTAGTACCACATCATGCGCGTTCCCTAATAAATTGGGGTAGCGAGCCACCAATCTAATTAGAGCAGGACCCTTCCGTCCTACCAATGCCATGACCTTCAGTTAACATGCACATTGGATTTGTTTAACGACCCCCTTCCGAGTCGGGTACACAACTTTCAAAGTAAAGTAATTTATCATGCAATTACTCATATATGTATATGCCTAAAGGTACTCTTAATCACTTCTCAAAGGGACACACCACACATTCGGGTGCTCTTGATCCCCTAGGGACACACCACACATTCGGGTGCTCTTGATCCCAGTTCAATAGAGTATCCTTTTTTTTTTGTTAAGCATATTATCAACCACATCTCAACCACATCATGTTCATGTCATAAGAGTGCCCCATGGGCTATAAGGCATGCTTTTATACCTAACAAGATAGGTCACATAATTTATAAACACAACATATAAGTGTAGCATGCTTCATGGTTTCATTAAGTACTTCCCAACCCTAGAACTAGGGTTGGCCGAAAGTCACAAGTAAAGAGTTTGGTTTTCCCATCAAGCATTCATTCAAGCATTCTTACAAACACTTCACTTATACCATTAAGCATGGATATATCATAAGGAAAATCATACAACCTTAAACCCTAATTCCCCTAGGGTTGGCCGAAACCTTGTAAGGTAGGGTAGGCTAGGTTTTTGACATCCAATCTTCACACAACATTTACACAGATATTTTTATCTACCATACTAATCATGGGAACATAATAGGATAGCAAGCAACTCAAAAGCCCTAATCTATTCCTCTTTGGCCGAAAGTTGTAAGGGGCTAACCCTACTTTTCCTTAACACAACATGAGGGAAAATAATATATGTGTATACCCTAAGTTTCTAGGGTTCTCCTCATGCAATAAGGAGTAACAAAAAAACCCATGAATGGGTGGTGGCCGAAACCTTGTAGGGTACCAAACCCTACTTTTTGTCCTTCCAAAAATTTGGAAACATCACATATGAGTATAAAGTTCCTAGGGGTACTAGCATGCATCAAAGTATGATCAAAAACCTTCTCTTGGACCCCCTTCCAAGAGGTGGCCGAAACTTCCATTAGGGAAGTTCTTGTGAAATTTCAAAAGGATGAAACAAGCAACCATTCGATAGCAATTATGTTGCAGGCGAGAGGACACTTACATCCTAGCGCTGGATTTTAACCTTCTTAAAATCGTAGGGTACCCTACACTTGAAGGGTATGTGAAAGCCTTTTTCTTCCAATTTTCCTCTAAGACTCCTTGGTCTTGGTAGAAGGCAAAGACACTTGGGCTTCCCTCCTTGCAATTGTCCTAGGGTTAGAACCCTTGGATGAAGTTTTCGAAAATGGAAGAAGAGAAGGGGATGATGGTGGTTTCGGTGGGGAAGGAAGAAGAAGAAGAGAAGAAAAGGAAGTTATTTCCAACTTCCCTTATTTATACTTCTCTCATGAAAAGACATGTCTCTTCACTCTTACCCACTTAACAAGCATGTTCCTTACTCCTTCTACATGAAATATTGCTTGGTTCATTGGTTATGACATGGTGAGTGCAACTAGGAGGTTCAAGGTTCAATCCTTGCTTCCTCCTTTCCAGCTCTTCTTTTTATCACAATTTGCACTCACCCATATCAAAGCCCATTAAGCCAAGCCCATCATGAAATTTCATAATATTAATAATATTTCATGAATCTAATATTTCATGATAATATTTCGTGATAATAATATTTCATGAATATAATATTCCATGACAATATTTCATGATAATAACATTTCATGAATATACTATTTCATGATAATATTTCATGCATATACTATTTCATGATAATATTTCATGCTAATATTTCATGATAATAATATTTCATAAATATAATATTTCATGCTAATATTTCATGATAATAATATTTCATGAATATAATATTTCATGCATTCATGACATTTCATAGCATGTGATTGCATGAAATTTATATCATTTCTTATAACCATTTTCATACATTGTCATGATTTTACATTGACAAATTTGGGGTGTTACAATCCTCCCCCTCTTATAGAAAGTTCGTCCCGAACTTAAAACAGTTCCGGGTACTTTGATCGCATTGTATCTTCCTGTTCCCAGGTGGCTTCTTCGAACTGCTTGTTCCGCCACAGAACTTTCACTAAGGGTATTTCCTTATTCCTTAGCCTTTTAACTTCCCGATCGAGGATCTGGATCGGCCGGCGTTCGGAACTAAGGCTCTCCTGTTCTTGCACTGGTGGGGGTTCTATAATTTGAGTCGCGTCAGAGGTACACCTCTTGAGCATCGACACATGGAAGACGTTGTGGATAGCCGCCATTTCTGGCGGTAACTCCAGTTCGTAGGCCACCTTGCCTACTCGTCTCAAAATCTGATAGGGTCCCACGTATCGCGGACTCAGCTTCCCCTTCTTTCCGAATCTCATCACCCCTTTCATAGGGGCTACCTTCAGGAATACCGAATCCCCAACCTCGAATTCGAGTGGTCGACGTCGTTTATCAGCGTAGCTCTTTTGTCGACTCTGAGCAGTCTCTATCCGCTGGCGGATATTCTTTATAGCCTGAGTGGTCTCATCAATAATATCCGTCTGGAGTCCCATCTCCCTCTTTTCACCACTCTCATGCCAGCATAAAGGAGATCTGCATTTCCTTCCGTACAATGCTTCGTACGGTGCCATCCCGATAGTAGCCTGATAACTGTTGTTATAAGCAAACTCTGCCAGGCTCAGGTATCGACACCAGCTTCCCTTGAAGTCCAAGGTGCAAGCTCGTAACATATCTTCTAGTATCTGGTTTACTCGTTCAGTCTGCCCGTCAGTCTGGGGGTGAAAGGCTGTACTGAACTTCAGCTTCGTGCCAAGGGCCTTCTGCACGTGTCCCAAAAAATCAGAAGTAAATCGACCATCTCGGTCAGAGACGATGGTCTTGGGAATCCCGTGTAGTCGGACAATCTCCTTGACGTACAGTTGAGCCAGCTGTTCAACTGAATATGTCATCCGGATAGCCAGAAAATGTGCGGACTTAGTCAGTCGGTCCACAATAACCCATATACTATCATATCCATTCGTAGTCCGAGGTAGCCCTGATATGAAATCCATAGATATGTCCTCCCATTTCCACTCGGGAATAGGTAGAGGCTGCAGAACTCCCCCAGGTCTCTGGTGTTCTGCTTTGACCCTTTGGCAGGTCAAACACATTCTGATATAATGGGCTACATCTTTCTTCATGCCGGACCACCAAAATTTTCCCTTCATATCCTGATACATCTTGGTAGACCCAGGATGCATCGCATAAGGTGTGCCATGAGCTTCCTCGAGTATCCTCGTCTGTAAGTCGGAGTCGTCGGGAACGCATAATCGATCCCGGAAATATAAAACTTCGCTCTCGGAAACCCGAAATCCCTCGTCCTTGCCTTCGAGAACCTCCTGCCTGATTCTCCGAAGACTCGGATCAAGATTCTGCTTCTCCAGAATACCATCAAATAATGTCGGCGCAATCTGTAGAGTAGAAAGCTGTCCCGATATAATCTCGATTCCGAAATCCATAATTTCTTCCCCTAAGGGTCGTGACAAAGCTGATAAAGACAACAATGTAGCACATGATTTTCTACTGAGAGCATCCGCTACCTTGTTGGCTTTTCTCGGATGGTACAAGATCTCGCAGTCGTAGTCCTTGACCAACTCGAGCCATCGGCGTTGTCGCATATTCAGGTCCTTCTGGGTGAAGAAATACCGCAGACTCTGGTGGTCAGTAAAGACTCTGCACTGAGTGCCATATAAATAATGCCTCCATATTTTCAGCGCAAAGACCACCGCTGCTAATTCCAATCNCTTTCGGGAAGAGTCAATATAGGAGTGCTAGTCAGCCTCCTTTTCAATTCAGAGAGCTCTTCTCACATTCCTCGGTCCATACATATTTCTTATCTTTCTTTGTCAGAGCTGTCATAGGAGCTGCAATCCAGAGAAGTTCTCTACGAATTTTCTGTAATAGCCTGCTAGCCCCAGAAAACTTCTGACCTCGCTGGCATTCTTGGGTCTGGACCAGTTACTTACGGCCTCAATTTTGATTGGGTCGACCATCACTCCGTCCTTGGAGATAACATGTCCCAAGAATGATACTTGGTTCAGCCAGAACTCACATTTCGAAAATTTAGCATACAGTTGTTCCTTCTGAAGAATCTGTAATACTATACTCAGGTGCTCTGCATGCTCTTCGGAAGTCCTCGAATAAATAAGGATGTCGTCGATGAAGACGATCACAAATCTGTCGAGAAATGCCGAGAAAATCCGATTCATAAGGTCCATGAATATTGCCGGAGCATTAGTAACTCCAAACGGCATCACTACGAACTCATAATGTCCGTATCTCGTCCGGAAAGCAGTTTTGGGTATATCCTCATTTTTCACCCGGACTTGGTGATAACCAGACCTCAGATCGATCTTGAGAAAACCGTAGCTCCCTTCAACTGATCGAACAGGTCATCTATCCTGGGTAGAGGGTACTTGTTCTTTATGGTCACATTGTTTAATGCCCGATAGTCGATACACATACGCATCGACCCGTCCTTCTTTTTGACGAACAGTACGGGAGCTCCCCAGGGGGAATGACTAGGGCGGATAAGTCCCTTGTCGAGTAGCTCTTGTAGCTGCCCTTGCAACTCTTTCAATTCAGTCGGCGCCATTCGGTATGGTGCTTTCGAGATGGGGTTAGTACCAGGAATCAAATCAATAGCAAATTCAACATCTCTTTCAGGTGCTAACCCAGGTAAATCGTCAGGAAATACCTCTGGATAGTTGCATACGACTTCGACGTCTTCTAGCTTCGGGTCCTCTATAGGACGAGTATCAACCACATGAGCTAGAAATCCAGAACATCCATTTTCTAACATTTTCCTTGCTTTCAGAGCCGATAAGAATTTGCCAGTCTTCTTCCTCGGCTCGCCGATAAATTCAAAGTGGATTCCCGCCTCGGGTCGGAAGACAACCCTTCGTTTACGGCACTCAATAGAAGCGCCGTATTTGTTCAAAAAGTCCATGCCCAATATCAGATCATAATCGGCCATATCAAGCACTATTAGATCGCAGTAGAGCTCCCTATCTGCGATGCTGATCGGTGTGGCCCGTAGCATTTGGGTAGAGGCCATCACCTCCCCCGAGGGCAATGTAGTCAGAAACTTGCAATCTAGTTCTTGCAGTGGCATATCATATCTCGTGGCATATAGCATGGAAATAAAGGAATGCGTTGCCCCAGTGTCAAATAATGCAGTAGCAGGATGACTGTAAATAACTATCTGACCTGTGACAACGGTAGAGGCAGTCGCCACGTCTTCCTTGGTAAGCAGAAAACCCGGGCGTCTGTTGTAGCAGGCGGGGCTTCTAATCGCCCCTGATAAATAGGAGTCCCATCAATAGCAGCCTGCATATGGTGAAGCTGGGGAGGAGCACCTTTGTGTTGAATATACTGCTGCTGAGGTGCCTTAGCGGCAGTAGGACACTCTCTGGCAAAGTGTCCTTCCTTCCCGCAAGTATAACATCTCTTGGCACCCTATAAGCATGCCCCGAGGTGCATCTTCCCACAGGTGGCACAAGGAGGGTGCTTAGGCTTCTTGCCTTTCGAATCACCAGTAGACTTGTTCCATGACTATCTTTATCCATTGTGGTTCTTCTTCCAGTGGGGGTTAGTGTTCCGAGTCCTTTGATTTTCCGACTGACTCTGATTCTGTGTACTGGCTGGGGCCTGCTTCTGCTGGCTGATATTCTTCAGATAGTGCTCAGCATTCAGGGCGCCGCTGACTAGCTCTTCTGCAGTCTGTGGCGTATGAATGCCACCGGCTACACTCAGAGCAATGTCGGGCCTAAGCATTCTTAGCATTAATCTGACCCTTTCCCTTTCAGTACTAACCAGCTCCGGACATAATCGTGCCAGTCGGTTAAATTTCTGGACGGCCTCGTTGACAGAGAGATTCCCCTGTCGAAATTCGGTGAACTCATCAAAATGCCTGTTGGTCACCCTCATATGGAAGAACTCCTCCAGAAATTCAGACTCGAAATCCTTCCATTTCATCTGGTCCACCGATCTTCTGGCCTTCACCCGTTCCCACCACATCCGAGCATCGCCGGAGAGGCAGAACGAGACACACTTGACCTTTTCGTGTTCCGGCCAGTCAAGAAGTTCCACGGTGCTTTCCACTGTTTTGAGCCAGGACTGGGCGTCCCACGGCTCGCAGATGCCGGAGAACTTATCCGGCTTCAGTCGTTGCCACTGTATCAAATAGGCCTCTTGTCGGACTGCTCTGGCCATAGTGTCCGAGGGCGCCTGTGCAGCCGGAGGTTCAGTGGTTATGGCGTCCTGACTTCCCGCAGGGGTGGCAGTGTTAGTCTGCTGGGTCATCAGAGTGTTTATCATCTGCTGCTGCTCAGTGACCTGGCGCTGCAGCTCAGTGATCACCTGCATCAGGTCAGGTGGGGGTGCTGTCTCGTTACCCCTAGTACTACGCCTTCTAGCCATATCTATCATATAGACAGTAAATGACTACATAAGCCTTATAATTCTATCTTCACTTATTATGCAAGTATTAATCATCTTCATATCATGCAAGCATAAATCATCTCTATCAATATCATTACTGTACATGAAATAATATAAGCGAGTTAGGATTTCTTACTTGGAAGCGGCAGGAGGAAGCTTGATGTGTGTGTGGTGGAGGGGAAATCTGCTCTGATACCAACTTGTAACGCCCGCCCTTATATCTACCCTAAAGGCGGGGTTACGGGTCCATACACTCATATCATTCATCATGTTAAGCATGTATAACCAAACAAAACAATTACAATACAAGAAGTGTAGTAAGCATGCTTATTGAAGACTAATTTACCAAGCAAGGTTTTTCATTTCTTTTATATCTACATGCATTTACAACCTAATAGGAAGATCATTTAACACACTATAGCATGGAATCTCAAGTAAGAATATAGCAAGAGTTATCTAGTCTTAGATACATGCAAAAGAAGCATTCATAAGCAACAGAAAATAGTAAATATTTAGCATTTTACTTAGCATGCATACTACAAAAATTAGATATTGATGATAGTGTTATCTAACATGACATAGGTTCCATATCTCTAACTTAATCAACAGTAGAGTAGTCATAATCTTCACACATTCAGAGTATAGTAATACAACTTGAAATCTTTTAATGGAAGCAGTTTAGATTCTAGACAAAAATAAGGTAGATAAGAATCTTTCGTCCTTTCCCGAGCCATCACCACACACATCCTCTAGCCTTCCCTCTGCCTCTTCCTTTAGTTCAAGTATTTCTTACCGCTATCTGCAGCATAAGGAAACAACATGAACTAGTAAGCAAAACATGCTTAGTAAGAATCCGGGCCTACTCGCAAAACCATATCGATACATCATATCATGTACTCAGTAATCAAGACAGAACTATAAGCATCATAAGCATCACATCACATATTTCTAAGTGCTTTACAGCACAAGGTCATATCAAGATAGAATCATAAGCATCATAACATCACATCAAATATTTCTAAGTGCTTTACGGAACAAGATCATCACATAATGAGAAAATGTTTTCAAAAGGTTCCATAAAGGTAATACTTAAAAATATCATATCATCATATAGGGCCCAGTTGTAGTACCACATCAAGCGCGTTCCCTAATAAATTGGGGTAGCGAGCCACCAATCTAATTAGAGCAGGACCCTTCCGTCCTACCAATGCCATGACCTTCAGTTAACATGCACATTGGATTTGTTTAACGACCCCCTTCCGAGTCGGGTACACAACTTTCAAAGTAAAGTAATTTATCATGCAATTACTCATATATGTATATGCCTAAAGGTACTCTTAATCACATCTTAAAGGGACACACCACTCATCAAGGGTGCTCTTGATCCCCTAGGGACACACCACACATTCGGGTGCTCTTGATCCCAGTTTCAATAGAGTATCCCTTTTTAAGCATATTATCAAACACATCATGTTCATGTCATAAGAGTGCCCCATGGGCTATAAGGCATGCTTTTATACCTAACAAGATAGGTCACATAATTTATACACACATCATATCAGTAGTAGCATGCTTTATGATTTCATTAAGTGCTTCCCAACCCTAGGACTAGGGTTGGCCGAAAGTCACAAGTAAGGGAATTTCCTTTTTTTTCATCCAATTAAAGCATACATTCATCACATATATATCCCTATCATGAATTCTATTAACATGGCCTACATTAGAGGTAATTGACCTTCCCTAAGCTAGGGTTCCATGTTGGGGCCGAAAGTTGCAAGTGAGGGTTTGGTTTTCCAATCAAGCATTCATTCAAGCATTTCTACAAACACCTCAATACATTCATGTTAACCATTAAACATGGTTTAAACCTCAAGGTGGGGTTAGCATCCACTAACCCTAAATTGCAAGGGGTGGCCGAAAGTTATATAGGGTACCATACCCTAATTTTGTCTTCTCAAAAATTTGGAAAACAACACACATGTATACAACATTTGTTTAGCATTCGTGACATGCATCAAGAAGTGATTTCACTTCACAACCCCAAGGAATCCAAGCCTTGGCCGAAACCTTGTAGGGTACCAAAACCCTAATTTTTGTTCTCTCAAAAATTTGGAAACAACACATATGTGTATAGAGTCCCTAGGGCACTAGCATGTATCAAGATTTGATCAAAAAAAACTTCTCTTGGACCTCCAACCATAGGTGGCCGAAACTTGTAGGGTACCAAACCCTAATTTTTGTTCTCTCAAAAATTTGGAAAACAACATACATTCATACCCTAAGTTCCTAGGGATATCCTCATGCATCAAGAAGCAACCAAACCCTATTTCATGGTGGTGGCCGAATGGTCACAAGGGCGGAACTCCCATTTTCCAAAAGCAACCACAAGAAGAACATACAATCAACCGAAAGCGATTACACTGCAGGCGAGAGGATACTTACATCCTAGCGCTGGAATTTCACCTTCACTTAAACTGTAGGGTACCCTACACTTGGAGGGTATGCGAAAATCCTTTTCTTCCGAATCTTTTCTCTAGAGTTCCTTGGACTTGGTAGAGGGCAATGGCACTTGGACTCTCCTTCTTGCAATTACCCTAGGGTTAGAACCCTAAGATGATGTTTTCGAAAATGGGAAAAAAGGGAAGAGGATGAAGGAGGTTTCGGTGGGGAGAAGTGAGAAAGAAGAAGAGAAGAAAAGGAAGTTATTCCAACTTCCCTTATTTATACTTCTCTCATGAAAAGACATGTCTCTTCACTCTTACACACTTAACAAGCATGTTCCTTATTCCCTCTACATAAAATATTGCTTGGTTCATTGGTTATGACATGGTGAGTGCAACGAGGAGATTCAAGGTTCAATCCTTGCTTCCTCCTTTCTAGCTCTTCTTTTTATCACAATTTGCACTAACCCATATCAAAGCCCATTAAGCCAAGCCCATCATGAAATTTCATAATATTAATAATATTTCATGAATATAATATTTCATGATAATATTTCATGAATATAATATTTCATGATAATATTTCATGATAATAATATTTCATGAATATAATATTTCATGCATTCATGACATTTCATAGCATGTGATTGCATGAAATTTATATCATTTCATTATAACCATTTTCATACATTGTCATGATTTTACATTGACAAATTTGGGGTGTTACAAGGAGCATCCGAATGGATTTAAGCATAGCTACTGGCGAATAGGTTTCGTCATAATCAATTCCTTGCTTCTGACGATATCCTTTTGCCACTAATCTAGCCTTAAAGGTAACAACATTACCTTCCATATCGATTTTCTTCTTGAAAACCCACTTGCACCCTATGGGCTTAATCCCTTCAGGTGGGTTAACCAAGCCCCATACTTGATTTTCGTACATGGAATCCATTTCCGACTTCATGGCTTCAAGCCATTTGTCCTTTTCTAAACTTTTCAAAATATTTTCATAACTGATAGGTTCGTCATCGCTTATGAGTAACACGTCGTTCGATTCACTTACGAGAAATCCGTATCTCTCTGGAATATTGCGTGTCCTATCAGATCTACGAAGAGGTGGTGTATTCTTAGGTTCAACTGGTAGCTCATCATTATGAGGTATTGGTTGTGGGTCTAGACTAGGTGTCTCTGTAATGTCTATTGGAGTTTCTTGAACTTCATCAAGTTCAATGCCACTCCCACTGTTTTCTTGTAAAAGAAATTCTTTTTCCAAAAATACAGCATGCCTTGAAACAAACACCTTTTGTTCCAAGGGATGATAGAATTGGTAACCCTTCGTTTCCTTAGGGTATCCAATAAATAGACATTTATCAGACTTAGCATCCAATTTGTCTGATACAATCCGCTTCACATAAGCAGGACAACCCCATATCTTAAGGTGAGTTAAGTGGGGTTTCTTACTATTCCATATCTCATATGGAGTAGTAGAGACTACCTTGGTCGGGACTCTGTTTAGCAAGTAAACAGCTGTCTTAAGTGCATAGCCCCAAAAGGATTTTGGAAGAGTTGCATGATTCATCATTGACCTAACCATGTCCATCAAGGTTCGGTTGCGCCTCTCAGATACACCATTATGCTGTGGTGTATACGGCGGAGTCCATTGGGATCATATCCCATTGTCCCTAAGATAATCTTGAAACTCTTGACTTAAGTATTCACCACCCCGATCGGATCGAAGTATTTTAATACTTTTGCCAAGCTATTTCTCTACTTCATTTCTGAACTCTTTGAATTTCTCAAAGGCTTCAGATTTGTGTTTCATCAAGAACACGTACCCGAATCGTGAGTGATCATCGATAAAGGTGATGAAGTAGCTATAGCCTCCTTGTGCAAGAGTTGACATTGGTCCACATACATCAGTATGTATTAGACCAAGCAATTCTCCCACTGGATTACCTTTTCCGGAAAAGGGTAATTTGGTCATCTTGCCTTTTAAGCACGATTCGCATGTATCAAATGAACCGGGTTCAAATGATTCCAAAATTCCACATCGGTGTAATTCGGTCATGCGTTTCTTACTTATATGGCCAAGACGACAATGCCAAGTGTAGGAGTCTATTCGATTATCTATTCGAGCACGTTTGTTGCTAACTTCGATATTGAAAATGTCACTGGATAAATCTAACATGTAGATTCCATTGCACAAAGTTCCATTCCCATAAATAACGCCATTTAAATTTATGTAACAACAATTGTTACTAAAAGTTAAATGATAACCCTTTTCATTCAGACATGAAATAGATACAATGTTCTTTATCAACGTAGGAACGAAATAACAATTATCCAATTCTAAGACACGTTCAGTGGGGAGCTTTAGCAAATATGTTCCGATGGCAACAACAGCAATCTTTGCTCCGTTTCCACATCGCAAATTTGCTTCTCCTTTGACGAGTCTTCTTCTATTCCTTAGCCCCAGTATGTCATTACATATATGTGAGCTACACCCAGTATCAAGTACCCAAGTGTTTGAGGAAATAGAGTGACATTCAATAACGAAGATACTTGAAGAGGATGGGGCATCGGATGCCTTCTCTTTCAAGGACTCAAGATAAACCTTGCAGTTTCTTCGCCAGTGACCCTCCTTGCCACAGTGATGGCAAGTGCCTTTTAGGATATTTTCAGTCTTTTTGGCCTTTTTCTTGTTTCCCTTATTCTGTTCTTTGGCCTTCCTCTTAGAACCTTTCTTCGAGGAACCAACTAACAGCACTGTCTTCTGTTCCTGCTTCACATAAGGCTCTACAGTCTTCAGCAGGTTAAGCAACTCAGGAAACTGGTCTGGAGTAGCATCTTCAGGAGGACGGTTGGGAAGTAGATCTTCAAGGACATAAGCAAGCTTCTCTGTCTTGAGGACTATCCTCAGGTTTCGAAGCCAGTCCATGAAGTTTGGCCTAGTCAGTTTATTGGTGTCCAAAATGGAACGCAAGTTTAGGGAAGACATGATCGAGTGATTATCCTAGAAATACAAATTGAGCTTATGTGAGAAGAATGATTAAAGAATGTATCATTATACATAAATTAAATCCTATTTATTTTACGAATTGAGTCACCCTTATTATCAATTCGGGAGATCGTAGGAACATCTCCAAATAGGTTGATATCCAACCATAGATAAGAACCACCATGGCTGTGGCCATCAAGTTTTTTCATAGCTATGAAGGTAGGTAATTTTACCGATTACACATCACATATATGTAACTATCACTTTATGCTATCAACTAATTGAATGTTTGCATAAATCATTGGGTTGTTAACTCATTAACAAGTATGTATCATTATACATAGCACCCAACTGCACCTCTCTTTACATCGACCTTGGCTGTGGCACAACAAATCGATGCTCCAAGCTTAAGGCTGGCCCATTAATCAAGAAATAGTTTTAACATGGTTGGAGCTCATTCAACCGCTTAGTCAGGCTTGGATGTGTCCAACAACCAAAACTAATGATTGACCTCTGACTCGAACTATATTATTCATAAACTAATTCCATGGTTTGAACATGTTGAGGTTCAAGTCGGGCATGGATGTGTCCATCAACCCAAACGAGAAACAAAACTCCAATTCTAACCATATTAATGGAAGGTGTTGGCCTTAATATTTTATAAAGGGTTTTGTGTCTCATCCTTTCTTTTCTAAGCACATTCATGACATAGAATAATGTCATGATTAACGATTTCCTTAATTAAGTATGTATGTGACTTAAGTTATCAAGTCTCATTAATTGAATTAGGAACCAGATTTCCTAATTCCAATTTCATACTTAATTAAAGGAATTGTTTTGGGAAACAATTTCCTAAATTGTCATAATTAATTTCGGAAATAATATGTTCAAGACTTTGATTTCTCTAAATCAAATCTTATTAAATTAAGAGACAAATCCCTTAATTCAACTACATATTATTTTCATGAAAATCTCATTTAAGAAACTCTATAGGAAACTATTTTCCTAATTAATTTTGGAGACAACAATATGTAAGAGCATCACCTCTTAAACATATTTTATTCATGGATTTAATTAATTACAATAAATTGTTTTCTAAGGGTGGCTCCCAGAGGCTCAGATAGCTAAAGAAAAGTAATGTGTTGTAAATCCAATTGGACGGCTCCCCGAGGCTCAATCCAAATCAAACATGACAATTTCAATTAAAATTGGAGAATTAAATTAAAACAACTAACATTAAATTGGACGGCTCCCCGAGGCTCAATCCAAAATAAAGAATTTTGTTGTCAATTTAAAAACCAATTCAAATTTAATTGTCAATTAACTGTCCATGAATTTGTCTAGACTTTCTTAAAAGAAAGTGCCCAAAATTGCGAGATTTCAAAAATAGGTTTTCAGAATAATTGTAAGTTTCCGGTACAAAGAAAACGTACATATTTCCAAAATTAGAAAATTTCTAAAATAGAAAAATTTCCAAAATTGAAAAGTTTCTAAAGATGGGAAGTTTTCGAAATTATTATAAAATTTCAGAAAATAGAAAATTTCAAACGTTTGCGAAATTTCATGAGGATTTCCAAACTTTAAAATTTCTAATTCTAAAATTTATTATAATTCGAAAGTTTCCATAATTGAAAAAATTTTCCGAAATTGAGATCATGACAAAGTTTTCCACAAAACAATTATATGACTAAGTCGAACACTAACCAGCTCTGATACCACTGTTGGGACCGGGTGCATGTCGACAAGGATACGAGTTCGTAAAATTTTAAATTTTTACGTGCAGCGGAAGAATTTGCATAAAATAATTTCCTAAATTATTTTAACTTCGTATCTAGCATGCAATCTTATGGTGTGTTGACATAATCATAAAATAAAACTTTGCGGAATAGTAAACTAATTTACCAAGTACCTCGCGTAACTTGAAGTAAGGGACGAGATCCAACCGTAGCGTCCCTTGGAAGCTTCGCCTCTATTCGCGTCCACGCCGAGTTCTCTTCGAGATGACTTCGCAAAGTCATGAGTTTTGTGCCGACGAGAACTACTAGATTCTCTATAAGCACAACAAAGAAGATCAAGAGAAGAAAAGGAAACTAATCACCAAGAAAACGGAATCGAATTCCGGGAAGAGAGGAGTCGCTATCCGCTTCTTCTTCTTCTTGCTTCGTTTCTTCTTCTTCTTGAAGCTCACGGCAACAACCTTGCTTGGGTGTAGGTTGGGCGCCGGCCCTAATATGACTAGGGTGGGCGCCAGCCCTAAGGGAGGGAGAGGAGAAGGAGAAGAGAATAAGAGGGAGAGAGGGAGCTACTTCTCATGACAACTCAATTGGAATTAAGGGCTTGCCTTTGGTTCCTTTATATAGTAGCATCTCCCTTGCTAAGTCTCCTCTTAACGGAATTAGTTATAAGAATTTTATCTTATAAAATTTCTTATGACTTATTCCGTTATGCCTAGTTTTATTATAACTAATTTATAATAAAACTAATTAGTTATCATAAGAAATTTATCCTATAAATTCTCTTATGAATTATTCCGTTTAAACCAAGTTTTATTATAACCAACTTTATAATAAAACTAATTAGTTATCATAAGAAATTTATCCTATAAATTCTCTTATGAATTACCAAGTTTTATTATAACTAACTCTATAATAAAACTAATTAATCTCTCCTTTTATTATGGAATAAATTTTATAAGAAATTTATAAACTTTCTTATTATGGAAAAATCAATTCATAATCGATTTTATAAAATTAAAATAAACCATTCCATGGATCATTTTAATTTCCATAAAAAGAATAAATTTCTATAAATTTATTTATATAAATTTCTTTATACAAATTTATTTATCCATAAAACAAATCCTTCTCTCTCTTTTAATTATGGAATAAATTTTATAAGAAATTTATAAACTTTCTTATTATGGAAAAATCAATTCATAATTGATTTTATAAAATTAAAATAAACCAATTCATGGAATATTTTAACTTCCATAAAAAGAATAAATTTTTATAAATTTATTTATATAAATTTCTTTATACAAATTTATTTATCCATAATTTATAAAATAAATCGCGCTAGATCTATTTCATTAATTAAACCAAATAAAATGGTTTTCTCCCTTTATTGTGGCCGGCCAACCAAGGAGGGTTGGCACCCTCTTTGGCCGGCCAAACCAACCCGAACCGGTCGCGAATTAAACTCATTTAATTCGCCCAAAAAGCCTTCAAAAGACTTAGCCATTTTTAGCTTCCATTGCGCCTCTGATTAACTCAGATTCGACTTATTTCTCTTGATCGGAAAATCCAATTTTCAACTCATTTTAAATCCCTCGGATTACTTGTAGTGCGTGTGACTAAATAAGCTTTCGATTTATGTTGGCCGTCTATAATCAACTAATTATAGAACGATCATGAGTGGCACCTAGTAGTACATCATGATCCCCAATTAATCGAAAGATCAACGGTTTGACCTCAGAAGAAATTATTCTGAAACCCTTCAGCAGCTCCAATGAATCGTGCCCCATTCCCTTCACCATCTTATACCCACTTGGTTCAGGACACGGTCTATTTGTGTCAGTCCCCACTAGGATGACTATGTCACACCTAGCCCAAGTAGTTTCTTTCTCGTCCTTTGGATTTCTAATTACTCTCATGTATTTAAGAGAATTGCACTCTTAACATGATATACTCTGGCCAGAGGTTTTGAGTAACAATCCGACGATAGGCCTGGGTATACATCTCCTTGCAAGGAGTGGTGAATCCTTTGTAGGCTGTTCAAACATCTTCGGGCACTTCGACTTATACCCAATCATCCTGGGTCCACACCTCCTTGGAGATGCTTGCTTAAGATGTTAAAGTATAAGTCACCATGACCAAGATGACTTGAACACCGCAAGTCAAAGGAACATCGCACTTAAGCCTCAGTAAGAACTTCATTGACATATCTATAGATAGATTCCATATGAAGTCTTACAGCTAGTCACTCCAATGAACTAGTTCCCTTAACTAGCACCCATGTTTATCTCCGGACATCCCAATGTCACCAGCCAGTGAGAATCAGCTGATTAGAGAATAACCCATGCTAGTCTCAACAGAATTGATAGTGTCCGTATTTATCAATTCATCGACTAGGGATATTTTCAATACTTCACATTTGCACATTTAGAGATAATCACTAGTTGTGATCCCATAACAAATTCTCTTATGCTGTGAGTTGTATTGCGGACATTCAGTAGATGAGTTTAAGATCCCAATCAAATACACAAGCATGTATACTCAAATAGTGAATTATCATTTATAAAATTAAATGTTTTACAATCATAAGGCGATTGCCTTAGGACACTTCTCTCATATCACTAACAAGTAACACGTCGTTCGATTCACTTATGAGAAATCCGTATCTCTCTGGAATATTGCGTGTCCTATCAGACCTACGAAGAGGTGGTGGTGTTTTAGGTTCAACTGATAGCTCATCATTATGAGTTATTGGTTGTGGGTCTAGACTAGGTGTCTCTGTAATGTCTATTGGAGTTTCTTGAACTTCATCAAGTTCAAAGCCACTCCCACTGTTTTCTTGTAAAAGAAATTCTTTTTCCAGAAATATAGCATGCCTTGAAACAAACACCTTTTGTTCCAAGGGATGATAGAATTGGTAAACCTTCGTTTCCTTAGGGTATCCAATAAATAGACATTTATCAGACTTAGCATCTAATTTTTCTGACACAGTCCGCTTTACATAAGCAGGACAACCCCATATCTTAAGGTGAGTTAAGTGGGGTTTCTTACTATTCCATGTCTCATATGGAGTAGTAGAGACTACCTTGGTCGGGACTCGGTTTAGCAAGTAAACAGCTGTCTTAAGTGCATAGCCCCAAAAGGATTTTGGAAGAGTTGCATGATTCATCATTGACCTAACCATGTCCATCAAGGTTCGGTTGTGCCTCTCAGATACACCATTATGCTGTGGTGTATACGGCGGAGTCCATTGGGATAATATCCCATTGTCCCTAAGATAATCTTGAAACTCTTGACTTAAGTATTCACCACCCCGATCAGATCGAAGTATCTTAATACTTTTGCCAAGTTGTTTCTGTACTTCATTTCTGAACTCTTTGAATTTCTCAAAAGCTTCAGATTTGTATTTCATCAAGAACACGTACCCGAATCGTGAGTGATCATCGATAAAGGTGATGAAGTAGGTATAGCCTCCTTGTGCTGGAGTTGACATTGGTCCACATACATCAGTATGTATTAGACCAAGCAATTCTCCCACTGGATTACCTTTTACGGAAAAGGGTAATTTGGTCATCTTACCTTTTAAGCATGATTCGCATGTATCAAATGAATCGGGTTCAAATGATTCCAAAATTCCACATCGGTGTAATTTGGTCATGCGTTTCTTACTTACATGGCCAAGACGACAATGCCACGTGTAGGAGTCTATTCGATTATCTATTCTAGCACGTTTGTTGCTAACTTCGATATTGAAAACGTTACCGGATAAATCTAACGTGTAGATACCATTGCACAAAGTTCCATTCCCATAAAGAACGCCATTTAAAGTTATGTAACAACAATTGTTACTAAAGGTTAAATGATAACCCTTTTCATTCAAACATGAAATAGATACAATGTTCTTTATTAACGAAGGAATGAAATAACAATTATCCAATTCTAAGACACGTCCAGTAGGGAGCTTTAGCAAATATGTTCCGATGGCAACAGCAGCAATCTTTGCTCCATTTCCAACTCGCAAATTCGCTTCTCCTTTGACGAGTCTTCTTCTATTCCTTAGCCCCTGTATGTCATTACATATATGTGAGCTACACCCAGTATCAAGTACCCAGGTATTTGAGAAAATAGAGTGACATTTAATAACAAAGATACCTGAAGAGGATGGGGCATCGGATGCCTTATTCTTCAAGGACTCAAGATAAACCTTGCAGTTTCTTCGCCAGTGACCCTCCTTGCCACAATGATGACAAGTTCTTTTGGTTTCTTTTCAGTCTTTTTGGCCTTTTTTTTCTTTCCTTTATTCTGTTCTTTGGCCTTCCTCTTAGAACCTTTCTTCGAGGAACCAACTAGCAGTACCGTCTTTTGATCCTGCTTTACAGAAGGCTCTACAGTCTTCAACAGGTTGAGCAACTCAGGAATGGTAGTTTCCAGCTTGTTCATCCGATAGTTCGTCACAAATTGTGAATAACTTTTGGGCAAACAATTCAAAATTAAGTCAATACTTAGTTCATGATCCATTGCAAAACCGAGTGTGCTCAGTTGCTCAATGTACCCCAACATCTTTAACACAAACTGTGAGGCAGAAGTGCCTTCCTGCATCCTAGAGGTGAAGAGGAGTCTGGAGACTTCGAACCTTTCGGATCTCGCCTGCTCTTCAAACAACTCATGAAGATGGAAGATGATGGTATAAGCATCCATATGCTCATGCGACTTTTGCAGCTCAGGTATCATAGAGGCTAGCATGATGTAACTTGCAAGTTCAGAATCGGTCACATGTTTCTGATAGGCCATTAACTGGTCTGGAGTTGCATTTTCTAGAGGACGGCTAGGAAGTTGATCTTCAAGGACATAAGCAAGCTTCTCTGCCTTGAGGACTATCCTCAGGTTTCGAAGCCAGTCCATGAAGTTTGGCCTAGCCAGTTTATTGGAGTCCAAAATGGAACGCAAATTCAGAGAAGACATGATCGAGTGATTAACCTAGAAATACAAATTGAGCTTATGTGAGAAGAATGATAAAGAATGTATCAACATACATTAATAAAATCCTATTTATTTTTTCAAATTGAATAACCCTTCTTATCAATTCGGGAGATCGTAGGAACATCTCCAAATAGGTTGATATCCAACCATAGATAAGAACAACCATGGCTGTGGCCATCAAGTTTTTCTTAGCTATGAAGTTAGGTAATTATACCGATTATATATCACATATATGTAACTATTGTAGGACCGGTGCCGTCGATAGAGGGGGGTGAATATCGATCGTGAAAACTTTCGTGAGACTTTCGTAAAACTGGACTCAGAATATTAGTAACGCAGCGGAAAACATAAAAATAAAAATAAAAAAGCAATACACCGTGGACACAGCAAGTTTATTTACTTGGTTCCCAACCCCCCAGGGTCAGTACGTCCAAGGCCTATGTACTCGGCGTTGAGTCCACTAATAGTCTCCTTTCCAGAATTTCTATAGGCGGAGAAACCCGACTTACAGTGCAATATTACAAGCAATAATATGGAAAAATAAATACTGTAATTAATTGCAAACCAAGCAAAAATGTGAAGCTCGGCCGATCTGGACCTCCGAAGTGCCGCGCACTTCCTCCTGGAGCCTCCCGGTGCAGAGCCTCGTCTTTAACGCATTGTCGTCAGTCGGAATGAATAGAATCGTAGTTAGGAAGTGTGTTTGAAGCAAGGGGGTCGAGACCCCTTATATAGGCCTCCTGGGGGCGCCCTGGTCGCTGGGGGCGCCCCGGAAGACTCGGTCAACACTTATCCTTGCACCTACCTCGCCGCATGGGATAAGATCTTTGACCAGGGCGCCCCGGATGCTCCGGGCGCCCCCGTGGAGGCTTATCCTGTGTTCTGGCTTCGAAACAGCAAAACAGCTACTAATCAGGGCGCCCCGGACGCTCCGGGCGCCCCGGTTGACACTTGTCTTGACTGCATCACTGTACATGCCTGTTTAGTACTTCCTGGGGGCGCCCCCCTTGATGGGAGCGCCCTGGTTGCATGGGGGCGGCCCTAACACTGGGGGCGCCCCCAAGACTGGGGCAGCACCCTGCGCTTTGTCTCCGATTCTTGTTACCTGCAAGATACAAAAACACAAAGCATACATGCATATAATATTAAGCTTAAGGACTTGGTTCGGACTTCGAATTTGCACGCAATCCTAGGTCAAAACGACGCAAACTCTTACCCCCGAGAAAGCGCCTTTCACCTACTCCTTTCAAGAGACGGTTGCCGCCCGGTCCTTCGGGTGGACTTTTGCCTAGCCGCCCTTCGCTAGGTCTTGGATACCAAGCATCCTTTCGCTTGGTGCCTAGCAGCCCTTCGCTAGGTCTTGTTTCCCTGACAGCCCTTCGTCAGGTGCCCAGCAGCCCTTCGCTAGGACTTGTTCCCCTGACAACCCTTCGTCAGGTGCCTAGCAGCCCTTCGCTAGGACTTATTTTCCTGACAGCCCTTCGTCAGGTGCCTAGCAGCCCTTCGCTAGGTCTTTTCTTTCTGGCAACCCTTCGCCAGAGCCTAGCAGCCCTTCGCTAGGTCTTTTTCATTCTGGCAGCCCTTCGCCAGAGCCTAGCAGCCCTTCGCTAGGTCTTAGGGTTTCCATGACTAGCTTAACTAGGACTTTTCTCAGGCTTAGGTTACTTCTCCTTCGCTCCCCTTTGTCTGTTCATCATATTACTGACTTAAGTACATTGTCAAACATTAAAACACATAAAGGAGAACATCATTGATGCAACTTGCACCAACAATCTCCCCCTTTTTGATGTTTGACAATAACTTAAGTTAGATTGGTTTAAGGGGCTAAATTACTATCCTTGGGATAGAAAAACTAAAAGGTATAGGTTTTGGGAGAGTAAAAAATTTTCTAACTGAAAAAAAATTCTAACTTAAGCACTCTCTCCCCCTTTGTCATGCATCAAAAAAAACTTGCATCAACAATAAAAAAACTTTGAATTTTTACTTAGTGCAGTTTTGTTTTTAAAAAAATTGCATAAATTTAAAAAATGCTCTAGGTTTAAAATATAAGTACTTTGAAAAGATGATTTGTAAGGAGTGCAAGTACTTTTAAAAGATTATTTAAATCCCTTTTTGAAAAAATATAAGTATATTTTTTGAGAAATTAAGTACTTAGCAATACATTTGAAAATATTTTTTTTTCAAAATTAAGAATATTGGTTTTGAAAGACATAAGTACTTTTTTTTTTGAAAATATTTTACTTGATTGAGTTTCTTTTCCAGTCTGACACCATCCTAGGAAACCTTGTTGACCACAAGGGCATTTCCTAAGTGTCCTGGAAAGTTTTCAAACAAGTAAATATTATTATAAATTTTTAAGAAAAAATGATAATATTTCACAAAGTATGTGCTGAAAAACTGTGTGAATTTTGAAGATCTAATATTTTACTTAACTTGGTCTATTTTCCAGTCTGACACTATCCTAGGAAACCTTGTTGACCACAAGAACATTTCCTAAGTGTCCTGGGAATTTTTCAACCTAAGTAATTATTATTTCAAAATCATTTCATAAGTCACACAAATTTTAACAAGTGGTATTTTGAAAAACATAGATTTTTAGTATTTTAAAAGCATGTAATTGAATAATTCTTTTAATTTGACCTCCCCCTAAACTTGACTCAGTCCTGGGAAGCTTGTTGACCACAAGTACTCTTCCTTTGAGTCTTAAGGTTTGATTCAAATCAAAGGAATTTTCTAATAATAAAAAATAGTTTAAGACTTGAAAAAATTTGACTCAGACTCCCCCTAAATCTGACACATCCTAGGAGTCATTTTTAGATTATGAAGTAGACCTTCCTCTGTGTCTTTAGGGTTTATCAGAATCAAAAGAACAGGTAAATATTTGATTTTTGCAATAGGTAAAATCTTTTTCGAAAAGCCACAAGTGATAACGATTAAAGCATGATTTTTGAAAAGATATTTTCAAATAATAGTAATGTTTTTAAAGTGCAGTTTGAAAAATATGAAAAGCACTCCCCCTGCATCAATGTCGTTTGACTCTATCTAAGTGCCCTAAGGAACTTTAGTGCTGTCCTAAGAGGCTTGTGTCTAATTGCGTGAGTCAATCAATTTTTGAAAACAATATACCTTTTTGAAAAATGTGTAATATATATAATCAATCAAACAAGCATGAATTCCATAAAAACATTATTATGTTAAAGCTCTATTTTGAAAAATATACTTTTAGGAAAATATTCTAACAATTTTGAAAAACAATTTTGAAAAATATTTTTCAATTCATTAGTCCTTAACATCTCACCCATTTTAGATGTATCAATACAACAAGCATGATTGCCTTATAGGTGTATTGTGAGATGCTTGAATCATTTTCCATTATTAAATCTAAGATTTAATTGAAATTTGTGTTAGATTCGAATTTGACAAAAGATAATTTGAATTTGAATTTCAGAAATTGGCTTCCAGGTCTTGGCGAGGCACTAGGCCTTCTTTGGCCGTAGCCTTATGGGATCATCCACCCTTTCCTTGACAAAGCCTTTTAATGAAATTTCATTTTCAAATTAAATTAGGTCATTTTCTGGTCTAACTAGCTTGGGTCTTGGATCGGTAGCTTCGGCTGGTTTCACCAGTCTAAAGAGACCAAGTAGACTTGATCTTATTAGAGTTGGTTTCCCCAACGTACTATCATCTCACCTCCTCCCAATACTATGTTGCCAAATTTCAATTATCTTTTTCTTATGACCTTTCTAAATTATGCATAAAAATTAAATATGAATGGCATGTCATATATTTTAAAGGAAAATAGCAAATGCATGGCATGGCAATTATGAATGAGTCAAACAAGTCAAGACATTTTATTTTTGTTTCTAAGAATGTATCAAATTTTCGATTTGATACATATCGTGTGAACCTGCGAATATGTCAACCCACTTTAACATATTTGATTCTATTGAATTAATTGTTGCGATTTGGGTAAGGTTTTAGTTTGGTTCAGGTTTAAGTGATTTAAGATTGGATTTAGTTGAATTAAAATTGAGTTAATTTGAATTGAATTAAAGTTGAATTAATTTGAATTTAATTGAAAAGTGAATTAATTTGAATTAATTGAACTAAAGTGAATTTATTGAATTAATTTGAATTAAGGTGAATTAATTGAATTAATTTGAATTTAATTGAATTTAAGTGGATTAATTTGAATTATTTGAATTTAATTGAATTTAATTTAAGTGGATTAAATCGAATTTAATTGAATTTAATTGATTTTAAGTGGATTAATTCGAATTATTTGTTGCTTTAATTGAAGTTTAATTGAATTAAATTGATTTAATTGAGGTTTAATTGAATTAAATTGATTTAATTGAAGTTTAATTGAATTAAGTTGATTTAATTGAAGTTTAATTGAATTAAATTGATTTAATTGAAGTTTAATTGAATTAAATTGATTTAATTGAAGTTTAATTGAATTAAGTTGATTTAATTGAAGTTTAATTGAATTAAATTAATTAATTAAAGTTAATTAGATTAATTAAAGTTTAATTGAATTAAATTAATTTAATTAAAGTTTAATTGAATTAAGTTGATTTAATTGAAGTTTAATTGAATTAAGTTGATTTAATTGAAGTTTAATTGAATTAAATTAATTAATTAAAGTTAATTAGATTAATTAAAGTTTAATTGAATTGATTAGTTTAATTGAATTAATTAAGATTTATTTGAATTAATTAAGATTTAATTGATTTAATTAAGATTTAATTGAATTAATTAAGATTTAATTGATTTAACTGAATTAATTAAGATTTAACTAAAGTTTAATTAACAGTTGTGGATTTAAATTCATTATTTTCATTATTTCGAAAATTTCTTCTTCGTTTTTATTTTTCTTTCCGAATTTTTCTATTAATTTTGATTTATTTGATCCTTTGTAATTTTCATTAATTATGGCCCTAATCTTAGAAAATTTCATTTCCTCCTCAAAATCAATATCCTCAAAGTGTGTGGAGTAAAATGGGCCACTAGTTAAGGTTTTATAGTAGTCTTAAGGATTATCTATAATTAAATTATTATCAAGAATAAAATCATTTTTATCCTCAGAATAATTTTCAATTAAATCATGTTTATCCACAGAATAATTTTCAATAAAATCATGTTTATCCTCAGAATTATCCTTAAGGTTTTCAAATTCAAATTCGGAGTTATCCTTAGGATTAACTTTTTCTGAATTAAAATTGTCAGTAATATTATCAGAATTGATTTTATCAGAATTATTATCAGAATAATTATCTGAATTAATTTTATTAATTTCTGAATTTATATTTTGAATTAAACAATTAATTTCTGATATTTTAGTCATATCTTTATTTTCTAACTTATCATGCAAGAGGCTAATTTTATTATGTAGTAATTCTAATTTATCAGAAAAATTAACTAAATTATCACAAAATATTGCAGGAAAAATTTTCGGAACATAAATTTTCCGTACCTTCGCCGGACACTTGTTTTTGTAGTGTCCGTGCTTCTCGCATTTGAAGCATTGTACATGTTTCTTGTTCTTCCGGACTCCTGGCGCTGGTACCTCCTTCGCCGCCAGTGGTGTAGACCGAGTCTTACGAGTAGGGCACTGATTTTTATAGTGCCCTCTCTCCCTGCACGTGAAACAAATAATATGCAATTTAAAATTAGACATTAAAAAAAATTGTACCTGATTCACCCCTGGGCTCCCCCTCAACTCCTGGCGTCTTTGCTCCGTCGGCGGTTAGTCCGGTGAAGAGCAACTTGGCTCTGATACCACTTGTAGGACCGGTGCCGTCGATAGAGGGGGGGGGGTGAATATCGATCGTGAAAACTTTCTTGAGACTTTCGTAAAACTGGACTCAGAATATTAGTAGCGCAGCGGAAAACATAAAAATAAAAATAAAAAAGCAATACACAGTGGACACAGCAGGTTTATTTACTTGGTTCCCAACCCCCCAGGGTCAGTACGTCCAAGGCCTATGTACTCGGCGTTGAGTCCACTAATAGTCTCCTTTCCGAAATTTCCGGAGGCGGAGAAACCCGACTTACAGTGCAATATTACAAGCAATAATATGGAAAAATAAATACTGTAATTAATTGCAAACCAAGCAAAAATGTGAAGCTCGGCCGATCTGGACCTCCGAAGTGCCGCGCACTTCCTCCTGGAGCCTCCCGGTGCAGAGCCTCATCTTTAGCGCGTTGTCGTTGGTCGGAATGAATAGAATCGCAGTTAGGAAGTGTGTTTGAAGCAAGGGGGTCGAGACCCCTTATATAGGCCTCCTGGGGGCGCCCTGGTCGCTGGGGGCGCCCCGGAAGACTCGGTCAACACTTATCCTTGCGCCTACCTCGCCGCAGGGGATAAGATCTTTGACCAGGGCACCCCGGATGCTCCGGGCGCCCCCGTGGAGGCTTATCCTGTGTTCTGGCTTCGAAACAGCAAAACAGCTACTAATCAGGGCGCCCCGGTTGACACCTGTCTTGACTGCATCACCGTACATGCCTGTTTAGTACTTCCTGGGGGCGCCCCCCTTGATGGGGGCACCCTGGTTTCATGGGGGCGCCCCCAACACTGGGGCGCCCCCAAGACTGGGGCAGCACCCTGCGCTTTGTCTCCGATTCTTGTTACCTGCAAGATACAAAAACACAAAGCATACATGCATATAATATTAAGCTTAAGGACTTGGTTCGGACTTCGGATTTGCACGCAATCCTAGGTCGAATCGACGCAAACTCTTACCCCCGAGAAAGCGCCTTGCACCTACTCCTTTCAGGAGACGGTTGCCGCCCGGTCCTTCGGGTGGACTTTTGCCTAGCCGCCCTTCGCTAGGTCTTGGATACCAAGCATCCCTTCGCTTGGTGCCTAGCAGCCCTTCGCTAGGTCTTGTTTCCCTGACAGCCCTTCGTCAGGTGCCCAGCAACCCTTAGCTAGGACTTGTTCCCCTGACAACCCTTCGTCAGGTGCCTAGCAGCCCTTCCCTAGGACTTATTTTCCTGACAGCCCTTCGTCAGGTGCCTAGCAGCCCTTCGCTAGGTCTTTTCTTTCTGGCAACCCTTCGCCAGAGCCTAGCAGCCCTTCGCTAGGTCTTTTTCGTTCTGGCTGCCCTTCGCCAGAGCCTAGCAGCCCTTCGCTAGGTCTTAGGGTTTCCATGCCTAGCTTAACTAGGACTTTTCTCAGGCTTAGGTTACTTCTCCTTCGCTCCCCTTTGTCTGTTCAACATATTACAGACTTAAGTACATTGTCAAACATTAAAACACATAAAGGAGAATATCATTGATGCAACTTGCACCAACAACTATCACTTTATGCTATCAACTAATTGAATGTTTGCATAAATCATTGGGTTGTTAACTCATTAACAAGTATGCAACATTATACATAGCACCCAACTGCACCTCTCTTTACATCGACCTTGGCTGTGGCACAACAAAACGATGCTCCAAGCTTAAGGCTGACCCATTAATCAAGAAATAGTTTTAATATGGTTGGAGCTTATTCAACCGTTTAGTCAGGCTTGGATGTGTCCAACAACCAAAACTAAGGATTGACCTCTGACTCCAACTATATTATTCATAAACTAATTCCATGGTTTGAACATGTTGAGGTTCAAGCCGGGCATGGATGTGTCCATCAACCCAAACGAGAAAAAAAACTCCGATTCTAACCATATTAATGGAAGGTGTTGGCCTTAATATTTTGTAAGGGGTTTTGGGTCTCATCCTTGTTGGTGCAAGTTGCATCAATGATGTTCCTCTTTAAGTGTTTTAATTATTTGACAATTCACTTAAGTCAGTGATATATTGAACAGACAAAGGGAAGTAAGAGAGAAGTAAACTAAGCTGAAAAAAAGTCCTAGTTGATCTAGGCATCGAAACCCCAAGACCTAGCGAAGGGCTGCTAGGTATCGTAACCTTAAGACCTAGCGAAGGGTTGCTAGGCACCTAGCGAAGGGCTGCTAGGTGTCGTAACCTTAAGACCTAGCGAAGGGCTGCTAGGCACCTAGCGAAGGGCTGCTAGGTATCGTAACCTTAAGACCTAGCGAAGGGCTGCTAGGCACCTAGCGAAGGGCTGCTAGGTATCGTAACCTTAAGACCTAGCGAAGGGCTGCTAGGCACCTAGCGAAGGGCTGCTAGGTATCGTAACCCTAAGACCTAGCGAAGGGCTGCTAGGCACCTAGTGAAGGACTACTAGGCATAGAAGACCTAGCGAAGGATTGCTAGGCACCAGGCGAAGGACCGCTTGGTAACAAAGACCTAGCGAAGGGCTGCTAAGCACCTGGCGAAGGACCGCTGGGGAATGAAGTCTTGGTCCGAGGGGCTGAGCAACTTAGCTGAGCGATGACTAAGGACAGGAGTAGAGACGGGTCAGGGTTCGAGCATCTCGAGATCCAGAGTAATCGGAAGCTAAGTAAAAGTCCACCCGAAGGGCTGGGTGGCAACCGTCTCCTGAAAGGAGTAGGTGAAGGGCGAGTTCTCTGGGATGGGAACTTGTGCCAGTTCGACCTAGGGTTTCATGCAAATCCGAAGTCCGAACCAAATCCTTAAGACCAATATTATATGTATCTATGCTTTGTGTTTGTGGATATTGCAGGTACCAAGAACCAAAGACAAAGCAAGCGTGTTGGAAGCACTAACCAGGGCGCCCCCAGTGTTGGGGACGCCCCCATGCACCAGGGCGCCCCCAGTGTTGGGGGCGCCCCCATGCACCAGGGCGCCCCCAGTGCTGGGGGCGCCCCCAGGCAGTACTAAAGAGACTGTTTCACTGTTTCGAAGCCAGAAGCAAAGGATAAGTGCTCAAGAGGGCGCTCGGGATGTTCGGGGCGCCCTGGTCAAAGAACTTATCACCTACGGTGAAGTAGCCGCAAAGATAAGAGTTGACCGAGTCATCCGGGGCGCCCCCAGGAGGCCTATATAAGGGGCTTCGACCCCTCTGCTTCAGACACAACTGCTAAGTACCGTTCTGATCATTCTAACCAACGACAACGCGCTAAAGACGAGGCTATACGACCGGGAGGCTCCAGGAGGAGGTGCGCGGCACTTCGGAGGTCCAGATCGGCTAACGCTTCGACATAAATAGTCTTGGTTTGATTTACATTCTGCAATTAATTTTACCTATCTTTCTGTTTGTAAATCAACTGTAAGACGGGTTTTCTCCGCCTCCGGAAATTCCGGAAAGGTGACCAATAGTGGACTCACGCCGAGTACATAGGCCTTGGACGTACTGGCCCAGGGGGGTCGAGAACCAAGTAAATAAATCCCGCGTGTCATTGTGTATTGCTTTTATTTTATTCTTTATTTATCTTCCGCTGCACTAACACTTTGAGTTCAGAACGAACTATAGTATTACGATAGTTTCACGAAGGTTTTTCGCGATCGATATTCACCCCCCCCACTATCGACGGCACCGGTCCTACAATTGGTATCAGAGCAGAGCCGCTCTTCACCGGACTAACCGCCGACGGAGCAAAGACGCCAGGAGTTAAGGGGGAACCCAGGGGTGAATCAGGTATAATTTAATTTTAATGTCAAATTTTAAATTGCATATTATTTGTTTCACGTGCAGGAAGAGAGGGCACTACAAAAATCAGTTCCCTACTCGTAAGATTCGGTCTACATCACCGGTGGCGAAGGAGGCACCAACGCCAGGAAACCGGAGGGACAAAAGTCACGTACAATGTTTCAAATGCACGAAATATAGACATTACAAAAACAAGTGTCCGGCGAAGGTGCACAAGATTTATTTTCCAAAATTTTTACAAGTTCCTGCACTGCCATGTGATAAAGTAGTTTATTTTTCTGACAAAGTGGATTTACTGCATAGTAAAATTAACTTTTTGCATGTTAATTTATAGAACGTGAATATGACCAAAATATTAGAAATTAATTGTTTAATTCAGAATATCAACTCAGAAATTGATAAAATTAATTCTGATAATTTATCTGATAAAATTAATTTAGATAATTTATCTGATAAAATTAAGTCTGATAACTTATCTGATAAAATTAATTCTGATAATTTATCTGATAAAATTAATTCTGATAAAATTAATTCTGATAATTTATCTAATAAAATTAATTCTGATAATTTATCTGATAAAATTAGTTCTGATAATTTTTCTGACAAAATTAGTTCTGATAATTTTAATTCAGACAAAATTAATCCTAAGGATAATTCGGAATCCAAATTTGAAAATCCTAAGGATAATTCCGAATTCAAATTTGAAAATCTTAAGGATAAATCCGAAATTAATCCTGAAAATCTCAAGATTAATTCAGAAATCAATTCTGAAAATCTTAAAGATAATCTAGAGATTAATGTTGAAAATATATCTGAGGATAATTTTCTCCTAGATAATAATTTAATTATAGATAATATTGAAGATTATTACAAAACCTTAATTAGTGGCCCAAATTACTCTACCCACTGTAAGGATATTGAAAAATCTAATCCTAAGGAGGATATGGAACTATCTAAGATAAAGGTCATAATCAATAAAAATTACAAAAATTCAAATAAATCAAAATTATTAGAAAAACTTGAAAAGAAAGATAAAGATGAAGAAGAAATTTTCGAAATAATGAAAATAATGAATTTAAACCCATAATTATTAATTAATCATGATAATCTTAAATTCAAATTAATTAAATATTAATTAAATTCAAATTAAATCCTAATTTAATTCAAATTAAATATTAATTAAATTCAAATTAAATTCAAATTAAGTTCAAATTAAATCCTAATTAAATTTAAATTAATTTCAAATTAAATCCTAATTAAATTCAAATTAAATTAAATCCTAATTAAATTCAAATTAAATCCTAATTAAATTCGAATTATATACAAATTAAATCCTAATTAAATTCAAATTAAATACTAATTAATTCCAAATTAAATTTGAATTAAATCTTAATTAAATTAAAATTAAATTAAAATTAAATTAAATTAAATTAAATTAAATTAAATTAAATTCAAATTAAATTAAATTAAATTAAATTCAAATTAAATTAAATTCATATTAATTTAAATTCAAATTAAATTAAATTTAAATTAAATTAAATCCTAATTAAATCAGTTTGATTCAAATAAAGCTAATCAATTCAATCTACTTCAAATAAATTCAACTTTAATTGATTCAAATCAATTCAATCTTAGTTAATTAATTTTCAAGTTAATTCAAACTTCAATTAACTCAATTTCAAATCTTAAAATAACTTAAACTCAAACTAAAATAAAATTTTACTCAAACTGTAACAATTAAAATTAATAACATCAAATATGTCAAAGTGGGTTGGCATATTCGCGGGTTCACACGACATATATCAAATCGGCAATTTGATACATCTTTAGAAACGTAATTAAAATACTTTGGAATTGTTTGACTCATGCATAATTGTCATGTCATGCATCTGCTACTTACTTTTAATATCTGACATGTCATTCATATTTAAATTTTATGCATATATTAGAACGACTATAGGAAAAAGAATAATTGAAACTTGATCAACCTAGTATTGGGTGGAGGTGAGATGATAGTACGTTAGGAAAGCCAATTCTAATAAGGTCAAGTATACTCTACTTGGTCTCTTTAGACTGGTGAAACTAGCCGAAGCTACCGATCCAAGACCCAAACTAGTTAGACCAGAATTTTTCAAAAAGTAATTTTGAAAATGAAATTTCATTAAAAGGCTTTGTCAAGGAAAGGGTTGATGATCCAATAAGGCTGCGACCAAAGAGGGCCTAGTGCCTCGCAAAGACCTGGAAGCTAATTTTTGAAATTCAAATTCAAGTTACTTCTTGTCAAATTCAAATCTAACACAAGCTTCAATTAAATCTTAGAATTAAAAATAAATTAAGAAAAATGATTCAAGCATCTCACAATACACCTATAAGGCAACTATGCTTGTTGTATTGATACATCTAAAATGGGTGAGATGTTAAGGACTAATGAATTGAAAAATATTTTTCAAAATTGTTTTTCAAAATGGTTAGAATATTTTCCTAAAAATATATTTTCAAAATAGTGCTTCAACATAATGATGTTTTTATGGAATTCATGCTTGTCTGATTGAATATACATACTATACGTTTTTCAAAAATTATATCCTTTCAAAAATTGTTTGACTCACTCATTTAGACACAAGCCTCTTAGGACAACACTAAAGTTCCTTAAGGCACTTAGATAGAGTCAGACGGTGTTGGATGCAGGGGGAGTGTTTTGTTCTTTTTATTAAAAATATTTTTCGAAAACTGCACCTTAATTTGCATTACATATGTTTTCAAAATTATCTTCTTTCCAAATTGTGGTTTCAAAATTTATCTACTTAAAAATTATCGGTTCTTTGACTTTGATAAACCCTAAAGACACAGAGGAAATATCCACTTTATGATCTTCAAGGACTCCTAGGACGTGTCAAATTTAGGGGGAGTCTAACAAGTTTTAAATTATTTTGAAAATTATTATTCTTTTGATCTGAATCAAATCTTAAGACTCGGAGGAAGAGTACTTGTGGTCAACAAGCTTCCCGGGACTGGGTCAAGTTTAGGGAGAGATTAAATTAAAAGAATTATTGAATATTTCAAATGTTTTCATGCGCTGTATTTTCAAATCTTGCTAGAAACATAAGTAGTTTTTCAAAATACTATTAGTCTATTGTTTTCGTGTGACCTATAAAATTATCTTTGAAACAATATTTACTTGGGTTTGAAGAAATTCCAGGACACTTAGGAAATGTCCTTGTAGTCAACAAGGTTTCCCAGGATAGTGTCAGACTAGAAAATAATCCAAATCAAGTAATATATTGAGTCTTCAAAAGTTCACACATTTTTCAAAATGCACCAGCATATATTTTCAAAAGTACTATCATTTTTTTTCAAAATTATATTAATATTTACTTGACTTTGGAAAATTTCCAGGACACTTAGGAAAATATCCTTGTAGTCAACAAGGTTTCCCAGGATTGTGTCAGACTGGAAAAGAAACTTAATCAAGTAAAATATTAGGATTCAAAAATTACTTATATTTCTTAAAGTCTCATCTCTTTCAAAAACTGATAGTACTTGCAAATTAAGCATAATACTTATATTTTCCAAAATAACATTTTTTTCAAAAGTTATGCATTTTCCAAAAAGTACTTTATATTCTTCAAAAATTACAAATTCTGTCAAAAGTACTTGCATGTTGTTAAAAATCATTTTCAAAGTACTTGTATTTTTCAAAGCGAATAACATCTTTTTCAAAATTATGCATTTTTTTTCAAAAATGCAATATATCATTCAAAATACAATGCTTTCAAAATTTCTGCACCAAGTATTTTTCAAAAAGAACCAAAATTTCTCATTGTTGGTGCAAGTATTTTCCTATGTTTTTTTTATGTATGACAAAGGGGGAGAGGTATGCCCTTAAGTTAGAAATTTTTTTTCTAGAGGATCAAAAATATGTTCAAAACTAAAGTCAATTTTTCCAAAGGATAGTAAGCTAGAAATTTTTTTTCTAGAGGATCAAAAATATGTTCAAAACTAAAGTCAATTTTTCCCAAGGATAGTAAGTTAGCCCCTTAAACCAATCTAACTTAAGTTATTGTCAAACATCAAAAAGGGGGAGATTGTTGGTGCAAGTTGCATCAATGATGTTCCTCTTTAAGTGTTTTAATGTTTGACAATTCACTTAAGTCAGTGATATATTGAACAGACAAAGGGAAGTAAGAGAGAAGTAAACTAAGCTGAAAAAAAGTCCTAGTTGACCTAGGCATCGAAACCCTAAGACCTAGCGAAGGGCTGCTAGGTATCGTAACCTTAAGACCTAGCGAAGGGCTGCTAGGCACCTAGCGAAGGGCTGCTAGGTATCGTAACCTTAAGACCTTCGAATTCAGTGATATATTGAACAGACAAAGGGAAGTAAGAGAGAAGTAAACTAAGCTGAAAAAAAGTTCTAGTTGATCTAGGCATCGAAACCCTAAGACCTAGCGAAGGGCTGCTAGGCACCTAGCGAAGGGCTGCTAGGTATCGTAACCTTAAGACCTAGCGAAGGGCTGCTAGGTATCGTAACCTTAAGACCTAGCGAAGGGCTGCTAGGCACCTCGCGAAGGGCTGCTAGGCACCTAGCCAAGGGCTGCTAGGCACCTAGCGAAGGGCTGCTAGGTATCGTAACCGTAAGACCTAGCGAAGGGCTGCTAGGCACCTAGTGAAGGACTACTAGGCATAGAAGACCTAGCGAAGGATTGCTAGGCACCAGGCGAAGGACCGCTTGGTAACAAAGACCTAGCGAAGGGCTGCTAGGCACCTGGCAAAGGACCGCTGGGGAATGAAGTCTTGGTCCGAGGGACTGAGCAACTTAGCTGAGCGATGACTAAGGACAGGAGTAGAGACGGGACAGGGTTCGAGCGTCTCGAGGTCCGGAGTAATCGGAAGCTAAGTAAAAGTCCACCCGAATGGCTGGGTGGCAACCGTCTCCTGAAAGGAGTAGGTGAAGGGCGAGTTCTCGGGGATGGGAACTTGTGCCAGTTCGACCTAGGGTTTCGTGCAAATCCAAAGTCCGAACCAAGTCCTTAAGACCAATATTATATGTATCTATGCTTTGTGATTGTGGATATTGTAGGTACCAAGAACTGAAGACAAAGCAAGCGTGCTGGAAGCCCTAACAAGGGCGCCCCTAGTGTTGGGGGCGCCCCCATGCACCAGGGCGCCCCCAGTGTTGGGGGCGCCCCCATGCACCAGGGCGCCCCCAGTGCTGGGGGCACCCCCAGGCAGTACTAAAGAGACTGTTTCACTGTTTCGAAGCCAGAAGCAAAGGATAAGCGCTCAAGAGGGCGCCCGGGATATTCAGGGCGCCCTGGTCAAAGAACTTATCACCTACGGCGAAGTAGGCGCAATGATAAGAGTTGACCGAGTCTTCCGGGGCGCCCCCAGGAGGCCTATATAAGGGGCTTCGACCCCTCTGCTTCATACACAACTGCTAAGTACTGTTCTGATCATTCTGACCAACGACAACGCGCTAAAGACGAGGCTATACGACCGGGAGGCTCCAGGAGGAGGTGGCGGCACTTCGGAGGTCCAGATCGGCTAACGCTTCGACATAAATAGTCTTGGTTTGATTTACATTCTGCAATTAATTTTATCTATCTTTCTGTTTGTAAATCAACTGTAAGACTGGTTTTCTCCGCCTCCGGAAATTCTGGAAAGGAGACCAATAGTGGACTCACGCCGAGTACATAGGCCTTGGACGTACTAACCCAGGGGGGTCGGGAACCAAGTAAATAAATCCCGCGTGTCATTGTGTATTGCTTTTATTTTATTCTTTATTTATCTTCCGCTGCACTAACGCTTTGAGTTCAGAACGAACTATAGTATTACGTTAGTTTCACGAAGTTTTTTCGCGATCGATATTCACCCCCCCCCCCTCTATCGACGGCACCGATCCTACAATCCTTTCTTTTCTAAGCACATTCATGACATATAATTATATCATGACTAACGATTTCCTTAATAAAGTTTGTATGTGACTTAATTTATCAAGTCTCATTAATTGAATTAGGAACCGGATTTCCTAATTCTAATTTCATACATTATTAAAGGAATTGTTTTGGGAAACAATTTCCTAAATTATCATAATCAATTTCGGAAATAATATGTTTAAGACTTTGATTTCTCTAAATCAAATCTTATTAAATTAAGAGACATGAGTCCTTAATTCAACCACATATTATTTTCATGAAAATCTCATTTAAGAAAACTCTATAGGAAACCATTTTCCTAATTAATTTTGGAGACAACAATATGTAAGAGCATCACCTCTTAAATCATATTTTATTCATGGATTTAATTAATTACAACAAATCGTTTTCTAAGGGTGGCTCCCCGAGGCTCAGATACCTAAAGAAAAGTAATTTGTCGTAAATCCAATTTGGTCCGCTTCGGAAGCGTAACCAAATTAAACATGACAATTTCATTTAAAATTGGGAAATTAAATTACAACAACTAACTTTAAATTGGACGGCTCCCCGAGGCTCAATTCAAAATAAAGAATTTTGCTGTCAATTTAAAAACCAATTCAAATTTAATTGTCCATAAATTTGTCTAGACTTTCTTGAAAGAAAGTGCCCAAAATTGCGAGATTTCATAATAGGTTTTCAGAACAATTGTAAGTTTTTGGTACAAAGAAAACTTACATATTTTCAAAATTGGAAAATTTCTAAAATAGAAAATTTTCCAAAATTGGAAAGTTTCCAAAGATGGGAAGTTTTCACAATTATTATAAAATTTCAGAAACTAAAAAATTTCAAAAGTTTGCGAAATTTCATGAGGATTTCCAAACTTTGAAATTCCTAAATCTAAAATTTATTATAATTGAAAAGTTTCCATAATTGAAAAATTTTCCAAAGATGGGCCCGCTTCTTCTTCTTCTTCTTTGGCACCTTCTTGATGGAGGTTGCTCACGCCAACTCTAGGAGATGTGAGGGTGGTGCGCCGGCCCTAGGAGGGGTGGACGCCGGCCCTATGGTGAGCAAGGGGCGCCAGCCCTAAGGGGAAGAGAGAGGGAGAGAATAAGAGAGAGAGGGAGAGAATTAATCTCTTGATAAATCTATTGAGGAATTCAAGCCTAGCCTTGGTTCCTTTATATAGTAGCCTCTCCCATGCCAAGTCTCCCCTTTAACGGAATAAATTTTCATAAGGAATTTATCTTATAAATTTTTTTATGAATTATTCCGTTTAAGCCAAGTTTTATTATAACTAACTTTATAATAAAACAAATACATCTCTCTTTTTAATTATGGAATAAAATTTGTATAAAATTTTCTTATCATGGAAAAATCAATTCATAATTGATTTTATTAATTAAAATCAAATCAATTCATGGTTTATTTTAATTTCCATAAAAAGAATAAATTTCAACAAATTTCTTTATAAATCTCTTTATATAAATTTCTTTATATATCAATTTATTTATCCATAATTTTATAAAACAAATCGCACTTGATTTATTTTATTATTTAAACCAAATAAATTGGTTTATCCCTTTATTGTGGCCGGCCAACCCAAAGAGGGTGTGCACCCTCTTTGGCCGGCCACAACAAGCCCATCTCCTCGCGAATTAAACTCATTTAATTCGCCCAATAAGCCTTCAAAAGACTTAGCCATTTTAAGCTTCCGTTGCGCTTCTGATTAATTCAGATTCGACTTATTTCTCTTGATCGGAAAATCCAATTTTCAACTCATTTAAAACCCTCGAATTACTCGTAGTGCGTGTGACTAAATAGGCTTTCGATTTATGTTGGCCGTCTATAATCAACCAATTATAGAACGATCATGAGTGGCACCTAGTAGTACATCATGACCCCCAATTAATCAAAAGATCAACGGTTGACCTCAGAAGTAATTCTGAAACCCTTCAGCAGCTCTAATGAATCGTGCCCCATTCCCTTCACCATCTTATACCCACTTGGTTCAGGACATGGTCTGTTTGTGTCAGTCCCCACTAGACTGACTACCTCACACCTAGCCCAAGTAGTGTCTTTCTCGTCCTTTGGATTTCTAATTACTCTCATGTATTTAAGAGACTCATACTCTAAACATGATATGCTCTGGCCAGAGGCTTTGAGTAACAATCCGACGATAGGCCTGGGTATACATCTCCTCGCAAGGAGTAGTGAATCCTTTGTAGGCTGTTCAAACATCTTCGGGCACTTTGGCTTATACCCAATCATCCTGGGTCCACACCTCCTTGGAGATGCTTAAGATGTTAAAGTATAAGTCTCCATGACCAAGATGACTTGAACACCGCAAGTCAAAGGAACATCACACTTAAGCTGCAGTAAGAACTTCATTGACATATCTATATGTAGATTACCATATGAAGTTTTACGGCTAGTCACTCCAATGAACTAGTTCCCTTAACTAGCATCCATGTTTATCTCCGGACATCCCAATGTCACCAGCCAGTGAGAATCAGCTGATTAGAGAATAACTCATGCTAGTCTCAACAGAGTTGATAGTGTCCGTTTTTATCAATTCATCTACTAGGGATATTTTCAATACTTCACAATTGCACATTTAGAGATAATCACTAGTTGTGATCCTATCACAAATTCTCTTATGCTGTGAATTGTATTGCGGACATTCAGTAGATGAGTTTAAGATCCCTATCAAATACACAAACATGTATACTCAAATAGTGAATTATCATTTATTAAAATAAATGTTTACAATCATAAGGTGATTGCCTTAGGACACTTCTCTTATATCACTAACACCTATAGAATCACAATCATGCCCCTCAGAATTAAAAGTAGCTTGATAAGATAGTTGTCCTGATCTTTGGGCTTTTATTTGATTCCATTGATCTTGCAATTTTCCAAAGCGTCTCTGAATATTTTTAAGAGCAGATTCAACAACTTGTTGTTCTTGAAATGTGAGATAAGGTTGCTGAATATCAAGAGTAGGTGGTTCATTCTGAAATTGGAGTTGTTGGGGCTGCTCAAATGATTGAATGGGTTGATTAAACTGCTGAAAACTTGGTTCACAACTTGCTGGAGATTGTTGAAAATTATGATTCTGAAAACTCTGATCATAGGGCTGAAATTGTTGGTTGAAAGATTGGATTGGCTGCTGACAATTCTGATTCTGGAATTGAAAACTCTGAAATGGTGGCTGAAAATTCTGATCGTTTGGTGGAAAATATTGCTGTGAAGGTTGAAATCCACTCTGATTTTGATTCTGGAAAGTCTGAAATGATTGGACCCCCTGCTGAAAATTCTGACTTTGTTGAAAGGGTAGCTGACCTTGCTGAAAATTTTGTTGAAAATTTGGATTGTACTCTTGCTGAAAATTCTGAAATTGGGGTTGAAATTATTGTGGTGGCTGATTGAAAGTTTGGTACTGCTACAAATCTGAATAGGGCTGCTGAAATTGTTGCTGTGGTGGCTGCTGAAATTGTTGAAATGGCTGTGGGTAAGTAGATGAATCACTGATGGGTCTCTGTTGGGATTTTAAGTGCTTAATCGCATTTTTTAACTCCTCCAGTGCATCTTTGAGCTCTGATTGTTCGGATTGTGCAGTTGAAAACATTTTGATCTTGCAGCCCTATCACAAAACAAACAAGAAAAATGGCAGCAACCGTATACCAAAGATAAAGCAATCAGAATAGAATCAAAGGATATAATTATCAATCACCACTACATTCCCCGGCAACGGCGCCAAATTTGATGACCGTTTTTGTCGTGTCACGGTTTCAAATACAATTAAGATATCGAATTTCTATAAACTAATGTAGCATAGAGTAACTCAAGTCGTCTCCCAACGAATGTAGTTGGTACATGATAATTCTCATGATCGTATTTTATTGCTTTTGGATTTTTAAATATGAAATTGGGTTTGGGTTTGAAGGTTAACACTACGAAAAGAAATAGCAAGCAGGTATGAAATATAGTTCTAATTAAGGAAAGATGATGAAATCTAATTTAACCTGATTACAATTACAGTAAAGAAAAGGACAGCTAGAAAGAAGCATTCAAGAAATAGGACATAAATGAAACCTAGACATGGAACAAAACCTATAGCGTGAAAGAAATCTAATCTAACCTAACTTAATTGCATGTAAAGGAAGACATGAAACTTAAAGCATGGGAAAAGCAATACAAAATAACAGCTAAGCAAGTAAGAAACATCCCAATTAAAATTAACTGTTCTAAGAAACATTCAATCGAACACATGATAGACAAGTTTAAAATGGCTTCGAGTAGGTGCAATCTGAATTGGGAAGTTTCATCAAATACATGTATTTAACAATCGAACTGTGAAGAATTAAATTGCAAGCAACATAACATTCAACAATTAAGTAAAATCAACAAGCAACAATTGAATTGCAATGTTTGCTAATGGAAGTAGCTTCTGGATCTGCTGAGAGGAAATTAAAGCTGCTGCCGGCTGTGATGAGCTGCTGCCGGCTGTGATGAGCTGCTGCCGGCTGTGATGAGCTGTTGCCAGATCTAATCTGATGAAGAGAATTGTTGGCTAAAGAAGAAATTCTGGGAATTGAAGCTGCTGAAAAAAATGAATGCTGCAAAGAAACAACTGCTGGGAATTGAAGCTACTGATCTGATGAGTTGTGAAGATGAACATCTGCAGGAAGGAATTGCTGAAGAGAATTTGATGCTGGAAATAGAAGAACTGCCGGAATTGAAATTGCTGCTGCCAAGGACTCTCCTATGAAGGAAATCTATGAAGATAAAATCAGCTGGGAATAAAACTGCTAGAAGGAATGTAAATGAAGAAACGCTGAAGGAGATTGAATCTATGCTGTAAATGAGGAATCGGCTGGATGAATTCTGTGAAGAACTGATGAAAAACTGAATTGCTGTAAATGAAAACTAAATGTTGAAATTAAAAGAATTGCTGTAAGGAAAACAAATGAAGAAACTGCTGTGGAAGAAGGTTGACTAGGGTCGGAACCCCTGGCCCTAGATCATGCGTCGTCGGCGATGGTGATGGGGAGGAAGACGCTGGCGGTGGAGTGATCGGATCGAGTCGGGACCCCCTCAAACGACGATCGATCGAAGCTCCGGCCGGCCCTTGGTGGAGGTAGAGAAGGTGGATTGCGACGGGAACCCCTCGTCTCCAACCCCTCTCCCCGATCGCTCTCGCCTGTGGAGGAGATGAAGTGCCGAGAGGATGCCCTAGCTCTCGCGTGATCTGCCCTTTTTGTTCGTCTCTGCTTCAGCGTTTGGATTTGGCTCAGCCAACTTCAGCTCTGGTCCAGCTCATCCAAGCTAGCACTCAAGTTCATCCCTCTGGTTCAGCGTTTGGATTTGGCTCAGCCTTAGCCCAGCTGTTGGTTCAGTCCAGCCTGGGTTCAGTCCAGTCAATGGTTCATTCAGCCCAGCTAGAAATTGGGTTTAGTCCAGTCAATGGGTTTGGTCCAGTCAAACCAGAGCAGTTGGGTTCAAACCCCTTAGGTTCGGCACAGCACTTGGTCCAGCCAAATTATGATAGAAGCAATAGACAGGTGAGATCAATCTAACTTCATCCAACGGTCAGATCTATTCAGATTTGAACCAAACTCCACAGATCCCAATCAATGGTCCTGATCTATCTGTTCCTAGCTCGGATTAACCAGATCAGTGGCGGATGGTCCAGATCTTCCCTTTTCTTGAATGGATGGTCTAGAACATCTTGAGCTCGATCCAACGGTCAGATTACTTCGAATTTGGCTAAAATTTTCAGATCTTGATCTATGGTCATGATTGATTCTATCTTGAACTCAGATTGACCAGAAGTTGACCGATGGCTCAGATCTAGCCGTTCTATGGAATGGACGGCTCCTATTAATTCGATGCTTGATCCTTTTGATCTGAATCCAATCCTGACTCAAGTTTGACCCAATTTGATCTAGGTCCATGATCATTTGAAGCCTACAAAATAATTTTCAAATTTAGTGCCAAAAATATCCCAACTGTATAAAGATTTGAATTAAAAGCCAAAATAGGGGAAATACATAAAACCTAATACAATTGCAAACTTAAGCATATAAAATGTGGATCAAACATGGATTTTAGAGCCTAAAATAATCAACAAAATGATGGTTATCATCCACCACAGCTAGTTTGAAGAAGTTGGAAGCAGTTTTCGGCTTGAGCAGGGTCTGAATTGATTCGGTAGCAGAGACAGTTCTTCCACTGAATTACTGAGCTTACGGGTCTGAGGTTCTCCCTTGTGTGACGAACAAGGAGCTCTTGAGCTGGAAAAGGGTTGAGGAGTAGTTAGGCTAGCTAATTTTCAGTTGTTTTAGCTGTAAATTTCTATTACTGTAATTGTTTCGGTCTATCTTGGTATCAGAATACACAGTTTTGTTTTCCCTGAATTGTTTAGTTTAATTAGGTTTTAAATCATCAAGTAAAGTAGTAAGGAAGCTTGTTAGTGATCATTTGAATTTTATTCCTGCTTATTTCTCTATTAATTTCTGGCGTGCCGATTTCAGCTTGCATGCCATTTTATTTCTACAAAACTCATTCTGTTTCTGCAATTTCCAACTGCGATTTTCTGAATTCTTGCTAAGTAAACATTAGATTTTTCAGCTTAGTTTTTTGGCCATTCGATCAGTGTATCAATCTTAGTTTGTTTGTGTTTTGCGCCCAAATCATCTGCTGAATGTCTGAACATTAATTCCGAATTTCTGCATATCCCATTTCTGCATTTGTGAGTTTCTTAAGTTCTGATTTCAGCTCTCAATTCCTTGCCTTAGTCTTGCTTAGTTGTTTCCTAATAGCCTTGTTTTCCCAATTGAACCAATCAGCTTAAAAATTTGAGTTGAAAGTTTACTGTTTCTTAAATTTGGTGTTAGTTTTTGGCACAAAGTGATTAGCCGGCGTGCCAACTGTTTTGGACCTATTTGCATCCGAATTTAACCTATTTTTGTGGAATATGATTGTGTTTGAAATCAATAAGTTTGCATTCATCCATTTCTGAATTTTGTTTGCAGTGGTTGGCTTCCAAAAAAATTATAGCTAGTTGAGTTAAATTGTTTGTTTGATTTCTAAATTTCGCATGCTATTAATTGTGTTAAGCTTGTTTGTTTGCAAAATTTGCCATCACTGCACTTATTCATTGTTTAGCATCAAGATTGCATTTAATATCCATTGAGTTCCCTTTTAATTTCGACTTAGCCATCTTGGTTGAGTAGGTTTTCTCTTGGTTGAATTTCTTAGTTGCTATCACTTGTTTAGTGCATTTATTTGAAATTCTTTTCTTAACCTTGCACTTTCATTTCTGAATTGCGAACAACCCAAAACCCAATTACTTATTTGAAACCCAAAAAAACACAAACGACACATAAACCAAGTTAGAATCAAACTATCTCAACTAGTCCCGAGGAAAAATACGACCTGTGGCCCCTTTACTACGCTTTTATTCTTGATTGCAAAAAGGGTTTCCAGCATATTCATATTTAAATTTGAGACCCACATTCGTGACAGTCTATTTTGGGTCCGTCAAATTTTTGGCGCCGTTGCCGGGGAAGCAACTAGTTGATTTGTTTGATTTTTGCTTGTATACTTAGGGACATATCATTGGGTTCTATTTTCTTTTGCTTTATCATTTGTATACGGTTGCTGCCATTTTTCTTGTTTGTTGTGTGACAGGGCTGTAAGATCAAAATGTTTTCATAAGAGGACTATTCAGAGATAAAAGAGGCAGTGATGGAGTTGAAATGTTGGTGTAAGGTGTTGGAATACCAACAAAAACATAAAGCGCATTCATCTACTTACCAGCAGCCGACTCAGCCTACATTTCAGCCACCTCAGCCCCAACTTCAGCCTTTCCAGCAATTTCAGCAACCACAACAATTCCAGCAGCCACCACAGCAAACTCAGATTGGGCAACCACTATTCCAAAGTTTTCAGCCCAAAATTCAGCAATTTCAGACCAACTTTCAGCCTCCTTATCAACAAGATCAATCACTTCTTCAAGGAATTCAGCAAGGGTGTTTAAATAATCAGAATTTTCAGCAACCACCCTTCCCTCAAGTTCAACCAAACTAAGGATTTCAGCATCTTAACCAAAATTTCCAGCAGCCTTTTGTAAGTTTTCAGCAGGGAAATAATCAATTTCAGCCTCAACCTCAGTCATGGCAGCAAGAATTCCAACCTATACAGAATTTTCAACAACCACAGCAATTTCACCCCTGCAACCAGAATTTCCAGCCACAAGATCAGAATTTTCAGCCCACTCAATTTCAGTTTTCATCACCACAATTTCAACCTCAGATCCAAGAATTCCTGAATCATAATTTTCAGCCATCTCCACCAAGTTGTGAGCCAAATTTTCAGTAGATAAATCAGCTTATGCAACCATTTGATCAACCCCCACAGTCTCCATTTCAGAATGCACAGCCTCCTCTTGGTCTTCAGCAGCCTTATGTTACATTTCAAGACCAACAGGGGTTCCACACTAACCAAGGAGGCTTTGAGAATCCTGATTGGAGCGAGGCTCAACAACAAAGGCTGATGGAGATGTTTCAATAAGTCCTACAACAACAGCAAAGTTTTCAAGAACAACAAACAACAATAGAAAATTTTTCAAGAACAACAACAAAGGCTTCAAAACATGCAAGATCAATTAAAACAAATTCAAGCCCAAGAATCAGGACAATTATCTTCTCATGCTACTCTTAATTCTGAGGGCCCCAGAGTTGAGTTTATAACAGTTCAAGGTGACCCTAGTGCATGGCCAACTCCTTCTTCAAGTGATCTTAGAATTTTGGTGGAAGAAGAAGAAGAAATCATTAAAATCAGGGCTCCTACAGCATTCATCCCTCCAGAGATTCCTATTCAAAATTCATTTCCAATTGTTTCAGCTCCAGAAGAAGAAACTGAAGCTCCACAGGACCATTCTAGACTTTTATTTTGTGATGATAGTATTATTGATGGTCCTAATTTTTCTGATATTGTTGTTGCAGATATTACAGAAGAAGAATGCATGGGAGATGATATTCCAGGTGTAGGGGATTGCACTAAGCCCCAGGGACCTCCACAATTGACTGGTACATTAGAAGATTCAGAAGATGAATCAGAAAGTGTAGGGACTTGCATGGTGGAAGCAAGAACCCAAGGATCACCTATTCCAGTTGAGTGTCCACCAGAGCTTGAGGCTGATGAGGAGCATGTACTTGATCAGGAGGAGGCCATGGATACATCTACTCTTGAAGAACCTCTAGGTATTCTTCAGCATGCTCAGGTAAGTATTTCTCCTCTTTGTTCAGAAAAATTCAGCGAGGTACCTAGTGCTAACTTTATTGGTTATGATGAATTTATTGATATACCTTATGTAGAAATTGCTTGTGCAAATCGAATAGAGGTACCAAAAATTGATTTCCTTGGTTGTAATGCATTACTTGATACATCTCTTGTAGATATGGATTGCGAAAATATTTTAGAGGCACCTATAATTGATGTTATTTGTTATGATGAATCTCTTGATACCTCTTTTGTGGATATGGATTGTGAAAAATTTTTAGGAGTGCCTGAAATTGATGTTATTTATTGTGATGAATCTCTTGCTATATCTTATGCTGAGGTTGAATGTGAAAAACTTATAGAGGTATATGAGATTGATTTTATTGGCTGTGACACATTGCTTGATACATCCTTGACAAAAAATAATTGTGAAATTTCTATTGAAGTGACAAAAATTGATTTCTTTGTTTGTGATGAGTTCCTGGATGCAAATTTTGTAGAAAATAATTGTGAAAAATTTATTGAGGCACCAAGAATTGATTATTTGGATGTGATGTAGTTTTGGATACATTTCATGCAGAGACTGAATTTATATCATTTCTTTCTGATCCTGAACGCTTGAGAGGGGTATTACATTGTTTTGCAGGGTCTAGAAGACTTCTGGAGTGGGTGCTCCATCTGAACAGACTCCAACCTCCTGGAAGGACTTTCGAAAGGCATAAAATGGGAGGAGATGATCTTACTTTAATTCAAAGCACTCCACCTCTTACATGGCTATTGTATCTAAATCGCCTTCGGCCACCGGAGCAAATTTTTGTAAAGTTCAAGTGTGGGGGAGTCCTAATTCTCTCAGCCACCTATATTCCTCCACTACCACGATGGAGGCTACTTCTTGATAGACTCCATCCACCAGAAATAAAGGGGAGATTGTTCTTTCTTGCATTTTCCTTTATTGCATTTTTCACTTTTAAATTGAGTCCTTGCTAATAAATGCATGAGTAGAGTGGAATGACTAGGAGTCATTGTAAATACCTTGTTATTTCTTTTGTCATTTTTTCTTGCATGAGTAGAAATAAATGTATCCCTCTAGGTTATCTCCATAGCATTTTAGAATCTCTTTGAAAATAAATTAAATTTGGTTGTTAAAACTTAAGGTTTGAGCTAATGGATGAAATCTTGGATGCTTGAGTACTACTTTGCTTTAGAATCTTAATTGAAGACTTGAGATGAATTATTTTTGCCTAGTGAGAATTAGCCTTATTTTTGTGATACACATATGTCATTGTACTCTAGAACTTGCTTAGGTTCATTCAAAACCATATTTCAATGATTGGATCACATTTATAGAGATAAATCATTTTGCTTTTCATCTCATGTCAATTTTCGTAAATTGCCCTTGTGTCATTTCATTTTTATCACTTTCCCTACTTAATCTCACTTTTCTATGGACTTGTTGTTTGAAATGTTTCTTAATGTTACTTTGCCCGAGGCGGACAAAGATTTAAGTGTGGGGGAGTGACTAGTGTTTTGGAAAGATTGGTATCAAAGAGGCACTTCATTTGAAAAAAAAAAATCATGTGCCAAGTGAGTGAGTTTGAATTCTAAAAATGAGCAAGAGGATGCAAGCAAGTGGAGCATCGAGAGTCCTTATCATACTTTGATGATCCAAGTGGCAATGAATGAAAAAAAAAATCTGCAAGTCCAAGTTCAAAGTGGCACGCAAATGAAACTTTATGTGCCAAAGTGAAGAAAAAAATTTTTGAAGCTATTTTTGGTCAGCAATGTTTTGGACCACAGCTGTACCTTGCTAGGAAGATCAGTAACATGTTGCTACAATCTGAATTGAAGCTGCAAAGTGCTGAAAAATCCATGAAAAGCTGCGTTAAATTTCTGCATTCGGAAAAAAATCAGTGGGGGAAGCTAGTAAGGCAGTTTTGTATCAACTCCCAATTGAATCCATGCTTTCTAAATCAGCAATGCCTTGCTGCCTTCAAACCGAACTTGCAGAATGATTTTCAATTGAACAAAACCTCTTGGGAGCAGAATTGAAACTGCTGAATGAAAGCAGCAGTGAAGGAAAATTGTAGGGCAGTTAAATTCAGCAATAATCTCAAAGGAAGCACTCAGCAATAATCTTCTATTACCATTTGATGAGAGTTCTTGTGATGTGTGACTGCTGTGAAGAAATTAGAGAGTTGCCAGGTCTGAAATCCATTGACTGCTGTAAAAAAATTTCAGAAACATACTATGAAGGCAGATTCAAAAATAGGAAGTGGCAAATCCTTGGAGGCTCACGGCACTAGAAGGGATTGGAGATGATTCTGAGATGGAGCTGAGCATATCCTGACTGAATAAAGAAAGCAAATAGCAGCTAAGACCAAATGCATAAAAGAAAAAAAAAATCTGAAAGGAGAAGAAAAGAAGGAAGAACAAGTTGGCACCATGAGGCTAGTGGAGAGATCATCATCCGAATCAAGCCTTGCTCCAATGCCATTCTGATTTTTGTTGGAGAGAAAGGAAGCAGCTGATATAAAAGAAAGTCATTTCTGCAGTTTTAAAAGGAAAAAAATTCAGAAAAAAAAGAGAGCAAAAACAAAGGTGGCACACAATTGAAGACTTGGCACTATAAAATCATTGAATGTTTTTCTCATCCGGATTTAAGCTTTATTTCATTTCATTTCTGACCTTGCTAGAGAGAAAGGAGAAAAGGAAAAAAAAAGATTGAAGCAAGGTTAGCACAAAAGGAGCAACTTGGCACATTGAGATCAAATGGAGTTTTCTTCACCCAAATGAAAAGCATTATCCAAATTTGACTTCACCACATTTTGATATCACTAGAGGACTGAAAGGAGGGGCAAAGCACATTGGAAACATCCTTGAGCAACCAAGTCTCCCACTTTATCCATTTTTCCATTTTCTTGCCTTTTACTCCATTTCTTACCATTTTCCATATTTTCACTTGTTTTTATAGATGTTGATCCTAATCATGAATAATGGTGGAGAGTAGACAATGAGCAAGCCTATGGTAGTGCAAGAAGCATGTGTGTTTGAGTGAGCTCCACTTCCATCATCGACTTAGAACTTAAGGAGAGAGCCACCAAAAATTTTCCTTGAAAGGCTAGTGAGTTAAATTCATCTCAATGAATCATGATGGATGAAAAGGCTAAGTTGTTGATTTAAGGACAAGATACTAATCCATAGAGCTTAGATTTATAAGAATTGACGACCCTAGGTAATTTCTTTTCAATTGCTTCTAATTATGCTTAAGAAAGCCTAAGGGATACATACTTAGTTTCGCGAGACGCTCAAGCTTAAGTGTGGGGGAGTTGATAAGAACCATTTTATTGATTATTTTAGTTGCTAAAATCCATGTTTGACCCATGTTTTACTTGCTTAATTGTGAATTTACCCTAGGTTTTAGAACTTCCTCTTATTTTAGACTGAATTACAAATTTACACATAATTGGATTATTTGGCCACTAAATTTTTGATCTATTTTTGTAGGCATGAAAGGTTCATGGACCTAGGGCATACTGGGTCAAACATGAGTCGGAAGTGGACCCGGATCGAGTTATCAAGCTTCGAATTAATCTGGGCCGTCCGATTCAAGAGCGGCTAGACCTGAGCCATTTGGGACCATCTAAAGCAATCCAAGCTAGGGTTAGGGTTGATCAAACACTATGATCAAGATCTGAAGGTTTCATCCCAATCAGAGCTCATTCAACCGTTGGATCAAGATCAGAGGGCTCTAAAGCGTCCATTCAAAGATCAGGTTGATCTGAGCCATCCGATGCAAATCTAGAGGATCCGAGCTACCACAATGCAGATCCTGACCCTTGATCATCATCATCAAAGTTTGGATTAAATCAGAGCAAGATCAGCCGTTGGATTTCTTCAAATCAATCTGGGCCGTTCATTTCTAATTACTTAAGGAAAATTTCCCAGCAATTCTCCTCATCGCGTCTTCGCCGCAACAGTAGCTTCCTTCATTTTTCTTCGTGTTCTTCAAGCTTTTCATCCATTCGAAGGCGTGATCACTCAATCCTTCACTAGAGCAAGGGCTAGGTCAATGGAGAGAGTTCTCTGTGAGGTTTTCAGATTGGATTTTGCTCAATAAGAGGGCTGCATGAGGTTTCAGCAGTTCTGTTATCCGATTTCAGCAAGCTCAGCTGTGCGCCATCGTCATCTCATCCAAGCTAGCCAGAGGGGTTCCCTGGAAGGCTCGGATCATTCCCTAATCCCAATTGCAATCCACCACAGCTAGTTTGAAAAAGTTGGAAGCAGTTTTCGGCTTGAGCAGGGTCTGAATTGATTCGGTAGCAGAGACAGTTCTTCCATTGAATTGCTGAGCTTACGGGTCCGAGGTTCTCCCTTGTGTGACGAACAAGGAGCTCTTGAGCTGGAAAATGGTTGAGGAGTAGTTAGGCTAGCTAATTTTCAGTTGTTTTAGCTGTAAATTTCTATTACTACAATTGTTTCGGTCTATCTTGGTATCAGAATACTCAGTTTTGTTTTCCCAGAATTGTTTAGTTTAATTAGGTTTTAAATCTTCAAGTAAAGTAGTAAGGAAGCTTGTTAGTGATCATTTGAATTTTATTCCATCTTATTTCTCTATTAATTTCTGGCGTGCCGATTTCAGCTTGCGTGCCATTTTATTTCTGCAAAACTCATTCTGTTTCTGCAATTTCCAGCTGCGATTTTTTGAATTCTTGCTAAGTAAACATTAGATTTTTCAGCTTAGTTTTCTGGCTGTTCGATCAGTGTATCAATCTTAGTTTGTTTGTGTTTTGCGCCCAAATCATCTGCTGAATGTCTGAACATTAATTCCGAATTTCTGCATATCCCATTTCTGCATTTGTGAGTTTCTTAAGTTCTGATTTCAGGTCTCAATTCCTTGCTTAGTCTTGCTTAGTTCTTTCCTAATAGCCTTGTTTCCCAATTGAACCAATCAGCTTAAAAATTTGAGTTGAAAGTTTACTGATTTCTTAAATTTGGTGTTAGTTTTTGGCACAAAGTGTTTAGCCTGCGTGCCAACTGTTTTGGACCTATTTGCATCCGAATTTAACCTATTTTTGTGGAATATGATTGTGTTTGAAATCAATAAGTTTGCATTCATCCATTTCTGAATTTTGTTTGCAGTAGTTGGCTTCTAAAAAAATTATAGCTAGTTGAGTTGAATTGTTTGTTTGATTTCTAAATTTCGCATGCTATTAATTGTGTTAAGCTTGTTTGTTTCCAAAATTTGCCATCACTGCACTTATTCATTGTTTAACATCAAGATTGTATTTAATATCCATTGAGTTCCCTTTTAATTTCGACTTAGCCACCTTGGTTGAGTAGGTTTTCTCTTGGTTGAATTTCTTAGTTTCCATCACTTGTTTAATGCATTTATTTGAAATTCTTTTCTTAACCTTGCACTTTCATTTCTGAATTGCGAACAACCCAAAACCCAATTACTTATTTGAAACCCAAAAAAAAACACAAATGACACATAAACCAAGTTAGAATCAAACTATCACAACTAGTCCCGAGGAAAAATACGACCTGTGGCCCCTTTACTACGCTTTTATTCTTGATTGCAAAAAGGGTTTCCAGCATTATTCATATTTAAATTTGAGACCCACATTCGTGACAGTCTATTTTGGGTCTGTCACCACGCTCCCTAGCAAAGGGGAGGACACCGAGGCTTCTACCCCTATCTAGTCCTTCCAGCAGGCATGGCCCAGGGGTTCACACGAGAAGCATAGAAGATGCACGTACTAGAAAGGGGAAACCGGAAGGATAAGAAAGGCTGGTGCCTCCCATCCCCCTACTTATAGTGTGGGGATTCTCCACAAGCAGTTAATGCGCGGTGGGTGCCATAACTCCCTGCGTCTTTTCGACTGGCGCATCATTAATGTGCCTAGGAACCAGCGACTCTTAATGGTCCAATCAAGGAGATTGTGAATAAAAATGGAGGAGACGATTCGAGATACACCCCTGCACCCTAGCAAGCATGGGCTAGTGACGAGACTTCGCCGTTCTAAATTCCTCGTGCAGGGATATAACCCCTAGTATCCGCCTCGAGGATGGTTGTTCGGTGGAGCCCACGCGCAAGGACAAAAATCACATCATATTGGAATTCGCATGCCAAGAGAGGAGGACAGATTACTCACAAGTAGTAGAAGCCCTGCGGAGAAGAAGACGAAGTGCTCCCAGTCACCAAACCAAACATGGACGTCGGCGCCTGTTTTTCCCCTCTAGACCTCAGCGGGCATGCGCCCGAGCGCAATAAGAACGAGACGCGTGGCGTGCCAGGAACCGCTTTGTCTAGATCACCGATCGTCAAGGCTTAGCGAGACCAACTCACGTCTAGAGGGACTGGAGGGGGCGGAGGGTAGCCGTTATAATACGTGTCAATAATGCACTCGCACAAGACACCCCACTACCCTCGGAACATAAGGTCAGGCGTTTTTTAATCCAGGAAAGAGGGGCATCTTTATGAGCCTTCGGTAAGCGAAGAAGCTTTCCTGGGAAAAGAAGAAAACAGCGAACAGGGGGCTCCTCGAAACTCTGGACGAGGCAGATATAAGCAAAGGAGGCCTCCCAGCTTATGAAGGAAACGAGTGCAGCATCACAAGGTCAACTCCTTCATCCCGGTACTAGTCCAATCGGTCAGCCACACATCCTTTGATCAGACTTGAAGGGAGAGACTTGTGATAGGGTTGGAAAACCAGTGCCAGGTATAAGGGATGAAGAACTCAGGACGCGGTGAGACCTCTTATCTCAGGAGGGTCGGGCCCCTTCCCCGAGGGGGAGGACCCCGAGAACATTCCAGGAAATAGCGAACCTAAAGAACCCTGAGCTTGCCTCGGGAGGCGGAGTCCCCGCAATTCCCACCTCGGGAGCCCCGGGCGCCGCGACTAGAGGATAAGGACCTGGACTATTTGAAAAGAATATCTTTGTCACCAAAAGCAACGGATGCGGCATGAATCTTGAAGACGTGATCGCTATAAAGGAGGCACGATCAGTCGACCTGCCCGGATATAAAAGGTGGTTCTATCCCCCTGGTAAGGGGTGACGATCTCTCATCTCTACATCATTCCTCTATTTAGCACACTCGTTCGGCTACCTTACTAACTTGAGCGTCGGAGTGGACTCCGTCGGACCCTGGTCGACGTGTTCCCTAACGCTTGTGTTATTCTCACAGGATCCTCTCGTTCCTCGGCAACACCGCAACCTCCGTAGGGGCTGATCCTCCGCCCCCGGCCATCGCCGACGACTCATTTAGGAACACGTAGAATTATTGAGATTAAAAATTTTAATATTCAAAAACACTTCAAAAATATTCGAATAAAATTTTACTGAAATATAATAATCAATTCAGATCCAAAAAATTAGATCTGGGATAATAAAATTTTTATCTATTTTTAAAACTTAAAATTTAAATTTTGAATGAAAAATCATAAATATTTGAAAACCCCTTAAAAATTCAAAGTAAGTAGAAAAAATATTCATGTGTTGTGAAAAATATGGACATAATTTTATCAATACAAAATTTGACCGACATCTATTTTTTAAAGAAGGTTAATAATGAAGAACGACAAAAAATGTTGGCAAAAAAAATGTTAGTATGTTTCTAGATAGCATTAAAACATATCATAACTAAAATTAATTTAGAAATGACTTAGAAACCAAAAATAAATTTCTATCTACAGGGTTAATTAAAAAGTTAGGAGGAATATAGTTCTTGGGCACTTTTCTAAGTTGTCTCCTGTGATTTTTAATATACCAGTTCAAATTATCAGGATAACTATTTTTCTTTTGCCGTAAGCATGCAATATCAAATTCTAATTTTTCAACTATGTTTCTCAAATTAACATTTTTATTTTTCAAATTATCAGAAATAAAAGAACATGCACTAGTCAATTTCTTTTTCAATTTTTGATTCTCTTTTTCTAGTTTATAGTTAGCTTTAAGCATCACTTTTATTGCAGAATATAATTGATCGCGAGGGAGAAGACATATCTCACTTACCGGGTCGCTTTCGAAAAGAGGAACTCCTCCTTCATCGCTACTTTCTTCTGAGGTAGTTTCCCCTTTATTAGTGCTCTCCTCTTGATGACTTGTCATCAGCGCAAGTCCAGCGTATTCTTCAGTTTCCAACTCATCGGACGAGGTCTCATCCCAGGTGGCTTTCAGCACCTTCTACTTCTTTGGCTAGTTCTTGAGTTTGGGGCAATAGTCTTTTAGATGGCCCTCGTCTTTGCTATTATAACATCGGATTGTACGTTTCTTTGGAGATCGCCTTTTGCCCTGAAACTTTGAAATTTAATTAGCCTTTTTAATTAAACTTTTAAGGCTTTTTACCATCTCTGTCGTATTTTCATCGTCCGTTGATGACTCCTCCATGATCTGGTTTTTCCTCATATTCAGAGTGACGTTGTCCATTTTTCTGCTCTTCCCTACACATCGAGATTCGTGAAGCTTAAAACCCGATAAGAGTTGTTCTAGAGTACTTGCCTCAAGGTCTTTTGATATAAAGTACGCGTCGATTACTGAGGTCCAATCAGGGGTTCTCGGGAAAGCATTTAGTGCACACCATTGAGCATCACTATTTGTTACCTTTTCACCAAGGTTCTCAAGGCTCGTGATTAGCTCTTTTACCTTGACGTGCAATTGGGCAACTGATTATCCTTCTTCTATTCAGAGGCTAGTAAGCTAGTTTCAAAGGATATCTCATCATGCCAGTTTTGCCTCTGAGGTGCCTTCATGCAATTCCAGGAACTTTTCCTAAAGTTCCTTTGTCGAGTCATACTTTCTGATTCGATTGACATCTTGTTCGAGGAGGATGGTCAGGAGATAAAATTCTGCCTTTCCGTTCGCTATAGCGTCTTCTTGCTCCTTCTTGTTCTGGGAGTCAGGTTCCTTGATCTTTCCTTTGTTATTTTCAAAACTGAAAAATCATTTTTCATTATCAGTAATAGTTCATAGTCAGTAGTAAAAAATACCTTCATCTTCCTCTTCCATGTTGCGAACTCCCCTTCAAACTTCAGAGGGTAGATTACTGGTCCAACCAATTTTTAGAATTTGGTGCAATTAGCGGTTAGTCCTTTTACTACAACCTTGCTCTGATACCACTTGTAGGAATGAGGTGGATCGACAAGAGGGGGTGAATTGCCCATGTAAAATAAAACAAATCTTTTGTGCGACTCACAATGATTTCAGATTAATTGTAATAATAAATTAAAATAAACATAAACTAATTAAACTAGTAAAAGGCTAGGGCATAAGAAGTTACTTAGTTATAACCTGGATGGTTGCTAATACAAGACAGTTTAAGCTCACTATCAAAATCTCCTTTCGGCGGAGAAGCCTTTTATAGTCTTTGTAGCACAAGATAGAAGTTTGAAAATAAGAATAAATTTGTATGCTTTGATGGATGATTTGGAACTAAGTTTTGGAAGCCTATTTATAGCCTCGTCAATTCTATCTCAGTGTTGACATGGCACTATAGGGACGCCTGAGCGGTTGAGGGTACCTGACACATGGCTTGTGCGTTATCTAATGTGCAACGTTCGCAAACGGCTAGCTAGGTGGATAAAAGTTGCCCTCGAGCACCAGTAAGCATAGGGGCGCCCATGTACTCAAGCGCCCCTATGCATAGGGGCGCCTGAGTGGTTTTTGGTGAGCAACTTGCTGACCAATCTCGGATCTTTTTGAGTAATTTTTGGCTAACCGGAGTTAGCCTCACCCAAACTTAACTCCAATTTTCGCCCCTCGAGCATCCTTCCTCCCGGCTTCTCATCCCTCGGACATCACGCACGTCTTTCTCGCTCCACCGGTACACTCTTTCGCAGCTTCCACGTCCCTCGAATGCATCGAGTTCGTCGGCTTACTTTCTCATTCTATCCTTCTCATCCACTGAATCTTATGCTCGACTTTCTCCACTCCTAAGCTCCTGCACACTTAGACAATGGGATCAAAATCACAACAAGACCTAACCTAACTTGGTTGATCACATCAAAATCAATTAGGGCACCAACACTAATACTAGTTTACTATGACAATCCATTGCACATACCAAGGAACCCAAGTCTCATCAACGATTTAAACATATCTTTCACCACTATTATTTGATCAAGGAGATCATAAGTACGGCTCTACCAAAAGGAAGTTTCAGAGTTATGTCGTGTCCTCTGATATACGATACCATGGTGATTGACATTAATCCAAGTGAGAGTATGTTATATTCGAGAGTGTCATAAGACAATCGCCTTAGATATTTGATGCAGGAGGGGATCCAAAATAATATTTAGATTTATATATTTAGGGCTTTTTTTAATTGGTTATATATTTTTGTTTAGTTTGTTCCTAAATCTTAGGAATCCAAGTCTTGTTGGTTAAATTTATTCTTAAATTTTAGGAGACTAAGTCTGGTTTGTTTATAGTTTTTTTAGGGATATGAGTGCTATATAAACTCATGCTTAGATGATGTTTAGGATAAGTTTTTTAGATATTGAATCAATTTGAATCGCTTAAGCCATGTTACGGCTATATCTCTATTTTTTCCTTCTCGCTCTTGTTTTTCTCAATAAGGTTTAAGCTCAGTTTTAGCTACTCCTTATCTCGTTATTACTTTCTTATTTTTTTTCTCGTAAATCCCTCTGAAACTTCTCGCCCCAGAATATCTATATTTTGCCCGTCTTTAGTTGGTATCAGAGCTCATTAAGATCCAATGGAGGGTCATCATGGGCGTGGTCGTGGTCGTAACAGGCAGGTTCCGTTTGAGGAAGCCCAGCACTATGATCGTAGTATCCAAGATATAATGATGATTGCGGATTTACAGAAGCAAGTTGCGGAATTAACCCAGTGTTTGGTAGCGCGGGATCTTGATGATCGTGAGATCTCTGATGGTAACTCTGAGTCTCCTTTCGAGAACCCGTATCATCGTTGTGCTACATATCGAGAACACCATGGTCGAGAGGAACGATTTGGGGACTTTGGTTTCCGAATGGATCTTCCTGATTTTTTTTAGCACATTACAAGCGGAAGGCTTCGTTGATTGGATCAACGAAGTAGAGAGGATTTTTGAATATAAAGAAGTACCTGATCACATCAAAGTAAAGTTGGTCATTATCAATTTAAAAGGTCGAGCATCAGCATGGTGGGAGCAACTTCAACGATCACGGGAGAGACAAGGTAAATCCAAAATCACTGATTGGGAAAAAATGAAGAAACTAATGAGAACACAATTTCTTCCCTTCGGTTACACCGAAACATTGTATCAATGACTCCATACCTTGAGGCAAGAAGCTAGAACCGTTGACGACTATACAGAGGAATTCTATCATCTTATTACTCGGAATGATTTGTCCGAGACCGAGGAGCAGATGGTAGTGGAATATTTAGGGGGATTACGTCAACCCTTACAAGACACCCTGAGTCTTCACTCACTCTGGACCATTTCGAAGGCCTATCAGTGAGCCTTGACAGTTGAAAAATAACTAAATCGAAGATTGACGACTAGGAGTGATCAAAACAATCAAGTTGCTCACCCTCAAGAGTCGCATCCTTCTCAGCAGCCACCACAAGGTATCCCTAAGACCACTATCAAGTGTTTTCGATGTGGTGAACAGGGGCATCGAGCTTCGGAGTGTAAAAGATCCCCAGATCAAAAAAATAAGACTCTATTAGTTGAGGAAGACATAGAGGATAATCTCGAACAGATTGATGAGCCGATTTATGATGATGATATTGATGACGAGGTTCTTTATGGTGATGGTCATGAGACTCTCGTCGTACGTAAGAGCATACTGGTCCCTAAGGAAGAATCTGAAGATGATTGGATGAGAACCAACATCTTTCACACGACGTGCACGATTGCAGACAATGTTTGCAAGACGATCATTGATAGTGGAAGCTGTGAAAATATTGTATCCGAAGAAGCTGTTCAAAAGCTATAGTTGAAGACAGATCGTCATCCAAAACCCTACAAGTTATCATGGCTAAGTAAAGGAAGTGAGGTAACTGTAGATAGGAGGTGTCTTTTATCTTTTTCTATTGGCATCAAGTATTATGATCAAACATGGTGTGATGTTGTGTCAATGGACGCATGTCACGTATTGTTGGGACGATGATAAGTACGATTTTATTGATTATTTGAGTTGCTAAAATCCATGTTTGACCTATGTTTTTATTGCTTAATTATGAAATTGCCCTAGGTTTTAGAACTTACTCTTATTTTGGACTTAATTGCAAATTTACATATATTTGGATTATTTAGCCACTAAATTCTTGATCTATTTTTGTAGGCATGAAAGGTTCATGGATCTAGGGCATATTGGGTCAAACTTGAGTCGGAAGTGACCCGGATCGAGCTATCAAGATTATGATTAAATCTGGGCCGTCCGATTCAAAAGCGGCTAGATTTGAGCCATCCGTGACCATCTGAAGCAATCCGAGCTAGGGTTAGGGTTGATCAAGCACTCTGAGCAAGATCTGAAGGTTTCATCCCAATCAGAGCTCATTCGACCGTTGGATCAAGCTCAGAGGGTTCTAGATCGTCCGTTCAAAGATTAGGTTGATCTGGACCATCCGCTGCACATCTGGAGGATCCGAGCTACCACGAGGTAGATCCTGACCCCGGATCATCATCATCAAAGATTGGGTCAGATCAGAGCAAGATCAGCAGTTGGATTTTCTCCAAACAATCTAGGCCGTCCATTCTTATGTATTTAATCAAACTTCACAGCAGCTCTTCAGCTCGTTGCGTCTCCGCCGCACAGTAGCTTCTTCATCGTTCTTCTTCGTTTCTTTTGGAATTTTCTTAGTTTTGAAGGCACGACCCCTCAACTTCAACCCTAGATCATCATCTGGATCATTGGAAATAGCTTCGGTGGAGAATTCAGCTCAAGTTTCATCCGGACAGAGCTTGTTTGAGGGTTTCGGCATTCTCTGTAGTCCGGGAGCTTAAATCTCAGTTACAATCAATTCCAGATCACCTGAGCCACTTGTAGGGGTTCTCAGGTGAGCTCAGGTCGTCTCCAAATCATCATCGCAGCTCAACAAACCGAGATTGAAGAGTTCGGATCGGATTTTCCCAGCTGATGCAGTTTGAGCAGATTCGACCAGCTGAGCTGTTTTCCAATTGATTTGCTGAGCTTAGGGGTTCGAGGCCAGCTCTTGCTTGACGACCAAGAAGATTTTGAGCTTAGGGAGGATAGAGGCTTAGTTATTTAGCTAATTTCAGTTGTTTGTAGCTGTAATCTCTAATTCTGCCGTAATTCCAATTCTGCACTTTTGTTTCAGAATAGTTAACTTTGTTTATTGCATTGTTCCAGCTCTAATTAGTGTTTTAATGCTTCAAGTAGTTAGTCGGATTGCTTGTTCAGTGATCAATTGAATTTCATTTAGTTTATTTCCTGTTTTTAGCTTGAGTATCAGTTTGTATCAGCTTTTCCCTATTTTTTAGCTGCGTATCAGTTTTCTCAATGCTGCTAATTCACTTAGTTCTGAACTCTTTAGTGTATTTCACATCTAGTGTGTTAGTTTAGTTGATTTAAGTAGTTTCATTTCTAGTTTCAAATCTGAGTTTTGTTCAGCTCAGTAATTTTGCAATTGAGTTGGTATCCTTGCGTATCAGTTTTCCTTGTGCAAATGTTCAGTCCAAATTTCTGTCAACTTGCAGTTGTTGCTGCTGTAGTTTAAATCAAGTAAACCTTAGATTTTTATATCTTGTGCGAGCACTGTAATGTTCACTTGAATTCAGTTTGGCTTGTTGTGTTTATTCTGAATTTGAAGTGTTTTCTGGATTCCTGCAATTTCCTGCACATGTAGCAAAACAGTTTCAGATTGTGTATCAACCCCCAATCCTGCACTCTCCATTTTATTTCTGAAATTTCGACTTCAGCTCATCAATTTGCACTTTAATTGTTTGTTTCACATCCATTCACTTCACACCAGCTGCTGGGTTAAGTTTGAATTCAATTCGTAGCTGCATTCTTGCCCCAAGGTTCCTGAAATTCTGTAATTATTTCTGCAAATCTGCAGTCTTTGCTTGTGCCAAGTTTCTGCTACGTTCCTGGACTGATCAACCTGATCTATGAGCATCAGTTTTGGTATATCAATGAATTGATTCTGAATTCATGTTTCTACAATCTGAATTTCTTGCATTCGAATTGCTGCATTCATGGACAGCCTGAATTTCTACAGTTTCTGCAGAAACATGCTCCGGCAGCCAATTATCTGTAATTCTGTAGCTTAGTCTGCATTGAAGTTTTGGAGTTCTGCATTCCAATCAATTGCAGAACATTCTGATTTGCCAGGTTACAGCTGTGGCATTTAATTTCAGCTCAGTTAGTGAAATTCAGCTTTTCATTTCTGCAAAAGTCAGCTGCCAATGCTGCGAGTTTCTGATTTTCAGACCAAAATCTGTATCAAGTGATGCCTGTTTCTTGTGAATCTTAGCCGAACCTTGGATGGTAGCATTCTAGTTCATTTGTCTTGCTTGAATTTGCATCAAACTTGTAGCTGCATACCTATTTGTTGTCTCTGAATTTCTGCAACATTCCTGCAGTTTTCTGCAGTTTCTGTAGATTTGTTGTGTTGAGTTCTTCATAACCTGTTTTGATTAGTCTGTTGGAGTCTGAATGTCTTCCATTATCCCTGTATATCATTGCATTCATAGCAGTGCTTTCCATGCTTAAATCGATTAGTTTCAAGTACAAGTTGACACAAAAATTTCAGCTTTGGCACAAGTGTTTTCCTTTTGCGTGCCAAGCTGATTTGGCACTGTTTTTCACTAGCTGCCCAGCTCATCTGGTTGACTATCTTCTTACTCTTGACTCGCTCCCACCACATACGAGCATCTCCAGTTAGGCAGAAGGAGGCACATTTGACCTTCTCGACTTCTGGCCAGTCAAGAAGCTCCATCGTGCTCTCTAAAGTCTTGAACCAAGCCTGGGCATCCCAGGGCTCAGTCGTGCCTGAGAAGCTTTCGGGTTTCAGCCTCTGCCACTGGACGAGGTATGCTTCTTGTCTTCGGTTCACCGCAGGGGTCTCTTGTGGGACTGGTGGAACTTCAGCCACTAATGGAGTTCCCACTCCTGCTGCGGGTGGTGTAGGGGGCACTGGGTGCTGATTCGCCATCAGTGTGGCGATGGTCTTCTGTTGTTCTGTAATCTGAGCTTGCATTTGAGCAATGACTGCCATCAGGTTTGGCTGTTCTGTGCCAGGCTCACTGTTATCTTGAACTGGAGTTCTGTTATTAGCATTAGGAGCTCGGCCTCTTCTTGCCATCTAATAATGCATAAAGGAACAAGAAATCACTACTACATCTCTAGGTATAAACTTGTCTTCTTACTTAGAAATCTGATATCCATTCTAGGGATTAAACATGATTCCGTGATACTAAGGGATTAAACATGCTTCCTTGTTCTATGCACATGTGAGTAGTACTTAAGCATTTCTCTGTACTGCAATTAAATAAAGGAGCAATTAAAAAAAAACTGAAACTTAAAGCTTTCTTACTTGAAGACGGCAAGGTTGATGCTGATGTGTGTGTGATGCTGGAGAATGGGAACTGCTCTGATGCCACCTGTAGCGACCCGCCTTCTTCTACCTTAGACGGATCGTTACTTTTCTCTACTTCTCGACTTCTGATGCATGACTAAAAATGCGGAAATCTTTTTTTTTCTTCTCAATTTAAATCTATCTATGATATACTAACTTAAGTAGTCATGCATAATACCATGTCACACTCTCCTTCTCAAAAACTCCTAAGATGAAACTTATTGAAGCTTTTGAAACTTGCCTCACCCAACTCACACTTCGGGTATCAGTCGACTGATACTGCATCAGTCGACTGATAGGCCTGAAATCAGAATTTCAGGTTTCGGCATTTGCTTCAAAGCTCCACCAAACCTATACTTTCGAGCCATATAGCACCATGACACCATTTCTATACTCTATGCCAGTTTTCAAATCAATTTAGCCAATCAAAACGAATCCATAAACTTGAAATTAGGACTTTTGCGGAAGAAAATAAACTATTCAAGTTATATGAACTTTAACAATAAAGTTTGTACCAATCTTGACTCCTATGTATTCATAACACCAAATACATGTTCTATAACCTTGCCAAAGCATTGTGAAATGTGAATGCAACTTTTCTAAACATATTTAAGAAGTAAAAACTTGATTCAAGGAGAAATTGATACTATCATGGCACATGCATCTATTTCTCTAACAAAGTATCAATATCTCTAATTACTCACATTTCTACTCATCCAATGCAATCATAGGAATATGTAGGCTAAAGAAATAACATGGAATCTATACTCTAAGAAATTGAGTATGTAAAACTATCCAAAAACTTATATGTTCGCTAACTCCATAAAACAAGAACTTGAAATCTGAATAAACTATAACATTGTAATTTAAATAGTTAAATTGTCTCGTCTCAAAGATCTCTCCAAAATCAGCCACCACACACACTTTTCTCAGCACCGCCTCTTCGCCTTCCTTCAGAATTGCTTGCCTTTACCTTTATCTGCAATAAGAGGAAATGCATCTAGTAAGCAAAAAGCTTAGTAAGTACTATCTAGCTCACAAAAACTCGAAATGTGCAAACATGCTTCTAGAACAATATGAAAATCATATGAGATACTAATATGCTTGAAAGAAAACTAAGAACATGTATAACTCAAAACATGCATACTCAAGCATTAATAAATCTCAATTTACTTTTCTTGGCTCACTTGAAACTTTAGCTATTCTTTAACTTTTGAAAACTTTCTTAAACTTTAGAAACTTTGCTAAAGCATATACTTGAAAATAATAATCACTTGGATCCACTGAAGACGTAAGTACCATCTCATATGCGCGTTCCCTAAAAGGTTGGGGTAGCGAGCCACCAATCCTAATAGAGCAGACCTTGGTCTACCAGGGCCAAGACCTTGGAATTGGACACCTGGATTTCTTTAACGACGCCCTTGGACGCCGGGTACTGGCCTTAGAAAATAAAATAGCTTTTCTTTCTTTTCTTTCTTATCTGTAAATGCCTTGGCATTTTCTCGAGCACCTTGCGTGCTAAAATCCCTAAGTCTTGACTTTTGGGGATTTCTTAAGGCCTTGGCCTTTTCTTTTCTTATCTTTATCTTTTCTTTTCTTTTCTCATAGCTTTTCTTGGACCCTAAACTCACATAGGGTACTTAATCAACATATATAAGCATATAATGAACTAAGATCACATGCAAAAACTCAAACAAAAAGGAAATATCTCTTTTAAAAACTTTTAAGGGAAATTCTTGCGGAAAAACCGCCTCTTACTGCAGGTGAGCAGTACTTACATTGATATCTTGGACTTACAACCAAGATTGACGTCTAGGACTCGGGAGAAACTTGAGATCTCGGAGAATTCTTCGCGCCTACGCGTTCCTCTCGTCGCGGGGATCCCGAATATAGGAATATCTCTTGGAGGAGAGCTTTGGCCGGCCCTCTAGGGCTTGGTGTGGCGTGCGCACAAGAGAGGAGAGGGAGAGGGGTCGGCGCAACTTGGGAGAGGGAGAGGGTTTGAGAGAAAATAAAACTTCTCTCTTTAATAATCTATTTATACCTATGGGCGGATCGACCTAACTACCCCTTAAATATACTTCTCTCCATCCCTTGTTGTGCTTGATACCCTAGCCCAGCTGGTCGCGCTCGTTTCTGGTTTCGGGGTGGTCGCGGGTTCGAACTACCGGCTGCCCTTAAGTGGTTTTTCCTTTTTCTTTTCTTTCTCCTTTTTTTTAAAATACCAAACGGACTCGGAAAATTCCATAAAAATATTCTAAAAATTCCTAAAAATATCTAGAATATTTCTAAACTATTTTTAAATAATTCTAAGGACTTTAAGAACTAAAAATGGGAATTTTGGGGCGTTACAATCCCCCATACCTTATGAAAAGTTCGTCCTCGAACTTAGAATAATTCTGGATATCTCTCTCTCATGCTGTCCTCACGTTCCCAAGTAGCCTCTTCATGCTTTTGATTCTGCCAGATGACCTTCACTAGTGGCACTTCTTTGTTTCTTATCTTTAACTGCTTTGTCCACTATCTGTGTCGGTCTGCTCTCATAACTAAGATCTTCTTGGATCTGTACTGACTGAGGCTGAATCACTTGGCTAGGGTCGTGAATACACTTCTTTAGCATAGAGACATGAAATGTACTGTGGATAGCTGACATATCCTCTGGTAAGTCCAGCTCATAGGCTACCTTCCCAACTCTCTTATAATATTATAGGGTCCTATGTAGCGAGGACTCAGCTTGCCCTTCTTGCCAAATCTCATACTCCTTCATAGGAGCGACCTTGAGAAATACTGAATCTCCAACTTGGAATTCAAGTGGCCTACGGCGTGTGTCAGCATAACTTTTCTGTCTACTCTGGGCAGTCTCAATCCTCTGGCGGATCGTCTGGATAGCCTGAGTGGTCTTATCTATAAACTCAGTCTGCTGCCTAGTCCTGACTCCATCTCTTTCTCTCACCAGCTTCTTGCAAACATATGGGTGATCTCATTTCCTGCCATACAATGCCTCATAAGGTGCCATCCTGATGGTGGCCTGATAGCTATTGTTGTAGGCAAACTCAGCTAGCACAGAAATTTACACCAACTACCTTTAAAGTCCAACGCACAAGCCCTGAGCATGTCTTCTAAAATCTGATTTACTCTCTCTGTTTGTCCATCTGTCTGGGGATGGNTTCATATATTCGACTCTTGCTACGTGAAATAGCTACGCTTCAATTGCTACGCTGAGGAGTTCAGTGGGTCGAGCCTATTACCCTTAGGTATTGCAATCCCATCAATAGTGGTTCATGGCAATTCAAAAAAACAACTACTACTGATCTTCCGGTCGTAAGGTCGTAATCTACCGTAGAATAGTCATAAGATAAGTGAGAAAGAAGAGTACAATCCCCGGCTCTCAGTGGTTTCAATCACTCTATAATCACTCTATCTATATATAACCAGCAGCTTTCCGGAGGCAGGCCGTCGGTTATCTCCTTGAGTTACCTGGACCCCCTCTTTATCCCAGCTCTCTGCTTTGTCCCAAGTGAGTTATGACCTTGCCTTATGAATTCGTATATGAATGATGAAGAAAGTACGTCAGCCGTCGTTATCACTCGGGCCTTGACTTCCTCTTCCGGTATCCTGCTTTCATGAACGAATTATAAATAAAGAAAAGCGTAACGTGACATACCAAAGTGTATTATCGAATGAGAATGACGCGCGAGAAAGAAAGTGAAGAACTACCTATAGAGGAACTACTACTATGGAGGAACTACTACTATACTATAAGGAGGGTGCGAGTGAGTTAGACGCGGAAGCACTCGAAAGTGGTTTTAGATTAGTGTTCGACCAGCCATATATAATTAATAGCAACAGTACGACGGGGGGGTACGCTCTAATTTGTAGATAAGCTATGGGCGGCTATATTATAGCAAGAGTACGCCTTTAGGGAGAGAGTCTCCAATGCTTTAGGGAGAGAGTCTCCAATGTACGTGAAGACTGAAAAGGGTATATAATAGTTAAAGACTGATTGAGCTATGTAATTTCATACTGGCAGAAGAGAAGCTAGATAGTCTTAAATGCAATGCAGAAAACTTTTCATTCACTAGAAATGGAGATTCGAGAAGCGAAAGCGAGAGGGGCGAATAGAATTCTAATGACGAACGAACTTTGCCCTGACACTACAGAGACCCGATTCCATATAAATGACCGTTCTCTAGGATATGCAAAAGCTCGATTCAGCAGCATAGAAATCTACCACTTCGACCTGATCTATCCTACATATCTCACTTTAATATCTCCTATACACTAGGTATAAACACTAGGTATAAAGTACTTGCGACAGTATACGCTAAAAGAGACGGAGAATAACTGACGATATCGACGTTCGGTCTAACTAACTAAATAAATAGCACAACATCTAAAACTGCTATATAGCAGCGCGTAAAAACGGCTTCAGAGCACGATTTAATCGTAACGGTTAATAGAAATGACTGTTTTCTAAACTTTGAGTCGGAATTGGGGAGGCATAGCTGAGAGAAGAGTAAATGGCGCAATGCCATGAACCACTCTTGCTCTGGGGCGTAGCAGAGGAGTGCCTATATCCATTACACCTCTTATTCCCCCCAAAAAAAAGCTGAGGTCGGCTCGAGGTGTTCTAACCCTAAGACGAATGTATCGGGAGTCCATCATAGCAGATAGCAGTCATCATACAATGCACCTCCTACCTATTTCTTTTATTCCGATCGGTATTGCATTCTAGACTCCTATATACCATAGGATCTTTCTTTCTCGTATACTCGTATATAGCATTCGATCTATCTATCCTGAGAGGGGCGAAGAGGTGAGCAAAAGTTTAACCCTTTGAACTTTTAAGGTGGCGAAGGAATATCTATTTTATATTGCATTTCTTAAGAGCACTATAACTCCAGGTCGATCGGTGTATGTACCCCAATTCCCTTTCTATCCCGAATAGGGGGATGTGATGTGCAGTAAGACCAGTATGAGAAATCTTTATACTTCGTAATTGCCCGCAATGTCTCTTTTTCCTTTTAAGAGGGGACGTGATGTGTGGTCTTATTCCCGAACTTTGCTTGCACCTTGATTTTGCCACCCTATTATCATCCCAGGAACGAATAGGTTAGGAAGGGGAAATTCAATAGTTAATCTGATCTCACTTCTCTGAAAGTGCCACAATTCCATGCTTTAGGGTGCCCGAGTTCGAATACTAAGCTTTAAAGAAAGGGAGTCCATCAAAGGCACTATAGTAGACCGGAACGGAGGGAGGTAGACCGGAACGGAGGTAGACCAGATCCAATAGGAGGGCCGCTTCGCACCTTGCCTTTCCACTTCGAGGACCCTTCTTCTCTGCTTCCTTGCGCCTGGAAGAGCAGTTGGAGAGGGCTTAGCTTTCCTTGGTTCTTTCTTCTTATGGTGAGTATGTAGCTCGGACCCATACTTGCTTGGAAGAAAGCTCTGCTTTAATAGAAGAAGAAAGGGCCGTAAGCGCTCGAAGAGGAGTAGCCTCAGACACTATCTGATCGCGACTACTCCATATCGACCGACAGATCGTAAGCATAATTGCCATAACTCAGATTTTGGATCGCACGTAATTTAGGGAAAAAACAATCCCATTCTTCCTTGTAGTCTACGCCTCAGACACTATTCTTCCTTGTAGTCTACGCCTCTCAGACACTATAACCGAGCGTACTGTAGCGTATTCCAACTCAGTCTTTTCACTATCTGACTTCCTATCGGCCATCGAAGGAGGGCGCATGCAGCTCCTAGTCCTTATTTAGTCGATCCTTTCTCCTTTCCCCTCTCGCTGTCGCTCTGACTCTCGCGCGTCGATTAAGATTGAACTCGCCCCTCTTCCCGTTGGTCGAGAATCTTAGTCACTCTCGCATTCGCTCTCGCTTTTTTATCTACGTACTCCCAGTTCGGTCGATTCCTTTCGACCCTATCGGGTCTCTTATGTCACTTCGTTCTTTCCTCACTTCGGCCCTCTCCGATACCAGTCAGTTCTTCGCAATTTCTTTATTCCCTCTGCTACTCCTTGGTCTCTTCCGTCGTTCCTCCCCCTCCGGTCGGCCGCGTCATTCTCATTCGCTCCTCTACCATTTATATATTCTATTTATCATACGTACTCTCTATCAGTCGTTTATGGCTTTGTGCCATTCACTCTCAGGTCGTAAATGGTCGTACATGGACTCTTTCCTATAGTCGCCCCTAGGAGGAAATTGGATTCCAGCCCTAAACGGAAATCAAAGTCAGGGGATGAAAAGGGGTCCCTAAACGGAAATCAAAGTCAGGGGATGAAAAGGGGTGAGTGCACTTATCTAATTCCTCATATGGATTTCTTATTCTTTATGGATTTCTTATTCTTTAATTCCGTAATTCCTCATATGGATTTCTTATTCTTCGAGTTGCATCCGTCAAGCATCTTGGATCTAGTGATCTTGGATCTAGTGATCTTTGATCTTCCATCTGATATCAATAACTCCCCTTCACTAGGGAGCTTGAATTCCATAACATATCTCCATGTAGGAATGATCTATTCTGACTATAGCATCATTAAGATATGAGACTATAGCATCATTAAGATATGAGACTAGACGAATAATTCGAATTAGAGAATACTGGAAACATTGTATAAGGTACGTGACATATTCTAAGCTAAGGTACGTGCACTTACTGGAGAAACATATTCTAAGGTACGTGCAATTAGATATTAATAGGGACTTTTCCACTCATTCAATTGTCAAAACGGAAAACATCATTTTCAACATCATTTCAAACAGAAAAAAACATCATTGATTCCTCAACAGGAACTGAAACGGGAGTTTCTCTTTATCATCTTGTTGTGAAACCCCAAAAATTGAGAATATCACGTTATGCACCATCGGGGCAAACCTCATCCGTGAAATGCTGCTTTATATAATTCCATTCTAGAAAATGTCCATAATCAAGTTATATAGGTACGAAAAAAGTGCTAAAGGCATAATCTAAAAGCAAGAAGTCAGAGCCGCGAACTAGCTAAAAGCAAGAAGTCAGAGCTGCGAACTAGACACCAAGAACCCGAACTCTTATATGTATACGGAACATAATCACATCTCTCTAATCAAATTTAGACCATTCAATCTCTCCTTCGACCCTTATCTCCGAATCTTCCTATTTGCGAAATAGAAACCCACCCAACCTAATATCATGAATAGCCTTCGACCCTTATCTCCGAATCTCTCTCCTTCGACCCCTAATTCAATCTCTCCTTCGACCCCTACGTAACATAATCACATCTGTCGAACCCCGACGTAACATAATCACATCTGTCGAATAGAATCTAAAATGTAGACCATTCAATCTCTCTTTCGACCCCTGTATATAGTAGGCCCTCACTTTCTTTAGAACCCATATGACCGCTTAGTTATATCTAGTGCCTGACGGTCTTCACTAAGGAGGACTATCCCCGGTCTTCACTAAATCCCCGGTCTTCACTAAGGAAGGAGGACTCTCCCCCGTATGGTGGATACCAGCAACTCAGAATTCGAACTAACAAGGACGCATTATTCTACTGGTAGAAAGAGAGCTGGGTGCAAATGGTAGAGAGCTGGGTGCAAAAGACGAATAATGACGACCTGGGCGCGGGACTAGGGAAACCCATCAGAGGCAAATCAAATAGAATATGAAGAGCACAAAGCAAAGATCTTTTCTTTATATAAAGAGAAAGAGTCAATTACTTAACCTAAGTAGAGTGAAAGGAGGTTCACCTAATGTAGAGTGAAAGGAGGTTCACCTAATAAGTAGAGAGTAGAGTCAAATAAGTAGAGTCACAAAGGAGGAAGAATTAACCTGGAGGAATTAACCTAAGTTAAGTAGAGTGAAAGGAGGAAAGCATTGTTACCAGAGCTACCCATATCCAATTATCTGACCTTAGTAGTAGTAGTAGTTCAGGGTGCCCACTCGTGCTTTTCGTAGTTAAAGGTGCCCACTCGTGCTTTTCCGTAGTTCAGGGTGCGACCGATAGTAGTTCAGGTTATCTGACCTTACCTTAGTACTGACCTTACCTTAGTAGTAGTAGTTCAGGGTGCCAATGACCATAGTAAGTAGTTCAGGGTGCCAAAAGCTATAGATACATAATGAATATCTTAGAGAAAGATTATTGGAGCTCCCCCGCGGGACCCGAAGAACCCATTGAGATAGCCGAAGCGAACGGAGTATGTCAGTTAATTAAAAAAGAGCCCAGTCAGTAGAGATCTTTAGCTACGCCCCCACCCTTTGCTTTAGAGCAATTTCAGACCCGCTCGCTAAAAACTCAAAAGATTAAGTGCATTCGATCCTATACCGTCTAGAGATCCTATACCGTCTTCCTCGTCTATTCGATCCTAGTCTAGAGATATTCAAACCTAGGAACTGATGACTCATGACATGGGTCAAGCACTTAGATGCAAATTATAGGAACTGATGACTCATGACATGGGTCAAGCACTTAGATGCAAATTGATTATATAACTCGGTACCACAAAACAGGAAGTCACAAAGGATGCTTCCCCAACAAAAGATGATGCTTTCCCAATATAAGTTGTAAATCGTGTGTACCATGAACTCTTAACCTATTGCTAGATCCATTTTTCATAGCCTCCACCCTTTCGTGAATGGAGGGCCATTTACTCCACCCTTTATAGTAGAGCACTTCTCCTACCTCTACCGGAGCACTTCTCTTACCTAGAACTTGAGGATGAAGCATGATGGTAGAGACCTTGATTTCATCCTACTTATGGTAAAGCTCGCCACATTGGAAGAGATGTTGAAACCTCGAACTTGAGGCTGATGGTAGATTACACTTGTTGATGACCTCCACAACGACGGATGGTAGATTACTTGTCCCACCTTCATACCTATACCTATCGGATAAGCTATTCAACCCTTTTGTAGGAGACCAGTCCGCACTCGCCAGAAAGGAAGGGGAAGGAAAAGGCCGCGCCTAAACGGGCTGCCTAAGCTGCTCTTAACTAAATGGGCTGCCTAAGCTGCTCTTAAAGTGTTTTCCTGTCCTTCATCCTTATGACAAGATTCTAATATCTTAAGTCAGTATAGAGTCTATAGAGTCTATTCATATCAAACTAAACAGAACATTGATTCTTTGTCCGGGCACGGAACATTGATTCTTTGTCCGGGCAGATAAGGTTCAGGGGCAAAACCAATTCTCTAGAATATAAGACTGAGTCGATCCCCTTTGCTTTGCTTTCTGAGTCGATCCCCTTTCCTTTTGGTCATCTTTGATGTACCACTCACTCTTTCCGTCGCAGCGTACCGCACCGTGGGTTTCAAGCGAGCTAAATTAGATAGAGCCTCCGTGAGAGTAGAAGATCTTAATCGTTATATTCAAAGTCTCTAGAATAGATTAGAGTAGAGGGTTTGAAATAGCTCGACAACTCAGGAGAGGGAAGTCAAGATAGATTATCATTATTGTCCACGTGCACAAAAGGAGCGTACCCAGGGACATGCAACTTAGAATGGAGCGTACCCGGGGACATGCAACTTAGAATACCTATTAAGTTTTTCGGAGTGAGAAGAAGAGGAAAGAGCCCTCATACCCGAGCTCCCGTTATCTCACCTCTGTTCGCAAAACGATCCTCTGCGTGCAGTTTGGGCATTGATTCTGAATAGACACTTGTATGAATATGAAGTAGTGCTACTCTTGCTCTTGCTTACAATTAAGTATCGGCAGGTAAAGGCTTGCTCTTGCTTACAATTATGCTTACAATTATGCTTACAATTAAGTATCGGCAGGTAAAGGGACGAAAAGCGCGAGACTGACGTCGGATAGGGTCTATATATAATGGCTTTAATCCCATTAGAAGTCCAGGGTATAGACTGGACTGAAGTTGGAGAGGATAGGGTAAACTGAAGTTGGAGAGGATAGGGGGAGCTCTTATGACACAGGGGAGGAATTTCTCTATTTTATAGAGCGACAGAACGAGAGGTACTACAGGGATTTTCTAGATCGACAGAACGAAAGGTACAACAGGGCTTTAAACTAAGGGAGATGATTCTATTCTTTCCGACCTTAAGGGAGATGAGACTCTTCAGATAAGGATACATATACCTCCAAGCTAATTGATAGCTGACATATCAAGGTCGGGGCTCATCTAGTTTTTTAAAGCTCTTTCTTATTTGAGAGGCACGAGTCTAACTCTGTCTCGACCGTAAGGTAGAGGAAGGTTAGTGCACGTAAGGTAGAGGAAGGTTAGGATTTGCATTTCATTGTACCCGGCTGCTGAAAGAGTGAATTGCTTTGGGCTATTAAGCCCAGAGGGGCAGATAATGATGAATGTGATTAGTTAGCGAGGGGCAGATGTGATTAGTTAGCGAGGGGCAGAGAATGATGAATGTGATTAGTTAGCTCTGCCGAGAGAATCTGAGGGTCCGCAGCAACTTGAAATCCAATTTCAAGGGATCCCTTTTTTCATGTAAGAAGTTCGCACTGAAAGTTTGATTGGTCAAAACATCATGTCAAATTTTGTGTTCCGCTGGTAAGGTAACCTAATTTAGAATGTCATTTGTTAGCTTCGACTCTTAATATGAATTTCATGCATTCGTATCAAACTAGGATTATATAGTATGAGTTAACTACCATTATATAGTATGAGTTAACTACCCGATTCATTTCTCTAGAACAACTACCCTATTCCATTATTTCTCTATAACTTAGTGGGAGGGTCCTTTTCTTTCTAAGCCGAGCTATTCATATCCAAAACAGATATTCAATAATAATATGGTCGGATATTCGGTCGGATATTCAATATATGGTCAGAACTGCATCTGGATGTAGAAATCCATTCCTTCCTTATGACGAATAGAGAAAGAACTCCTGGAAGAGTAGAGAAAGAGAAAACTCCTGATGCTAAGATCTTTTGTGGGTCGAGCTAGACCGAGCTCCTGATGCTAAATTAGATATATCTTTTGCGGGTCGAGCAAGAATGGAATTGCTGAATTCCTCAGACGCGGCCAAGCGAGCTATCTTCTTTTTCTTTTAAGAATCCTCCTAATATAAGTCAATCTCCCTAATCCTCCTACCTAATCCTCCTTCCTAATATAAGTCAATCTCCCTCACGCTCCCTCACTTTTGCATATAATATGCGAGCTAATGAGCTATTCATTATCATTCGCTCAAATGCTTCTTCCCCAGGTCCACAAGATAGACCAGAGACTCTTTCATCTCGAAAAAAGAGATATTTAGAGCGAGCCAAGCAAAAGGGGGTCCCTCATTGCCCTAAGGATAGTCGAATAGTCGAATATAAGAATGACATTATCTAAAGAAAAGAAGAGATGAACATCTTTGTAATTTCCCCTAGCAAAATAAATAGAATTCCAGTTTTTATCTAGTATCTGCCCTAGGTATAGAAGGTAGTAGGGTAGAGAAGTCTCTGCCCTAGGTAGAGAGAAGGCTGCCCTAGGTAGAGAAGGAGTAGTCGCGATCGGATAGTGTCTGAGGCGTAGCAATTTTGACTTAGAGAAAGAAAAGAAGCACGGAACGAATGAAAAAAAGAAAGATTCTAGTGACGTCTCCAACCCTAAGGATCGGATTAGTGTGCGTAGGGGCCCGCCATTGACCTCCTCTCTAGTCTACAATTGCCTTTTGGGCTAGACTCCTTCCTTCTTTCTTTCCTTTGACTACCTCTTGCACTTTGACTACCTCTTGCAGTAGTGTATACCTTTGACTACCTTTCTTTCCTTTGACTACCTTTTGGGCTAGACTCCTTCCTTTGACTACTTTCCATTCACTCTACCCTTGGTCAATTATAGTCTGACGTTAATGGCATTGCACAATGAAGAGGAGTAGTGAATGAACTCCACACTTCTCTACCCTGACTCAAGCAAGGTAGCTCTTATTGAACTGAATTAGTTCCATTTATTTCTGATATAACGCTGGATTTGCCATATGCTTAACCACTCGAAGAAAAACCAAAATGCTTTTTTAATGAATTCGCTTTCGAAGGAGTCAAAGTCTCAAAACGAGAGAAATGCGGGGAACTCTTTATGTAAGAACTGAAACTTGACACTGGTTTAGGTCCAGGGAGGAAGATTAGGAATGACATAAGTGTACCTCATCTAATCTATTTACTAGATGTTTCCTAGTAGATGTTTCCTAGCAGATCGAAAGTAGTGTTGCAGATCGAAAGTAGTGTTCAATTCAATTAGGATCTGATCTTAATTTCATTTAATTCAGAACATTAATTGAATGAGAAAAGAAAGTATACGACATATACGACAGATGAATGAGAAAGTCAAGTATACGACAGACCGTAGCTCTCGCCAGCGGATATCTTTCCGATCTAAGCTCCGACGGCTTTGGATCCGGCCCCCAACCCCAACGAGAAACAAAAAAAGAAAGGCTGTTTTACGCTTGACCGCTTCTGCCCCGGTCGATCTTTGTACTCTTTCTGGAAAGAAAAGCATTCTTATTGTTTTAAGCGCAGATACTTTCATTTGTGAATACTCCGAAAAAACACTCGTCCGGGTGTCGCCACCTCTCATAGTCACTTCTCGTTCGCTCCAACTACTTCGGCTCTCCGTCCTATCAATTCCTCGACAAAGCTTCTGATTCTTTATCTGCATCGCTCGCTCGCTCCTCTTGTCTGTCGCTCATGGGCCTTCGCAACTGTTCAGCTAGCCATTCTCTTCCTCAATGGGAAGCATGAGAGCACAAGGCCCGGTAGTCTAGCCACGGAGAGAGGGGAAGCAAGGCCAGGAAGACGATCCTCCACTAGGGCGTTTCAGCCAGGCCGGAAAGCCATGACCTGCTCACTCCTCTGGACAAGAGAGATGCCCCAACGACATACTATATCCCACCTGCCACCATCCGTTATCCCACTTGCCCCCATCCGTCATCCCACACCGGGGCATGTCCTCCCGAACCACCGGGGACAGGCGGAGCAGCTCGGACCTCTGAAGAGAGGCCAGGCCAACCCACTACGCGGTGCTTTCTCATACATTAGATAGGTCCCGCCTAGGGGAGCGACTACCCGACTTCATTCAGTCTTGATAATCCCACTCTCCTAATATTAACCAAACCACAATTCATGAAGAAATGCTTTGATCAAATGAGCTCTCTCCCCTTATGTACCACGTGTCCCACGTGTCCCGTCTTAATCAAGAATGCGTGCCGAAAGAGATAACATGGTGTTTCTTGAATTGGCGCAAGAACCGAACTCAAGAGAAAAAGCGCTCAAGTGGAGATGCGGTAGAGAGCAAGCTAACGAAGCAAGGAGGAACGAATTAAGGCCCGCCCACGAGAACAACAATAAAGTCTCATCTCTTGCTAAGCTACATCTTGGGCAAAATCAAGTAGTGCAGCTTCATAAGGAAGCTCCGAAGCCTCCCCCATTAGTTCTAAATTAAAGTAGATGCGCAGAAGTAGATGCGCAGAAAGCACTAGACGGCAAGTGTTCAGTGGGAGTACTCGACCGAAATAGCAATTAGGAGTCACATCGAGAAGGAAATGTGCCAGGAGGGGCATGGAACTTGGCTCCTTCTATTCGCTATGCCCGAATTCGCTATGCCCGACCTCAGACTGGAACTTGGCTCCTTCTATTCGCTATGCCCGACCTCAGACTGGTTTGTTGTAAAGCGGCAAGGGAAAGTGAGCCGGATGTGGAGGCTCCTCTTATTCTAAGATCTAGTCTAAGATCTAGTCTAAGATCTAGTCTAAGATCAAAGTAGGAGCGAACGAGAGTGAGCGGGAGCAGCTATGCTATCGAGAGAGCCGAAGATCGAGAGAGCCGAAGCATATTATATGGGAGAGAGGTCGGTAACCGGGACAGATTCTGCACCGATTCAAGGAGAGAGCACCTATTCATGCCCACCAATGAAGAGTGCGTGCAGGCCGTCCCTATGAGATGAGCCGTGACGGACAAGTTGAGATCCCGATCTTACCTAATCATGCATGATTGGTAGGGACAGATTACGAAATTAATTGTAGGTCTTTGACCGGAAAGAACATGACTGCTCGGCTCGGACTTATATGGCGTATCCATCTATACTGACTTACTGACTGACTTATATGGCGTATCCATCTATACTGACTTATATGGCGTATCCATCTATACTGACTTCTTTTAATCTATACTGACTGACTTATATGGCGTATCCATCTATACTAGAATTCTAATGAGAAGACCATTGCTTCCTAAAGAGAAGAGAGAGGCCTATTTGCTTCATTCCACGTACATTCCTTCCGAGACATTCCGCTGCCATGCCAGGCGCTACGAACGTACATTGTTAAGGGCTGATGAGGCTCTACCGCTCACTGTGCTCCTTTGTTAGCAACTGTACTCCTTTGTTAGCAACTGTACTCCTTTGTTAGCAACTGTGCTCCTTTGTTAGCATTCCATTGTAGCCTCCATTGTAGCCTCCATTGTAGCCTAAGAAGAAAGGCCATACTGAGCCACTTTATTTAGAAACGTAGAGTGATCGGATAGTGTCCGCTACATTACAGGAGTCTAAATTACATAAGTCAGTAGTCGTAGAGACAGACCTTAGTCAGTAGTCGTAGAGACAGACCTTTTGATTGACTGACCAGATCTCTCATGTAATAAGGAGATAGAACAAAACGTGGTATAAAGAGAGAACGAAGGGGTAGGAAAACGGGTACGGATTAGAGAGATGAGAGGTCAAAGAAACCAATATGCTTCACACATGCTACTATGGAACTCAAGTAGTGTTGTCCCACTGTCTGAGCTCTCCAGCAAATGAGATGTAACGTGACGCAAGATCTAAACTAGACAGACCTCCTATAGGGTCTCGACTGATAAGGGATAGATCTTTTCGTAGTTTCGTAATTAACGACGTAGGTCGGAGATAAGTTTGTAATTAACGACGTAGGTCGGAGATAAGACTAAGTAAGTGGGCTTAGTATGAACTTCGTGAGGAGGGCAAAAGAACATTCAATTTAGCCCCGGTCGATCTTTGTAAAAGAGTCTTTGAGATAATGAACGAAAGTTTAAAGTGAGAGTTTCAAGCTAGGGCTCAAGCTAGGGCATATTGTAACGCCCCGAAATTTCCATATTGAAGTTCTTAAAGTCTTAGAACTATTTAAAAATGTTTTAGAAATATTCTAGATATTTTTAGGAATTTTTAGAATATTTTTATGGAATTTTTCGAGTCCTTTTAGTATTTTTAAAAAAGGAAAAACTTTAAAGGGCAGCAGAGGGGTTCGAACTCGCGACCACAGGAGGAGCAAGCCCTTAAGGGCGCGCAAGTGACCGGCTAGGCTAGGGTATCAAGCACAACAAAAAGCGGAGAGAAATAATTTTATAGAGTAGTTAAGTTTTTTCATGAAGAGGTATTTAAACCCCGCTTAAGTCGCGTGAAACCCTTGGAGGAGAATTTTCGGCTGCGTGCGAGAAGGGGGCGAGGGAGGGGCGGCGAAAACAAAAGGGAACATAGGTTTTCTTTCCTCCTCTCCTCTCCTAAGGGGCGCCGGCTAAGGGAATCTCAAGGGGGTCGGAGCGTTCCGTTCGTCTCGACGAGAAGAACACGTAGGCGCGGACGGTTCGTAGAGATCTCAAGTTTCACCCGAGCCCTAGTCGTCTAATTTCGGTTGTAAGTCCAAGAAATCAAGGTAAGTACTGCTCACCTGCAGTAAGAGGCGGTTTTCCGCAAGAATTTTCCCTTAAAAGTTTTAAAGGAGATATTTACTTTTAGTTAAGATGTTGCATGTGATCTTAGTTCATTATATGCTTATATGTATTTGATAGAGTACCCTATGTGAGTTTAGGGTCTAAGAAATCTATAAGAAAAGAAAAAGAAAGATAAAGAAAAAGAAAAGAGGAGGCCAAGGCCTTACGAAATCCCCAAAAGTCAAGACTTAGGGATTTGGGCACACAAGGTGTTCGATAAAATGCCAAGGCATTTAAAGATAAGAAAGAAAAGAAAGAAAAGTTATTTTATTTTCTAAGGCCAGTACCCGGCGTCCAAGGGCGTCGTTAAAGAAATCCAGGTGTCCAATTCCAAGGTCTTGGCCCTGGTAGACCAAGGTCTGCTCTATTAGGATTGGCGGCTCGCTACCCCAACCTTTTAGGGAACGCGCATAAGATGGTACTTACGTCTTAAGTGGATCCAAGTGAGTTATTATTTTCAAGTATATGCTTTAGCAGAATTTTCTAAAAGTTAAAGAAAAATTTAAAGTTAAAGAATTGCTAAAGTTTCAAGTTAAGCCAAGAAAAAGTGAGTTAAGACTTATTAATGCTTGAGTATGCATGTTTTGAGTTATACATGTTTTAGTGTTTCTTTTAAGCATAAAAGTATCTCATGTGATTTCACATTGTTTAAAAAGCATGCTTGCACATTTCGAGATTTTGTGAGCTAGATAGTACTTGCTAAGCTTTATGCTTATTAGTTGCATTTCCTCTTGCTGCAGGAAAAAGGTAAAGGTAAGCAATTCTGAAGGAAGGCGACGAGGCAGTGCTGAGTGACGTGTGTGTGGTGGCTGACCTTGGAGAGGTCCTTGGGACGAGACAGTTTAGTTTATTTGAAATGCAATGTTTAAGGTTTCCAAATTCCAAGTTATTGTGTTATGGAGTTTATTAAACATTTATGCTTCGGATAGTTTTACATGCTAAATTTTGTAGAATGAAGATTCCATGTCATTTCAATTAGTATGCATACTTTTGTGAATGCATTAGATGAGCAAGGGCATGAGTAGTTTAGCATGTTGATACATTGAATTTTAGACTTATTCTTGAGCTTATTATTCCCTTTTGGACTAAGTCCTAATTGTGCTTAAAATGCTTGTAAATTCGGTAGAAAAGTAAGATTTACATTCTATGAAGTTCTAGAAATGTTATAGAATCTTATAAGTGGAGTTTGGATAAGTTTTTATTTCTTTAAATATGCTTAGGAAAGTTGCATTCATATTCCATAATGCTTTAGTAATATTATAGAACCTTGTGTGACGAGTTTAAATGCATGACTGTTAAAGTTAGAATATCATCATGTGCCAAGATGTTGTCAGTCTCCTTTCAAATTAAGTCTTATTGCTTAAAATATGCTTAGAAAAGTTACATTCATATTCTATAATGCTTCAGTAATGTTATAGAACATGTGTTTTGGTGTTTAAGTTAGAATCTCATTCTTAGATAGATTAAATACAAAAAAAAAAAGGTTAAAGAAAGTTCCGCATTTTAGTCGTGCATTAGAGTCAAGAAGTAGACAAAGTAACGGTCCGTCAAAGGTAGAGAAGGCGGGTCACTACAGTTGGTATCAGAGCAGTTCCCATTCTCCAGCATCACACACACATCAGCATCAACCTTGCCATCTTCAAGTAAGAAAGTTTTAAGTTTCAGTTTTCTATTGCTCCTTTATTTAATTGCAGTATAGAGAAATGCTTAAGTACTTACTCATATGTGCATAGAACAAGGAAGCATGTTTAATACCTTAGTATCACGGAATCATGTTTAATCCCTATAATGGATATTAGGTTGCTAAGTAAGAAGACAAGTTTATACCTAGAGATGTAGTAGTGATTTCGTGTTCCCTTATGCATTATTAGATGGCAAGAAGAGGCCGAGCTCCTAATGCAAGGAACAGAACTCCAGTTCAAGATAACAATGAGCCTGGCACAGAACAGCCAAACCTGATGGCAGTCATTGCTCAAATGCAAGCTCAGATTTCAGAGCAATAGAAGACCATCGCCACACTGATGGCAAATCAGCACCCAGTGCCCCCTACACCACCCACAGCAGGAGTGGGAACTCCAGTGGTGGCTGAAGTTCCACCAGTCACACAGGAGACCCCTGCCGTGAACCGAAGACAAGAAGCATACCTCGTCCAGTGGCAGAGGTTGAAACCCGAAAGCTTCTCAGGCACGATTGAGCCCTGGGATGCCCAGGCTTGGTTCAAGACTTTAGAGAGCACAATGGAGCTTCTTGACTGGCCAGAAGTCGAGAAGGTCAAATGTGCCTCCTTCTGCCTGACTGGAGATGCTCGTATGTGGTGGGAGCGAGTCAAGAGTAAGAGGATAGTCAACCAGATGAGCTGGACAGATTTCGAGCAAGAGTTCTATGAGGAGTTCTTCCACATACGGGTTACCAACAAGCACTACGAGGACTTCATGGAGTTCAAACAAGGTAACCTACCAGTGGGAGAAGCAGTCGCGAAGTTCAACAGACTAGCTCGCCTCTGCCCAGAGCTAGTCAACACAGAGAGGGAGCGAGTCAGACTGATGCTCCGTATGCTAAGACCTGAGATAGCACTCAACGTGAACAGCGGGATTCATCGACCCCAGACCAGCGAGGAGCTGGTCAGTAGTGCTCTAGTCTCAGAGCACTACCTGAACAGCATCAAGGCATAGCAAGCACAGCAGAAGCCGGTCCTGATTGAGAACAAGGCAATAGGAGGCCAGAAGCCTCAGTCAAATAACCAGAACTGGAAGAACAAGAACCACAAAAGGAAGCAGTGGCCTGGCAGCCAAAAAGGAAACCCAGAGAACAAGCAAGCTAGGTATCCACCTTGTCCTAAGTGTGGGAGGACCCATCCAGGAGCATGCCTTTTGGGTGTAACTGGATGCTACTCATGTGGACAAGAGGGACACAGATCCAAAGACTGCCCAAACAAGTTTAAGGTACTTCCTCAGCAGTCCGTACAGTATGGAGGCAAGCCTCGGTTACATTACATGCCTACTATACTGGAGGGACCTCAGATCAGTCAGGGAGGGTTGGAAGCAGCACCAGTTCCAACCAATGCCAGAGTCTTTTCCCTCACGAAGGAAGAAGCTGCCAGCGCCTCCACGGTCGTAACAGGTCAAATAGTTATTTTTCAGCATTTAGCTACTATACTGTTTGACACTGGGGCGACCCATTCTTTCGTATCAGTACCTTTTGCTAGTAAGTTACAGGTGCCTGCAGAGAGTTGGGAGTCCAGATTCCTGACAACTCTCCCTTCAGGGGAGATCATGGAATCCACCCAGCGGCTCCGGACTGTGCCAATCAAGATTTCAGACCGAGAGCTATATGTCGATCTGATAGTCCTTGCGATGCAAGACTTCGACATCATACTGGGCATGGATTTCCTCAGTAAGTACAGCGCTTCAATGGACTGCCGTAAAAGGAAGGTGGTTTTCAGCCCAGAAGGAGAACCACCATTCGAGTTTCAAGGAGCCCCAAAGAGGAAGACTCAGAAATTCCTCTCAGCCTTGGCAGCCTACCAGATGCTAGAGCAAGGGTGTGCTGGTTTTCTTGCACACGTAGTGGACTCAGAAGCAAAGAAAGAACTCAAGCAGGCGGATGTACGGGTAGTCTGCGAATATCCAGAAGTATTCCCAGAAGAACTACCTGGACTACCTCCCAACAGAGAAGTGGAATTCGAGATCGAGCTAGTACCAGGTACCGGTCCGGTCTCGAAGGCCCCATATCGTATGTCTCCAGCAGAGTTGAAGGAATTACAAGAGCAACTCCAGGAGCTACTAGACAAGGGCTTCATTCGCCCGAGTCATTCACCCTGGGGAGCTCCTGTACTTTTCGTCAAAAAGAAGGATGGGTCTATGCGTCTGTGCATAGACTACAGAGCTCTGAACAAGGTAACCATCAAGAACAAGTACCCCCTTCCTAGAATAGATGATTTATTTGATCAACTCAAAGGGGCTACAGTGTTCTCGAAGATAGATCTGCATTCTGGGTATCATCAGCTAAAGGTTAAAGAAAGTGACATCCCCAGGACAGCCTTCAGGACAAGATACGGCCACTACGAATTTGTAGTGATGCCTTTTGGAGTAACCAATGCTCCAGCAGTCTTCATGGAGCTGATGAACCACATCTTCAGGGAGTATCTCGATAAATTCGTCATTGTATTTATTGATGATATTCTCATATACTCACAGACTCCAGAGGACCATGCTACACACTTGAGGATAGTGCTGCAGATCCTTCAGCAGGAGAAGCTCTATGCAAAATTCTCAAAGTGTGAGTTTTGGCTAGATCAGGTGACCTTCCTAGGTCACATTGTATCCAAAGAAGGCATTCAAGTTGATCCAGCCAAGATAGAAGCAGTCAGCAACTGGTGTAGACCCAAGAATGCTAGTGAAATCAGAAGCTTCTTAGGCCTGGCAGGATATTACAGAAAATTTGTGAAGGACTTTTCCAGGATAGCCTCTCCTCTCACAGTCCTGACCAGAAAGAATCAGAAGTTTGAGTGGTCAGATAAATGCGAGCACAGCTTCCTAGAACTGAAGAAAAGATTGACTAGTGCTCCCATCCTGACTGTTCCAGAGAGTGACAAGGCCTTTGACATCTACAGTGATGCATCCAAGATGGGCCTTGGAGCTGTCCTCATGCAAGACGGTAAAGTAATAGCATATGCCTCCAGACAGCTCAAGGACTATGAGAAGAATTACCCTACTCATGACCTTGAGCTAGCAGCTGTAGTTTTTGCACTGAAGCTCTGGAGACACTACCTGTATGGAGTGCAGTGCAGAATCTTCACAGACCATCAGAGTTTGAAGTACTTCTTCACTCAAAAGGATCTGAATATGAGGCAGCGCAGGTGGCTAGAGTTGGTCAAAGATTATGACTGTGAAATCCTCTACCACCCAGGTAAAGCTAATAAAGTGGCAGATGCACTGAGCAGAAAATCCTGTGCAGCCCTGATGTCCCTATCATCACTGTCTCTACCACTTCAGAAAGAGATAAAGGATTTTGGAGTCGAGGTAATAATTGGGCAATTTTCTGCATTGACCCTAGAGTCAACCCTGCTTATAGATATACAAGAAAAGCAAGATCAAGACCCAGAGATCCAGAAGATCAAGCAGGAGATCCAAGAGGCAGAAAATTCAGAGTTTCGAGTATCAGATAGTGGCATCCTCTATCTTGGAGACCGCCTTTGCGTCCCCAATGATGAGGAACTAAGAAAGAATATTCTAGAAGAAGCCCACAGTACCCCGTACTCTATGCATCCTGGTTCTACCAAGATGTACCAAGATTTAAAGAAAAGGTTCTGGTGGTCTGGACTCAAGCGAGACGTGGCCAGATATATCAGTACCTGCTTGACCTGCCAGAGAGTCAAAGCAGAGCACCAGAGACCAGGAGGAGTTCTGCAGCCTCTTCCCATTCCAGAGTGGAAGTGGGAAGAGATATTCATGGACTTTATCACAGGTCTCCCAAGGACCACCCATGGACACGATGCAATTTGGGTGATAGTGGACAGATTGACCAAGTCTGCCCACTTTCTAGCCATCAAGGTGTCGCACTCAGTAGAGCATTTGGCGCAGTTATATGTGAAAGAGGCGATCAGGCTTCATGGAGTTCCGAAGTCTATCATTTCTGACAGAGACGGGCGCTTTGTCTCTCACTTCTGGGAGTGTGTTCAACACGCACTGGGCACCAAACTTAAATTCAGCACAGCCTTCCATCCCCAGACTGATGGACAGACAGAAAGAGTAAATCAAATTTTAGAAGATATGCTCAGGGCCTGTGCACTAGATTTTAAAGGCAGTTGGTGCAAGTACCTGTGTTTAGCTGAATTTGCCTACAACAATAGCTATCAGGCCACTATCAAAATGACACCTTATGAAGCATTATATGGCAGGAAATGCAGATCACCCATATGCTGGCAAGAATCTGGTGAGAAGAAAGAGATGGAGTCAGGACTAGGCAGCCAGACTGAGCTTATAGATGAGACCACTCAGGCTATCCAGATGATCCGCCAGAGGATTGAGACTGCCCAGAGTAGACAGAAAAGTTATGCTGACACACGCCGTAGGCCACTTGAATTCCAAGTTGGAGATTCAGTATTCCTCAAGGTCGCTCCTATGAAGGGAGTGATGAGATTTGGCAAAAAGGGCAAGCTAAGTCCTCGCTACATAGGACCCTACAAGATCATAAAGAGGGTTGGTAAGGTAGCATATGAGCTGGACTTACCAGAGGATATGTCAGCTATCCACAGTACCTTTCATGTCTCTATGCTAAAGAAGTGTATTCACGATCCTAGCCAAGTGATTCAGCCTCAGTCAGTACAGATCCAAGAAGATCTTAGCTATGAGAGCAGACCGACACAGATAGTGGACAAAGCAGTTAAAAGATTAAGAAATAAAGAAGTGCCACTAGTGAAGGTCATCTGGCAGAATCAAAAGCATGAGGAAGCTACTTGGGAACGTGAAGACAGCATGAGAGAAAAATATCCAGAATTATTTTAAGTTCGAGGACGAACTTTTTATAAGGTATGGGGGATTGTAACGCCCCGAAATTTCCATATTGAAGTTCTTAAAGTCCTTAGAACTATTTAAAAATGTTTTAGAAATATTCTAGATATTTTTAAGAATTTTTAGAATATTTTTATGGAATTTTCCGAGTCTGTTTAGTATTTTTAAAAAAGGAAAAACTTTAAAGGGCAGCAGGGGGGTTCGAACTCGCGACCACAAGAGGAGCAAGCCCTTAAGGGTGCGCAAGTGACCGGCTGGGCTAGGGTATCAAGCATAACAAAAAGCGGAGAGAAATAATTTTATAGAGTAGTTAAGTTTTTTCATGAAGAGGTATTTAAACCCCGCTTAAGTCGCGTGAAACCCTTGGAGGAGAATTTTCGGCTGCGTGCGAGAAGGGGGCGAGGGAGGGGCGGCGAAAACGAAAGGGAACCTAGGTTTTCTTTCCTCCTCTCCTCTCCTAAGGGGCGCCGGCTAAGGGAATCTCAAGGGGGGCGGAGCATTCCGTTCGTCTCGACGAGAAGAACACGTAGGCGCGGACGGTTCGTAGAGATCTCAAGTTTCACCCGAGCCCTAGTCGTCTAATTTCGGTTGTAAGTCCAAGAAATCAAGGTAAGTACTGCTCACCTGCAGTAAGAGGCGGTTTTCCGTAAGAATTTTCCCTTAAAAGTTTTAAAGGAGATATTTACTTTTAGTTAAGATGTTGCATGTGATCTTAGTTCATTATATGCTTATATGTATTTGATAGAGTACCCTATGTGAGTTTAGGGTCTAAGAAATCTATAAGAAAAGAAAAGAAAGATAAAGAAAAAGAAAAGAGGAGGCCAAGGCCTTACGAAATCCCCAAAAGTCAAGACTTAGGGATTTGGGCACACAAGGTGTTCGATAAAATGCCAAGGCATTTAAAGATAAGAAAGAAAAGAAAGAAAAGCTATTTTATTTTCTAAGGCCAGTACCCGGCGTCCAAGGGCGTCGTTAAAGAAATCCAGGTGTCCAATTCCAAGGTCTTGGCCCTGGTAAACCAAGGTCTGCTCTATTAGGATTGGCGGCTTGCTACCCCAACCTTTTAGGGAACGCGCATAAGATGGTACTTACGTCTTAAGTGGATCCAAGTGAGTTATTATTTTCAAGTATATGCTTTTGCAGAATTTTCTAAAAGTTAAAGAAAAATTTAAAGTTAAAGAATTGCTAAAGTTTCAAGTTAAGCCAAGAAAAAGTGAGTTAAGACTTATTAATGCTTGAGTATGCATGTTTTGAGTTATACATGTTTTAGTGTTTCTTTTAAGCATAAAAGTATCTCATGTGATTTCACATTGTTTAAAAAGCATGCTTGCACATTTCGAGATTTTGTGAGCTAGATAGTACTTGCTAAGCTTTATGCTTATTAGTTGCATTTCCTCTTGCTGCAGGAAAAAGGTAAAGGTAAGCAATTCTGAAGGAAGGCGACAAGGCAGTGCTGAGTGACGTGTGTGTGGTGGCTGACCTTGGAGAGGTCCTTGGGACGAGACAGTTTAGTTTATTTGAAATGCAATGTTTAAGGTTTCCAAATTCCAAGTTATTGTGTTATGGAGTTTATTAAACATTTATGCTTCGGATAGTTTTACATGCTAAATTTTGTAGAATGAAGATTCCATGTCATTTCAATTAGTATGCATACTTTTGTGAATGCATTAGATGAGCAAGGGCATGAGTAGTTTAGCATGTTGATACATTGAATTTTAGACTTATTCTTGAGCTTATTATTCCCTTTTGGACTAAGTCCTAATTGTGCTTAAAATGCTTGTAAATTCGGTAGAAAAGTAAGATTTACATTCTATGAAGTTCTAGAAATGTTATAGAATCTTATAAGTGGAGTTTGGATAAGTTTTTATTTCTTTAAATATGCTTAGGAAAGTTGCATTCATATTCCATAATGCTTTAGTAATATTATAGAACCTTGTGTGACGAGTTTAAATGCATGACTGTTAAAGTTAGAATATCATCATGTGCCAAGATGTTGTCAGTCTCCTTTCAAATTAAGTCTTATTGCTTAAAATATGCTTAGAAAAGTTACATTCATATTCTATAATGCTTCAGTAATGTTATAGAACATGTGTTTTGGTGTTTAAGTTAGAATATCATTATTAGATAGATTTAAAAAAAAAAGGTTAAAGAAAGTTCCGCATTTTAGTCGTGCATTAGAGTCAAGAAGTAGACAAAGTAACGGTCCGTCAAAGGTAGAGAAGGCGGGTCGCTACACATATTGTGTTTCATAAAGAAGCTCTTTACCCGGAGAAAGAGGTTGGAACTAAATTAAAGCAATCAGAACTGAATTAAAGCAAAGAGCAGGGTGCAATGTTAGCTGTGGGATTCTTGTCCCGAACTATGAGTGCTTGCTGAAAATACACTCTCTGCGCTCTTTCCCTTGGCTGATGTTATACGTGTTTTTTTGAGTGGTTAATAGAGTAGATCGAATTCAAAGTAATTCGTGAACGAAGAGAATCAATTGAATTCGATGTATGGATTAGTAAAGGCAGTACCCCAACTCAAACCAGCAATCCTTGAATCCAAATGCGAACCCGTCAGGGTAGACTACAGACACCAAAGGCTCAACCCCAACTCTTTTGTTCGGTTTCTCTACCTTCGCCCCTTCCCTTTATGTGAAGCTCTTCGCCCCATGCCATCATTCAATTCTCTGAAATCTCGTATATAAAGTTTCAGCAGCAGAGGCATTTAGAAATATAGTATATTCATGTAGAATAGAAATATAGTATATTCATGTAGAATTGAGTTGGGCCTGGGGTTGGAAAATCAAAGAGTTGGGGGAAAAGAATATCGTTCAGGGATTTGACTTGCAGAGGGGTTTCGTGTGGAATTCAGTCTTAGAACTTCTCCTTTGCTTCGATCGGACTGCTTGGACTTCTCGCTCGCTTCAGTCCGTCCGCCTCGACTTTGCGTTCGTCCCTCGTCGACAGCCAGGCCCATCTCGCATTCTATAGAGCAGGGACAGAGATTACCTTCCTTTCCACCATGAACTCGAAGTCCGAGACCCACTTTCATATTCCCTCTCTCCCCTTCCCTTCATTCAGCTCTTCGCCCCAACTTTTTTCCACAGCAACAGTCGTTCATGGCTTTAGGCCATTCACTCTTACCTTATCAGTCGAGCTCCATCTGACTCTACAATCTCCCAAAGTTTACGAAGATTTGACTCGACTTTCTCTCTTGGGATTGAAAGAGGGGTTTGAAAAGAGTTGATTTGAGTATAGCTTGAATTGAGTTCTAGACGGGTTTGAAAAGAGTTGGCAGATAGGGTTTGCCCTAGTCGATCATCAAGTTCGAGAAAAGTTATGCTCCCCTAGGGCTAAATCATTAAACGGCTTTTTTGCCTGCGGAGTCGATCAGAAAGTTCGGGAAAAGTGTCTCTCCCTAAGGGGGAAAACCTTTGAAGCTTGATTTCACTAATGACAGGGGTGCTTCATTTCGATCCAAGTTTATCTCCCTAAGGGGGAAAATCATTAAATCTGGATTTCACTAATGACAGGGGCGACTCATTGAGAAAAAGTTTATGCTCCCTAAGGGCCAGTCTTATACTCTTCATATGAAGATGCTTTTTTGATATGGGAACCTACACTGTAAAGCAACATTTCTAGTTTTATTAATGGGTCATCCATAGATTTGTCATCTAAGTGATTTATAGTGGGTGATCTATCTTCAAGATCAGGCTTTTGACAAAATCCCGTTCATGAAAGTTGAAGACTCCAGTGCGAGAAATTCGACCTCTGAAGTCTATGAAAGCGGGAAAGTCGAAACCGTAGTCTTGGTAGGCTGTTACTAGTCTGATAATAAACTGTTCATGGCGGGCTCCTTGGATTCGATTATCTAAAATAGCAACTAAATTGTTGAATTTGAACTTCTTATTCTCTATTGAAGACAGCTCTTTTCTTAAGATGTCGTAGACACTGTGGGGATTCACTTTAGCCAACCATGAAGGCAGTAGTAAACCAACTTGGGATAAGATATCCGGATTTTCCGGAAGGAATCTGAGCATACGCTTGTCAACCGAAAAGAGCTCTTTTTGTAACTCATTTATGACTCGACAGACCTCTAAACTATATGTATCCAAAGCATTAACCATCTTATTCCAATTCTTTCTTTTGCTGAAGGCTTATCTCTATCAATAAGTTTATCCACTAAAGAAGGAAGACTCTTCAAGATGTTCTCTTCATCATAATATTGAGTCAGCTTTTCTATTCTGACTTTCATTTCTTTGTTTTTAAGGCTCCTTCTATTTTTTTGATATGGATTATTCTCCAATATTTAGAATACTTCATCGCAATACCGACTACAAATATGCTCTTGCGTGCTGAGGTCATAATCACCATAAATACTTGGATTATCTTGAATTCGATTTTCAAATTAAATTAGAAACATTTCATATTCACTTTTCTTGGAAAGAGTATAACAGCTCGAAGGACCAGTACAAAGGAAACGGAAGGTTATTCCATTCGATCTATTTAGTACCCTATAATGGTGATTTTGATCACTTATCATATCTTTATGCAGTACTTCCTTGGTTCGGCAAAGTCAAATCATATTTTCACTACTCCCACGTAAAAATCTCGAGAAAATCAAGAATAAAGAAAACCCAATAAGATAAGAGAAGTCAAATAGAAGTCGTGTTAGTGTTCCCTGCACTTCCACTACAACGTATTCTAGTTCTCTTCTGACTTTTCTGTATTTGGGTAGTCTCGTTGTCGGCCCCGTACCTGAACCATTTGGGGTTCGACTCAGTACACAATCGCATGCATATCAAGAGGCGCGAAAAGATCACTGAGACAAGGGCAGCCGAAACTAGGATTTACGACGCCCACCGAGATTGGGTAGGGTTATTTTGACCCTATTAGGGTATGGTGGGTGTACTTTTTCACTCTCTAATCCCCCTAAGAAAGAGGTCTCTTGAGCCTTTAAGTGTAACGATAGTGGAACGAGTAGTTAATAGAGTGGTAAGTATAGTAGTTAATAGGTATAGTAGTTAAAAAATTAATTAAATGCTATATATATAACAAGTCTTATAGTTAGCAAGCCCCTTACACCAAAAAAGGGGAAACTGCCAGATTGATTCAACCACTAAGAGGAGTTGGACTCATAGGGAGTGCTCTACGCGATACACAGACAGATCGAATAGCCTACGTACGGTAGGAATGGACTGCTGCTAAGGTAAACTTGAGCTAGGTAGATTAGTTTGAGTAGTTGTAGTTGTTCAGTAAGGAACTTGAATTCAAGATTAGGGTTTGCCGGGATGTAAACTGGTAGTTGTTGTTCGCAAGCAAGCGGGCGGGTTTTGAGTTGGATGTTCGAGCAAGCGTAGCCTTCAGTGCTCTACGAGAAAAATCAGACGAAGCGGCTCTTTCCATCCTTGGAGAAGAAGATGAACGAGCAGCCGAAAAAGAGGAACCTGGCTTCCGTAGAAGATCACCTTATCATAGTAGCCCTTCTTGAAGTAGGTTATGAACTAGGCGGGACCGTCGGGAGCCTGGAAATTGGATAGAGTTCTTAGCACAAGCACATGATGTGCCTAAGAACACTACTACTCTTTATTATTATAAATTATAGATTCGGGGTCTGTCTAGGGGAAAAGGCTCCAACATAAGGGTAACGGAGATAACCATAATAGTTAGGTCCTAGTCTATTAATAAATCGGTAGAGCTTCCAAAGGATTCCTAATCGAACAAGATTTGAATTTGTCCGATTATTCCTACAATTGGAAGGAACTACTGGACCCTCAAATAAAAGCTGAGATATTGTCACCTGAGAACTCATTCCAACTTGCCAGTACCAAGATAATGATATTAACCATTCTTCAACCCAAGATCGCCCAATGGTCCATTCAATAAAAAGTTTGAACCTCCTTTACTTACAAAATTCTTTTGGAGGAAAAGATGGTTCCTTAGGCTTCCTTACTTTCCAAGGTTCAATCCTTGGTGCATGTACTTCTTTTTATTACTTTTACTCTTATTTTTGGCAAGGCCCACATAAGGCTCATTAGTACTTAGCTTTTTAATTTATATAAGAGATCTTGCTACGGTTTATGCTAATATTCATATGTTACTCAAGAATTCATATAAGCATGATCAATATTTTAAAGAAAAATATTGAGAGGATTTTACGGGTGTTACAGTAAATTGGATTAGACCATGGATAATATTATGGAGTACAATCTCTTAATCCTGAAATAATAACGGGCATATATTATTAATTATTATTTCTTTGATTTACCAATGGACGAGATCTATTCTGTTAAATTGATAGGCCCGGTATGTTTGTAGATAATATTAATAATATGATGTGTCGTTGATTATTAACGGAATCTGTGTCCTGGTGAGTCGAGTTGATGATGCCCCCTTGGTGAGCTCAAAAGGATCGTCATGTCAAATCTTGCAAGTGGACTATGGTCTGACATGATGAAAAGGTTGAGTGGTACTAATCAATGATAAAGAGGATAATTAATTTAATTATCAGTAAATTAAATTAATTATCGGGCATACGATATCATAAACATGGGGAGATGGACGACTCGTAATATGTGGAGCCCATATGAAAATATGGGGGTTGGTGAGGAAGTACAATGAGATCCTTTAGTGGAATGGATCACCATTAATGGATCGAGTTTGGATCCATTAGCAGGCCAAGAACCAACTCCTCCTCATGGTCTCTATCTTAGCCCTATAAATACCCCATAGGAGTCATGATACAAGGCTTAATGAATTAATTTAGAATTAATTCGGATTAATCACATAAAACCCTTAAACCCTTCCCAATCTCTCTCCTAGGGCATCTTCTTGCACCGACAAGCGAGGAGGAAGAAGGAGAGGAGTTCTTCGGCTCTTCACCTCCACAACAGCTCCATTGTGGCGTGGAGGCTCGGCCAGGTCTAGGAGAGATTAGAGAGAGAAAGAAGGAAGGGAGTAGAGCTGCCGGCGATGACCTTTTGCCAAGGTTTTGCGGCGCCGGCGATGAGGAAGGGATTTTGATTCCTTTCCTCATCTTCTTCCCAGTTTTCTTCTTCCATCTTTGTCTTCACTTCTCCCACTACGTGTGCAAGCACAGGAGCAGGGGAGAGGGGAGGTCGGCGGCCGAAAAACAGAGAGGATCTCTCTCAAGTTGGCGTCGACGGTATTGAAGAAGGAAGGAAGGGTTTCGGTGGGTTTTAGAAGGAAGAAGGAGACTTGCTATTGCTTCTTCTTCCCTTTCTTCATCTTCCCAGCAGCCTCTCAGTGTTGCCTCTCGGCTGGTCGGAGCTTCGAGCCACTGCTGGCCGGCGGCGAGAGGAGGAGAGGCAACAAGGTGGTGGCTGAAACCCTAGCTAGGGTTTTTGCTACCAAAGAGGAAGAGGCTTGAAGAAGGTGATTTCGGTGTGCCTTGGTGACTCCGCGTCTTGGTAGATTGTCGCCCACACGACGTCCAGGAGGAGAGGGTCATAAGGTAGAAGACTACGAGGTAAACGGCGAGGTATAACTCTCCCGAGCTCCATTTTACTTGTGTTATGTTTATTTATGTCATGCAACTTTGCTTCGTCATTTTATGCATGTTAGTTAATTATTTTGATTATTGATCATAGATAATAATTAATTAACTAGACCCCGAATACAAACACAAAAACTGATGATCCAAATCGTCGTCTTTTTCGCGGTTAATTAATCCGGAAAGTTACAAGGCCTTAACCTCGGTTTCGGCTAAGTTGTAATTGGGATTAATTAACACGATGACGAGACGGTCGTTAGAGGGTCGGGTCTCTATTCGGATTAAAGTTTTTTAAATCTGTAGACATAGAGAGGTCTCTCAGGTACGACCCCGTGGTTGTCTTGGAAACCGCCAAGCCATACCTCACAACAATTGGTATCAGAGCTGTGTTTTCGATTTTGTGTGTTTAGGATTCGGTTATTTTTCTGCACATTATCATGTACATTGTTTTTGCTGGATAATTTTTGGATGTACGTAGGTTAACTTTGTGTTGCAGACACTAGATTCCAACTATTATGGCAATTGTGATCTTTGTAAGTGATTGATTGTGTTTTGATGTAAATTAATTGAATCCTCAGGGTTGACGAGGCTAGATAAGTTATTTAATTTTGTAATTAAATATGACACTTGTTTAGCCAAGCTTTCTATTTACTTTTGATCTAGATGACATGTATAATCCTTCGTGGAGTATAGGATCAATGGATGTAAATAACCTAGTCATCTCGGCTCGGGGAATCCTTCATGGTGGCTTGCGCATGGATAGGATGGAGTGGACGAGGTGACAACACGACTGGAGGCGCATTGGAAACCAAAGCCATAATAGTTGGAAATATCTAGGATGTTTTCATAGCTCTATTATTTTTGGTTTATGTGCTTGTTGTGTGTGTGCATGTGAAAAACCTCAAACGCAAATAACTAAGTGGGAGAGGGACCCTAAGGGTCCCATGACCTCCATTATAATCTAATAAGTGATGCGAACAAGTTTGGGCGTCGGCTCTGAGTGCCTTCCTCCCCATCGGATGGATTTGTTCTGCGGATCACTAGGTCAGAAAAGACTATAGGGAATTATTGAAGAGCGTGTGTACATCCCCATCGGAAGACACATAATCGAAAATAATTTTTCTTCGTGTCGTGTAATGGTAAACACTTAGATACAAATAATAGTATCCTCCCCATCGGAGTCACTGCTATTATTTGTAGGGCCGAAGAGGATCAACTATTAATTTTACTTGTCAGAAAGTATGGATGACAAGATAGTAAAATTAATGAGTAAAACCTCCTCTCACAAATGTAGAATTCGTATACGTCCACACCATCGTGGCATACAAAATTCTTGGTGTTTTGAGGTGTTGGTAGATTTTGTAATAAATTATTTTTGAGGAGTCAATTTATTTTCAAAATCTAAATTGTGTGATTGTTATGATTCTCAGGTGCTTTAAAATGGATCTAGACCCACTAGAACTAATTGATAGAGAAAACCAACTTAATGCCCCTAACAATAAGGATTGGGAATTAAATATGGATTTTGTCTCTACTGCCAAGGAACCCAAAAGTGATCTTGTTGAGTTCTATGCCGAAAAGTCTAGCGAGATTAACACTGAAGAGTAGTTTGAATATTTTAGGAAATGGCTAGAAGCAGACGAGACGACTGAGAGTCATCAAAATCAGGCTTCTTCCATTACTAGTAAAATATCCGAACTCGATGAGCTCTTCGAGGAAAGTAATCGAGCGGCTAGGCATAAGGTCTTGAAGAACTTGATGACAATTGTCTTAGTTGAGGGTATTCCCGTAAGGGAACATCTCCTCAAAATGATGGCTTGGCTGAAGGAGATGGAAATGCTTGGAGCAAAAATTGATGGGGAACCCAGATCAATTTTATCCTCCTATCTCTACCAAAGAGTTTTGAGGAGTTCCACCTAAGATACAATATAGACGATCGTATATATTTGTGGGCAGAGCTTCTGACAGAACTCGAGGTGGCAGAGGGGTTTTCTCTTCAGAGTTCACATACTTTCGTTGCTCAAGAGGTTTCTACTTCTAAACCAAAAGGAAAGTAGAAGAAGAAACAAGCTAGAGCAAATAAAGAAATACAGGGACCTCAGGGGTGCATAAAGAAGCCGAAGGGCAAGTGCTTTGTGTACATTGGAAGACAGGACATTGGAAGACGGACTGACCCCATCGTCAGAGTAGTACCATAGGCATATTTTCTTCTTTGTCGTTGTAACATGTTTAGCGGTGATATCTACCGGTACCTAGTGAATAGATACGGATGCCACTAATCATGTTTGCATTTTTGTGCAGGTCCAGGAAACCCGACAGCTAGCTGAGGAGGATATCACTGACTATATGGATGGGCTATGGAGATGACTTTTTACTGTGGGAGTTTTATCTATTTCATTTATGTCTTTAGCATAGGATGATGTAGTTTTGGCTTTATAGAGATTACCTTTAAGTACAACCATCTCCCCGTGTTTAAAATATCGAATGTTCATCAATTAATTTAAATTATTGACAATTTTAATTAATCAACCTCTAACTCCTTGACTAGTACCACTCAACCTTATCATCATGTTGGATCAAAATCCACTTGCAGGGTTTAACATAATGATCCTTATGAGCTCATCAATGGGGCATCATTATGCCGACTCACCAGGACACGGATTCCGTTAATAATCAGCGGTACACCATGTAAATAATATTATTTCCCAACTTACCGGGTCTATCGATTTAACAGAATAAATCTCGCTCATTAGTAAATCAAAGAAATAAAATACTAAATATGTGTGCCCGTTATTATATCTGGATTTAGAGATTGTACTTCATAATAAACCTAGGTCCAATTCAATTATAAAGTCAATATAAATTGGATCACCTCTATTTTGATCCTGCTCAATGCACACAGAGCACACTAGTGTAATTCTATGGTTAAGATAAACCACACCTAATTACACTACAACCATACCGATGGTTTGTCCAACTCCATCTCGGTTGTGAGCCTCTACTTATACTCTGCAAGGGACTGATAACATGATCTTCTATGTGTCACCACACACCATGTTATCTACAATGCAAAACATCAGACGGTTATGCACATACTAATATAAACATGCATCAGTGTTGTGATTCTCTTTCAAAATGTAGATGTCCATACAGAAAAGGCAAGGCTTTTAGTATATATCCTAACAGCCCAAATATCAAAACACATGGTCACTCTGGACCATAGATTGCTTCTAACAATCTCCCTCTTTTTGATGTTTCGCAATCCGTTTATGTTAGGGAAAGCAAATAGCAAATACAATGTTAAATAATATTTTGGACTTACGTTGCTAAGGCTACACCTTGGACTTATACCGCCAATGTATATGTAATGCAAACATGCATGGATCCTATCACAAGACATCCCCACACTTAAACTCCCCAATGAGTTTGGATTTTTACCAACTGGGCTTTTTAAGAATCTCTCCAAGGCTCCTCCTGTTGGATAGCTTGGCGGGTTTCCTACGCGAATACCTGGTCGTCCATGAGAGACCTCTCCATGTCCACGGATTAAAAAATTAATCCGAATGGAGACCGATCTCCCAAATGACCGTCTCGTCGTCGTACCAATTAATTCGAGTTACAACTTAGCCAAACTCAAAGTTCAAGTCTTGTAACTCGCCTAACCAATTGGACGCGGAAAAGACGACGAGCGGATCGCCGGTCATTATGTTTATTATCGGGGTCCAAAATAATTAATTATCAACAATAATTATCAAATAATTAAGAACATGATAATTAATTAAAACCACATGCAATGATAGAATCAAAGAGCCAAGGAAGAGGTTATACCTTCCCGTTACCTCGCGATCTTCTATCGTATGACCCTCCCCTCTTGGACATCATGTGGGTGACGATCTACCAAGAACCGGAATCACCAAGTCCTTCCAATCAACTGCGTCTTCACGTTCCAACCAATCCCTAGAGCTAGGGTTTGCCGCCGACCTTCCAAGGAAGAAGAAGGTGAAGGAGAAGAAGAGAAGTGCTCTTCTCCCTCACAACCACCCTCTCCGACCACCTCTAACTCTTCCTATCATGTGGCACCAAGCACACAAGAAAGACAAGCTTCCTCTACCTCTCCCTTGCCCGCGACCGAGCACCTCCAAGCCAAGTCGTCGCCGCCTCCTTGCATCGGTCGTCGACCTTCTCCTTCCCCTCGCCGCACACCACAAAAGGGAGAGAACAACTCCCCCTTTGTCTAGAAGTAGCCAGCCACCGAGTGGTTGAGAAGAGGAGAAGAAAAGATGATGAAGGTGAAGCTTCTTCCCTTGCCGCCGTGACCTAGGAGAGAGAAGGGAGAGAGAGGAAGAGAGGAGAGACTTAAGGTGGATGATTAATTAGATGCCTTGGTTTCATGTTACCATGGGGTATTTATAGGGCTATAATAGGGACTATGAGGAAGAGTTGGGTCTTGGCCTGCTAATGGATCCAAACCTGATCCATTAATGAAGAATTATTCCACTAAAGGCCCTTCATTAAACTACCTCACCAACCCCCATATTTACATATGGGCTCCACCTATTATGAGTACAATTTCTCCCCGTGTTTAAGATATCAAATGTCCGTTGATTAATTTAAATTACTAACAATTTTAATTAATCAACCTCTAACTCCTTGACTAGTATCACACATCCTTATCATCATGTTGGACCAAGTCCACCTGCAAGATTTAACATGATGAACCTTATGAGCTCATCAATGGAGCATCATCATCCCGACTCACCAGGACGTGGATTCCGTCTATAATCAACGGCACACCATGTAAATAATATTATTTCCCAACTTATCGGGTCTATCGATTTAACATAATAAATCTTGCCCATTGGTAAATCAAATAAATAAATATTAAGTACATGTGCCCGTTATTATATCGGGATTCAGAGTATGTACTCCATAATAAACCAAGGTATGATCCAATTATAAAGTTAGTATAAATTGGATCACCTCTATGTTGGTCTTGCTCAATGCACATAAGTGCACTAGTGTAATTCTATGGTTAAGATAAACCACACCAAATTACACTACAACCATCCCGATTGTTTGTCCAACTTCATCTCGGTTGTGAGCCTCTACTTATACTCTGTAAGGGACTGATAACATGATCTTCTGTGTGTCACCACATACCATACTATCTATAATGCAAAGTATCAGACAGTATGCACATACTAATATAAACATGCAACAATGATATTGTGATTCTCTTTCAAAATATAGATGTTCATACAGAAAAGACAAGGCTTTTAGTATATATCCTAACACCCCCTACATTGGACTTACAGAGGCTTTTTAAGAACCTCTCCATGGTTCCCCTTTTGCCAAAAATGAGCAACAATGCTCCCCTTTTACCTAAGCTCCCCCTTGACCTAGGATTTCTTGCAAAGACATGTTTGGTTTCCCACTTAAACCTAACACTTCTCCCCTTTGCCACACATCAAAAAGAACTCCAACAATATACTAATTATTGGATTCTTTAACCTTTAATGATTATAAACAAAATGTATTAACCCCCCATAAGATTATACACTTGTTTTACATTATTGGGACACTTTTCGACTGCTGAAAACAGTTTCAGCATGTATCAGTCGACTGCGATAGTTACCAGTCAACTGATTCCCATCGAAAACCCATATAGTAGCTAGTCACTCTCCAAAAATATTGTTACCAGTCGACTAACCCCTGTACCAGTCGACTGGTACCCTGATAACTGTATTTTCAATATTTCTAACCTAATTTCAGAAATGCACCAGAAATTTCATAAATCTTCAAAAATTCTCAAATTTTGTGGAGAGGTTTGTGGTACCTGTTTCTACTTGGGAAAAATACATTCAAAAATGTATCTATCACCAATCCCAAGATGGATATAAAACCCAAAACTATCTAAATGGTTCAATTGAACCTTGACCTAAAGTCCTAGTTTTGGCCTCCTTTTGATGTATCTGCCTATAACAAACCACAATGCATCCCTAGTATTGGTTTATATGGCTTCTATACATCAAATACCAATTTTCATGTAATATGATCTCAATGTCATATTTTTCATGCATGAATCATAAACCTATCATGCCAAAACCCAAGGATTGAGACTCAAGTTCGTCTTCAAATCCTTTGGCACATTCCATGGTCTATCTAGACTTCCAAGAGAAATCCTCTCGATATCCATTGACCAGGGGTCCCAACTTGGCTCCTAGAACTCCCCCTTGAGCTCTTAGCCTTAGCCACCTCCCTAGGTGACTCTTCTACAAACACAAGGCCACACCGGTGTACCTCCGGTGACTTTTGGCCTACAAACCTAACTTTTTTAACCTTGGACACCTTGTCCTTTGTTAAGTTATTCTTTTCCCGTTTAAATGGCTTTCCCTTGCCATTCTTGTGCTTCTCTTTGCTATAGTCATAGGACACCCTTGCATATTACTTCTCCATAGCATTTGAGAATTTAGATCGGTATCTTAGACCCGATCTATCATTGTTGGGTTTTTGACCACCCAACACCATACCTAAACCCTTATATCCAATAGTGAATCTATCTAGGATTTTCTCTAATTTATCAAGCTTTGCCCTCAAAGCTTGATTTTCCCTTTCTAGGCTTCTAAACCTAGAATCAACATGTCTACCTTGGACATTCCTAGACCTATCCATTTGCCTAGGCATATGTCTCCCTTTCTTGGGATTAATGCCTTGGTCCTTAGGTCTAATGGTCTTGGTTTTATCATGACATGATTTCCTAGGGTTTTGATCGACATGATTAACCATATTTTTATCATGATATCTAAAATCAAAATTATGCATGGGCAAATAATTTCTATTATTTCTAGTATGCATAGAGGAATTTAAATTTGAATTATATTTCAAATTAAAGTTAGGGATTACCTCCCTTACCCTTATAGCTTCCCCTTGATGTGAGTTTTTCATCTTCTCCTTTCTCCCACTTCCTCAAATGCTCCAATTTCTTGAATTTTCCTTTCCTTGAGCAACCCATGTTAGATTATAAAGAAATTGACTTGGGTTTAGGGTTTGTCTCCTTTTTCTTACTCAATGGACACTTGTCCTTGTAGTATCCCTTCTCATTGCACCCAAAGCAAATAATGTGATTTTTTGACTTTGCTTTGGTGGAGGTGGAAGCTTCTTCTTGCTCTGATATTGAGGATGGTCTCTCCTCCTCCTCAATCCTTGAAGTAGAGACTTCTTCTTCCCCCTTTGATGAAGTGAATGGTTCTTCAATTTCTTGTGCCTCTTCAATTGAGGAGATGAATGAATCTTTTTCTTCTTTCTCCTCCTCTTCGGATGTTGAGCTTCTTTCCTCATCCGATTAGTCCTTCTCCTCTTCTTAGACCATTAAGCTCATTTCCTTGGGCTCTTCCACTACTTGAGCTTGTGTAGTGTTTTCATGAAGTGCTAACATCTTGCTCCATAATTCATGCACATTTTTATATTCACCTACATCACTAATTATATCATTAGGCAAAATATTAAGTAAAATTGAAATTACCTTTTCATTTGCCTTTGATTGGGTTTGTTGCTCCTTGGTCCAATATCTTGGTTGGAGCTTCTTCCCATGCTTATCTTTCGAGGCTTCAAATGGATCTTTTAGTGCGATCATTAGATCCCAATCCATGTTAAACCATACCTCTATCCACATCCTCCAATAATCAAAACTCTCATGGTCGTAGGGAGGTGGAGCATAGATATCGCCCCTAATCATTCTTCGACTGCCATTTCCTCTAGCAGTTTGCTCTCCTGACGGTTAGACCGTAGATGAGCGATAGCACGGCTAGAGGGGGTGAATAGCTGATCACCCACTTTTATCACCGGTTCTTCCTATACGTGTTAGCAAGCATAAGAGGAAATACAAACTACAAACTAAACAATGCTAATACAAACCATTTACGTGGTTCGGAGATAAGGCTCCTACTCCACGGCATGTCCGTAAGATGGACGATCCCTATCCGTTAGTGGATGACTCCCCGGAAGACCTCCAGCTAGCTCACATAGCTCCTTATAGGTGGAGAAACCTCACCACAACTCGCATAAGACCTCTGAGCACAAAGACTACTAATTGGCCTTTAACCAAAGCCAATTTTGTCAACCCTAGCCAGCCAAATCGAGCTCCCATAAATAGAGCTCGTGGCTAAACTAGTCGTTACCAGTCGACTGGTGCCAACACTGTTGGGGCAATAGGCCCAAGTATGATCTGGAGGATCATGGGTTTTGATGTGTGTATCAATATGGTTAAATTAGGGTTTTATTGTGTTCTAATATGTGTATGTGAGTGTGCAGGTTTGCAGGATACACATAGACTTGGTTGGTTGTCTTCAGGTACGGTGAAGGGTGGCATGGAGGTAAGCCGTGGGCTTGTGTGTGCATCCGAGGGACCATGGACAAAGCAGGAACGATAAGCCGAGGGAAGCGGATTTCGAGACGTACGTGAAGGATGGCATGGAGGCAAGCAGTGGGCTTGCGTGCGCATTTGAGGGACGAGGGCCAAAGTCAAAGAGGGCTTGAAGGCAACAGATCGAGGCTGCTGGAGCAGGGACGATGAGCTGAGGGACGCGGACTTCGAGGCATGCGTGAAGGATGGCATGGAGGCAAGCCGAGGGTTTGTGTGTGCATCTAAGGGACGGGAGCCAAAGACAAAGAGGGCATGAAGGCAACAGATCGAGGCTGCTGAATGAAGAGTCAACCAGGTCGTGAGGGTCCGAGTGTTGAGGGATTGTACTCGGGAACTAAGCCGGGAGGGTTTGAGTGTGGAGAGAAATGTACTCGGGAAGGATAACCCTAGGCTTAGGGAAGGACCAGTCGACTGCTCCTGGGGCAGTCGACTGGTGTGGCCAGAATTCGAAAGGTCATGCTGTAAAATTCGAATTCAAGTGAGGCCAGTCGACTACCCCAGGGGCAGTCGACTGGTAATGGTCACTTTCAGCCTCGAGCTCTATTTAAGGGAGCTCGTTTAAGGCCTTTTCTTCGAGGGGAAACTTGCTTGGTCAAAGCTTGTTAGTAGCCTGTATTGCTTAGATCGTGTACGAGGGTTGTGGCGAGGTTTCTCCACCCACAAGGAGCTACTAGAGCTTGCCGAAGGTGCTCCGAGGAATCATCCACTGAAGGATCGGGATCATCCACCTATTGGACAGCCGTGGAGTAGGAGTTTTATCTCTGAACCACGTAAATCGGTGTGTTCTACTCAGTTTTAGTTTTTAGTTTTGTTTATTCCGCTTGCGCACTAACTTTGTAGGAAGAAAATTCGAAGAAAAGCTATTCACCCCCCCTCTAGCTTGACGGTCACAGTCCTAACAAACACCAGTCGACTGGTCCACTTCAGATTCGAACATTACAGCCCAATGTTCGAATTCTAGCCGACACCAGTCGAATGCACAGAAGATCAGTCGACTGATCTTTTTGTGCCCTATATCAGTCGACTGCTACAAGCCGCAGTCGACTACCCAAACCCTATACCTAGGGTTTCCCTTCCCGAGTACAATTCGCTTAGCACTCAGACCCTCACGACTTAGCTGACCCTTCACCTATCAGCCTCGACCTGTTGCCTTCGAGCCTTCTTCAACTTTGGCTCTCATCCCTCGGATGCATACGAGCCCACGTCTCGTCCTTATGTCATCCTTCATATATGTATCGAAGTGCGCTTCTCTCGGCTCATCGTTCCTGCTTTGTTCACGATCCCTCGGATGCATACAAGCCCACGGCTTGTCTCCTCATGCCATCCTTCACCAGACCCGAAACCGACCAGCTAAGCCTATGTGTATCCTACAAACCTGCACACTCAAATACACATATAAAATACAAAGGTGAACCTAACTTAAACCCTTTGCCCAAACATCAAAATGCATGGTCACTCTAGACCATAGATTGCTTCCAACATGCTCGAGGTGAGTAGGCTAGGTCGTGGTGCTGCGCATCCCGACCAGAAGCTGAAAAGGCTAGCTCTTGGTGCTGCGGATGCCCGAGGTGAGTAGGCCTGGTTGTGGTGCAGCGGATGCCCGACCAGGAGCTGAAAAAATCCTACTGACACATGGTGTTGCGGATGCTTGAAGTGAGTAGGCCTGGTCGTGGTGCTACAGATGCCCGACCAGGAGCTGCTAAAACTCTACTACCTCATGGTGTTGCGGATGCCCGAGGTGAGAAGGCCTTGTCGTTGTGCTGTGGATGCCCGACTAGGAGCTGAAAAGACCTTACTGCCTCATGGTGTTGCAGATGCCCGAGGTGAGTAAACCTGCTCGTTGTACTGCGGATGCTCGACCAGGAGCTAAATTGTTAAATCCGTCAATTTTGACGCGATCCAGAAAATTTTTCAGAAGAAGATTTAGGGTTTTCGAGATCCAAATTGGGAATTTGAAGGTTTAATAGTTTTTAAACTTAAGTTTTGAGGGCTTAAGTGTGATTAAACTTAAACTTAAGGGTTCAAATCTAAATAGGTAAAGAAAGGGGGCTTTTGTGCAAATTTTACCTCACTTATACTCAGTTGCGGTTCGCCCTAATTAACCCGCAGCTCACCCGACGCCAGCCACCTGACTCCCCTCAGCCTCCGCCCGACCTCCCCTCCTTCGCCCGTGCCCTAATCCCTTTTCCCCACCTCACGATCGTGATTCCTCTTACTTGCACGCCACTGCCATCGTCGCTCGACGCTCTACCGCCTTCTGCATTGCCCTAGCCTGCAGCCAAGTTGACCGCCACTCCGCACAGCGCAGATCTGAGGATAGGCTGATCCAGGAGGTCCCTCATGTCCTTGCCTCTTCTCTCCACGGTGGCGAACTGAGCTCAAGGCCAACTTTGCTCCTTCCTGATTGTAGTCGCGTTGGCGTCGAAGCAGATCTGGACTGTGACCGCAAGATCTGAACAAGAGGGCTACTGCTAGCGACACTTCAGGTAAGCTCACGCAGTGATGATGATAAAATCTGGTGGGGGTTTGTATAGATGAGTTAAGGCTTATGCTCGAATTGTTTTGTTGCAATTGAATGAGTCCCCTGGTTGATCTGTTCTTGTTTTCTATCCCCTACCGTGAGCTTTGATTGGATTGAATCTCGAAGTGGATCTGTATGGATTTGGTTTTTGGTTGAAATTCGAATATACCTTGGGATTTGGTATTATACGTGACTTTATTGTGGAGATTTTGAGTAGGAATTGATTGGGTTCATGTCCTGTGCTTGGTTATTGAGATTCTTGGGTGAATCATTGTTGATTGGTATATTAGTGGTGGATTGTGAGAGGTTGCCGTGAGCATGTGGATTGATCTCAACTGCAAGATTGGCATTGGAAGTTTCAAGTAATTGTTAATCTGTATTCTTTGTTGAATTGGTGTTTCTATGGTGATTTAGTTGTTCTAGCTATCTGATCGATATGTTTTTTTTGGCTATTGCATTTGGATTCAATGGTCACAGCTCTATATCTGGAAAAGAATCTCGTATGTTGAGTTACTAGAAGTTTTGGGGTCATCGGTGCTGTGAGATGCTACTATTGGATTATTTGCCCATTTGGTTTGGCGTTATGTCGATCGATCTAATCTATACATGTTCTTCTTGATTAAATTGAAGATTGATGCTCTGTTTTAATGAGGATGATGTATGTTTAATTTAGATGTTAGTCCAGTTGTGTGAAGCTTAGAGAATACATTGTCTCTGTGGTGTAAGTTTCTATACCTTGATCTACTTGTGAGAGCTTAACTCAGTGTTGATTGGGTTAGTATATCTTGGGGTAAATCCCACGCTTGATCTATTGTAGTCGTGTGTTTGATTCGGTGATGAAATGTGAGTTAGGTTAGGTGGTGGAATTTCAACCCAACGTAAGTAAATCATTTAATAAGATATAATTAAAGGAAATATGACGAATGGGTGAACCCTACTACGATATATGAATTTGTTTAGCTACTCACTAATTGTTATGATAGCTAAAACGATATCCTTTGATACAGGAGCTTGATTTGGATTATTGGCAGGTGGTTCTTTCTGCTTGATACGGACTTCACTCTTGGAGGCGGGTACTTCTTGCTTGTCTTCTTTAGATCCACGTTATCTTTATGCATGGCTATTTGTTATTGATGCAGTAGGCTGATATTGACCGTTATCTGCCACCGTTTGTTATCCTGCTTGATACTTATGCTTGACCTTGGATATGATCAAAATTTTCTTCTATACAGTCTCGTTTATTTGTTATCTGATTTTGTATAGCATTGGTATGAGCATGAGTATGTGGATAGGGATTAGCATACCATTGTATGGTTGCATTGGTTGATTCCAGTCATACTTGCACGTGTGTCTAGATATGGACTGATTGGGTTATTGTGGTATGTCACTTGATATTTGCATTGGTTGATTCCAGTCATACTTGCACGTGTGTCTAGATATGGACTGATTGGGTTATTGTGGCACGTCACCTGATATCTGCATTGGTTGATTCTGTTATTACTTGCATTTTCACTTAGATGCATGATGGTTAGGTTATTATACCTGTGATTGACCTGTGCATGTTATGTTGAGTTATGTATGATGACCTGGTTGGGATTTCATGTGTGAGAGTCATGCACCATACCTGCACTGTTGCATGCCGGCGATCAGAGACTCCCTTGTGGTTGAGCCTATCGTCTTCCGATACATGATATGCACACACGGCCACTCATGGGTTAGTGGATACCGTTGGGTATGTGCATTTGCTCTGTACTGCTCCGCTCGACCGCTCAGGGGTAGTGGTTTCGGAGCATGGTAGCAGGCGGAGATCCCTTCTCTTCCCATAGACCAGAGGAGATGAGAGCGACGCTCCCTCATATATACATGAGGTAGGGGGCGGTCCCCCGCCAGCATCCTGTCCACTCGGTCACTCAGGAGCAGTGATAGCAGGGTGCGTACAGTGTCACAGCTCTACCCACTCGGCCAACGCAGTATCGCCTGTCTCGGTGGCTTAACTGGTGTTAGGGGGTGACCATGACATTGCATCATGTGCATATGATGCATTGTGCATTTTGATTGTGATTGCTGCATTTATTTGCTGCACTTGTTTGACATGCACGCACAGGTTATACTTATGTGTAGATTGATGACCCTGCACTAGCTCGTACGGTACGAGTCTTTTATGGTATGAATAGACTGATTTCTGGTATGTACAGTCAGTTGTTACTTTCAGTTATGCATATTCTGCTATTCCTGTTGAGACTGTATCCTGTTGTTTCTTTATAGCTTATTCAGCTATCTTGTTCAGCCATGCATATCTATCTATATACTCGCGAGTCCACTTGGACTCACCACTCGTCGTAATATTTTTGTTTTCAGGTTGATAGCTTGCCGGAGGAGCCCAGTTGCCGGGTCCCGGGTCCCCACGACTCCATTTGGATGGGAGCTTCCGCTGGTTTTTGATTTTCTTTTGATAGCATAGTTTATGTTTTGTATACGTTATGTTACCGAGGGCTTGTATTAGATTTATTCGTACGGTATTGTATTTTTGAGTCCTTTGTTGGACTTTGTGATGTGGTTTTGTTGCGCGCCTGCCCTGGGGACAGCTCAGGTGAGTTTTTACGGAGTTTGACATTGCGATATGTTCATTTACATATATTATATACCTGTTTTGAGGCCTGAGGCCTAATTATATCTGCGTGGGTTTGTGTGTATGTGTAAATTGTCCGCCGGACAGGGGAGATGCTGTCCGATTTTATATTGGATCAGCGGCTCCAATGGTCTCAGGGCGTGACATAAATAAACCCCACTGCCTCGTGTGTTGCGGATATCCGAGGTGAGTAGGCCTAGTCGTGTTACTGTGGATACCCGACCAGGAGCTAAAAAAACCCTACTGTCTCGTGGTGCTGCGGATGTCCGAGGTAAGTAGGCCTGGTCGTGGTGCTGTGGATGCACGACCAGGAGCCAAAAAAACCCTACTGCTTCATGGTATTGTGGATGCCCGAGGTGAGTAGGTCTGGTTGTGTTGCTGCGGATGCCCATCGAGGAGATGAAAAAACCCTACTGCCACTTGGTGCTGTGGATGCCCAAGGTGAGTAGGCCTAGACGTGTTGCTGTGGATGCCCGACCAGGAGTTGAAAAAACCCTACTGCCTCGTGGTGCTACGGATGCCCGAGGTGAGTAGGTCTGGTTGGGGTGTTGTAGATGCCCGACCAGGAGCTGAAAAAACCCTACTGCCTCATGGTCGTGCCGATGCCCGAGGTGAGTAGGCATGGTCGTGTTGCTGTGAATGCCCAACCAGGAGCTGAAAAAATCCTACTGGCTCGTGGTGTTGTGGATGCCCGAGGTGAGTAGGCCTAGTAGTGGTGCTGCGGATGCCCGATTAGGAGCTAAAAAAACCCTACTGTCTCATGGTGCTGCGAATGCCCAAGTTGAGTAGGACTGGTCGTGGTGCTACGGATGCCCGACTAGGAGCTGAAGAAACCCTACTGCCTCGTGGTGCTACGGATGCCCGAGGTGAGCAGGCCTGGTCGTGGTTCTACGGATGCCTGACCAGGAGTTGAAAAAACCCTACTGCCTCATGGTGCTACGGATGCTTGAGGTGAGTAGGCCTGGTTGTGGTGCTGTGGATGCCTGACCAGGAGCTTCTAAAACCCAACTGCCTCTTGGTGCTGCAGATGCCTGAGGTGTGCAGGCCTGGTCGTGGTGCTGCAGATGCCCGACCAGGAGCTAAAAAAATCCTACAGCCTCATGGTGCTGCTGATGTCAGAGGTGAGTAGGCTTGGTCATGTTGCTGCGGATGCCCGACCATGAGCTGAAAAAAACCTACTATCTCGTGGTGTTGCGGATGCCCGAGGTGTGTAGGTCTTGTCATGGTGTTGCGGATGCCCGACTAGGAGCTGAAAAAACCCTACTGCCTTGTGGTGCTGTGGATGCCCGAGGTGAGTAGGCTGGTTGTGGTGTTGTGGATGCCTGACCAGGAGCTGAAAAAACTCTACTGCCTCGTGGTGCTGTAGATGCCCAAGGTGAGTAGGCCTAGTCGTGGTGCTGCAGATGCCTGAACAGGAGCTGAAAAAACTCTACTTCCTCATGGTGCTGCAAATGCCCGAGGTGAGTAGTCCTGGTCGTGGTGCTGCAGATGCCCGATCAAGAGCTGAATAAACCTTACTACCTCGTGATGCTGTGGATACTCGTGGTGAGGAGGCCTGGTCATAGTGCTGCGGATGCCCGACCAGGAGCTGAAAAAACCCTACTTCCTCATGGTGCTGCGGATGCCTGAGGTGAGTAAGCCTGGTCGTGGTGCTGAGGATGCCCGACCACGAGCTACAATAACCCTCCTACCTCTAATCATGACCCCAAGGAGGGTCTGTTGTCATACAAAGGAGACGGAAGCCAGCATGTAGGCAACAAGATATAGAAGAACACCATCAGATATTGAAAACAAGCATGTGTTTAACTATTGCCAGGGAACCTGCAACATATAAATAGGGTACATTGAGGATAGCATCCAAAGGAAATACAAAATGCAAGTACATATGGGCGGTATTATTATTAACCTCAGCTGAGGAGGCCGGGGGTCATGCCGCTCCTTTATCCGAGCTCTCCTCCTTTGGAGGGACACTTCGGTAGTTTCGTTCTGTCCTTGTGACTACCGGGATAAACTCAGCCGAGGAGGCTGGGGGCTATGTCGCTCCTCTACCTGAGCTCTCCTCTATTGAAGGGATGTTTCCTTTGCCTTGTTCTGTCCTTGTGGTCACTGAGCTAGAAGTCACATCCTTGTGGCTACAACAGCTCGGCCCTTCACTTGATGTAACACAACACCAGCTCAAAATGCAGAAGCAAGTCATTCAATTCCAAGTATGTCTTCACAAAGTGCCACAGAATAAAGGAAAACGAGGCGAAAGACATGCATTCCAGAGAGGGATATCCTCAAAGTGCTCAAGACAGAATCATGCAAAATCTTTTTCATTCCAACTAGATGATTACATTGGAAGTACATGGAAGAGAGAAAAACAAGTAAAAAGCAAAAAAGGGAGACACGTAGCGCAGGTGGGGGAAGAGCTCCTATAGTTCCTTCTCTTCGGGCGGGAGCTTATCCCAAACCTGGCCAACACTCATAAAGCTCAGGTCTACATCCGGCTTCAGCAATTGGGCCTTCTTGAGTTACTAGATTAAAGCTCTGTTTCAGGCGCTTCAGGACCTGTCCAGCCAGAATGTCGTCAAATTCATCGCACTGTAGAAACCTGACCTTGAGCTCTGCCTCGATCTCTCTCGGTCGGGATGCCTCATCAGCCTTGGCGTTGTAGCTTAACCTCGACTTCATCCTTAGCAGCCTTCAACTGGGTCACCTCAGAGGGCATTTGGCCTCTATCTTCCAAGGATTTCTTGAGCCTCTCGGAGGTGGTCAAGATCTATCAATTGGCCTGAGCAATGTCCTCCTAAAGGTCGGACATGTGACCAGCTGCCGCCTTTATCATAGATTCCTTCTGGGCCAACTCGTATGCTTGTTCTTGTATCCGACCATTCAGGGCTTCCGCCAAAGACTTCAAAAGTTGGACGTCCCCGGACAGCTTCTTCTCCCGGGCCTGGAGTTGCTCCCGCTCCTGGGCCAGATTGCGCAGGTCATTTGAAAGAGCAATGTCCCTCTCTGACATCAAGCACTCCCATGGTGAGAGCTATGCAATGCAGATTCAGAGGCCAGCAGGGAGTCCATGTAGTACTCCACTTTATCCCTGAGGGCTCTGTTGACCTTCGCCTGCAAGAGGCCTACCCTGCGGGCACGATAGACCTCTGCCTCTGATGCGACTACTTTGCGGATTAGAGGATCGATCTCTCGCCTGGAATACAACCACCAGCCCGCAGCGAGGCAGTCATAAGCGGTCTGCATCGGAGAATAAGGGTTAGAAAACATGAGCAAGGACAACAAGAAAAAATAAGTACCTTTACCTTCATGAGAGACTCATGCAAGCTGGCCAGGGGCCTAGCCGAGGCACTCAAGGCCCTTCCTCTCGGGTCGCCCCGGCTCCTCGGCGCGTCGTCTCGACTCCGAGAGGAGGATGCATCTCTGGAGCGGGAGATGAGCTAGATGGCAAGTGCTTATGGGTGCACCGTAGAGGGGCCTGGAACGTCCTCCTGAGAGCTGGACGCTCCCTCGGAAGAACGACCCTCGGTGGATGTGGATGTATACTATAAGCCTAGCTTTTGTATAAACATCTATTTTGGAATAAGAATCACAGTGGTCATGGTTGCATTATATATTTGTTATATATGCATTTGTCTGATATTTCACATTGTAGACAACATGGTGTGTGGTGTCACACAGAAGATCATGTTATCAGTTCCTTGTGAAGTATAAGTAGTGGCTCACAACCTAGATAGATTTGGACAAACCATTGGAACGGTTGTAGTGTAATTTGGTATTAGTCTATCTTGACTATAGAATTACACTAGTACACTTTGTGTATATTGAGCAGGACCGATTTGAGGTTGTTCGATTTATACTAATTATATAATCGAACAAGACCTCTGTTATTATAATGTACATGCTCTTAATCCCGATATAATAACAGACACATATACTTAATATTTATTTCTTTAATTTACCAATGGGCAAGATTTATTCGTTAAATCAATAGGCCAGGTAAATTAGAAAATAATATTATTTATATGGTGTACCGTTGATTATAGACAGAAATCGTGTCCTAATTATTTTAGGATGATGATGTCCCCTTAAGAAGCTCATAAAGATTATCATGTAAATCCTGCAGCTGGACTTGGTCCGACATGATAATAAGGATGAGTGGTACTACTCTTGGAGTTAGATATTAATTAATTAAATTGTCAGTAATTTAATTAATTAATGGACATGCGATATCTTAAACATGTGGAGATAATATGCACATAATATGGTGGAGCTCATATTTAATTATGGGGTTAGTGCGGTAGTTCAATAATAACCTATTAGTGGAGCGGGTTATTATTAACGAGTCGGGTTGAGGATCCGTTAGGAGACCAAAACCAACTCCTCCTCATGGTCCCTATTGTAGCCTATAAATACCCTCATAAGCCACCTGTTGTTGGATGATCAAGCCTTAGTTTTTCTCCCTCTCTCTTTTTTCTCTCCTAGGGTTAGTGGCGCCGACGGTAAAGGAAGAGGAGGTGGCCGGTTGGGAAGCAAGGTAAGAAGAGAATTTCTTCTTCTCTTCTTCTTCTTCTCTTCATCTTCTCTTCTCTCCATCTTGTGGTGTTCGGTGTCGGCGCAAGGAGGTAAAGGAGAGGGTCGGTTAGGGTTCAAGCAAGGAGAAATTTCTTCTCCTTTTCTTTCTCTTCTTCTCTTTTCTCCTCTTCTTCCTTCAAGCGTGCGGCTAGGTCAAGCAAAGGGAAGATTTTCTTCCTTCCTTTTGGGCGTGCGGCACTAGGAGAAGGAGTGGTCAGCGCAAGAAGAAGTAGGGTCTTCTTCTCTCCTTTGGGTTCGACGCAAGCAAGAGGAAGGAGAAAGAGGTTTTTGGTGGCTTCGTTTCTTGAAAGATCGTCGCCCACACAACGTCCAAGAAGGGGATAGGAATACAATAAAAGATCAAGAGGTAAAACAAGATGTATAATCTTATTTTAATTTTATTCTTGTTTAATTGTATTTGTTTTCATGGACCCTAAAGATAAACATAAGAATCGGCGATCCATAATTTGTCATCTATTCAGCGGCTAATCGATAAAGGAGTTAGATTGCTTGAACAACAAGTTTGTTCAAGTGATCACTCAATCGAATAGCACGATGATGAGAAAGGTCGTTCAAGATGTTTTCTTTCCATCCGAATTAGTTCTAATTAATAAAATTTTAATCCAGGGATATGGAGAGGAACTCCTCCCAATGCGACCGAGCGAAACCAACAATTGGTATCAGAGCCATGGTTTTCGATTTTGTGTGTTTTGGATTCGGTTACTTTCATGCATTTCATATATGATTTATGTCGGATAATAGTAGGATGTGCAATAGGCTAACTTTGTGGTTGCAGGCATAAGATCCAACTATTATGGCTGTATGTGATTGTGTATGATATTGTGTGTGCTTGTATATATTATTTGAATCCTCGGTGTTGACGAGGCATTTGTATTTAATTATAATTAAATACAGCAAATGATTAGCCACTTGTTTTAATTTATTATGATCTAAATTTTTGTACACTCCTTTGTGAAGTATAGGATCGATGGATGTAAATTAAAATATTTTTTATTCTCGGCTCGGATCCCTACTTGTGCGGCTAAAGGAGGAGGTGACGAGGTGGCATAATCAACTGGAGGCGTATTGAAGAACGGTAGAATCTACAAAACCATAATAGTTGGAAATTTAGAATTTTCATATTTATTGCTTGCCGTTTTGATATGTTTGTTGTGCATGCTTGAAAAATTCCTCATTTTAAAATACTAAGTGGGAGAGGGAATTTTTGAGTCTCGTGACCTCCATTACTAATTTGATAAGTGATGCATACAAACTTGCGCGTTGGCTCTGAGTGCCTTCCTCCACATCGGATGAGTTTGTTTTGCGGATCACTAGATCAAATATGATTTTAGAAAATTATTTAGGAGTGTGTGATCTTCCCCATCGGAAGGGACATAATCCTAGATAATTGACTTGGTATCATGTAATGGTATACACTTAGATGCAATTAATAGTATCCTCCCCATCGGAGTCACTACTATTATTTGAATGGCCAAAAATAAACCAACTATTAATTTTATTTATCAAAAAGTAAGGTTGACAAGATAATAAAATTAATGGGTAAAACCTCCTCTTATAAATGTTTGAATTAGTATACGTCCACACTATCGTGGCATACTAAATTCACGGTGTTTTAAGGTATTGGTGAATTTAAAATTTTATTGTTTGAGGAATCAATTTTATTTTAAATTCTAATGTTTTGACCATTGTGATTCTCAAGATTTTTTCAAAATGGCTTTCAATCCCCTTGCTGTGATTTTAAAAGAAAACAAACTTACTGGTCCTAACTATATTGATTGGAAAAGGAACATGGATATTGTCTTGACTGCTAAGGAGTACAAATTTGTACTTTTTGAGATATGTCCCGCTAAGCCTAGAGATGATTCTAGTGAAGAGGAGAAAGAGAGTTATAGAAAGTGGGTAAAGGCGGATGAGATGGCGTGATGTTACATTTTGGCTTCTATGTCAAATGTACTGCAACATCAGCATCAGGCTTTCACTACTGCTCATGACATGATGCTCAATCTCAAGGAACTCTTCGAGCACTAGAATCGGGCTGCTAGGCAAGAGGCTATGAGGAACTTAATGACGACCACCATGGCTGAGGGAACACTCGTGAGGGATCATGTTCTTAAGATGATGGCTCATTTAAATGAGATTGAAGTCCTTGGAGCTGAAATCGATGGGGAAACCAAGGTCGATATCATTATCCAGACGCTACCCAAGAGTTTTGAGCAGTTTCGTCTGAATTACAACATGAACAAGTGGATGTATTCGTTGACAAAACTTCTGACAGAACTCCAGGCAGCAGAAGGGTTATTTCATTAAAGTGTTCAAGCTTACTTTGTTGGAAACATTTCTACTTCTAAGCCGAAAGGCAAGAAGAAGAAGAAATAAGGTGGTTAGGCAAAGAAAGTGGCTGGATCTCAAGGACCTCAGGTTGGAGTGAAGAAGCCGAAAGGCAAGTGCTTCATATGCAAGCAGACTGGATATTGGAAGGTGGACTGTCCCCGTCGAAAGGAGAACAATAAAGGTATATCTTTTTCATTAGTTGTTGAAACATATTTAGCGGTGTTATCTACCGATACCTGGTGTGTAGATACGGGAGCTATTGATCATGTCTGCAATTCATTGTAGGGGTTCCAAGAAACCAAACAACTACATGAGGGTGAGATTACTGTCTACATGGGCAATGCTACACAGGTGGTGGCTATTGCAGTGAGAGATGTTTATTTATCTTTTGATAAGAATAAATGTTTGGTTTTAAAAAATTGTCTTTACGTACCTTCTTTTAGAAAGAATTTAATTTTAGTTTCTAAATTATTTATGGATGGATATTCTATTTCTTTTAATGACAAAGTTGTTATCAAAAGGAATAGAGAAATTATCTATTCTGGTGCGTTGGTTGACAATTTGTATACTCTTAATCCAATAACTCCCACGATGCAAATAAAAATTAATAACACGTCTTCTAATACTAATAAGAGAAAAGAGCCTTTGAAAATGAACCAAATATATCTTTGGCATCTAAGGTTGGGTCATATTAACTTAAGTAGAATTCAAAGGTTGATAGTCGATGGACCTTTGGGTTCATTGGTGGTGGAAGACTTGCCAACCTGTGAATCTTTCTTGGAAGGTAAAATTGTTGGATCGAGAGAACCGATAGAGGGGGGGTGAATATCGGAAAGCGTTCGGATTTGGAAAGAGAATGCGTAGCAGAAGATTAAAAACAAAAACATGCAAACACAGATATTTTTACTTGGTTCGGAGCCTAGGTCGACTCCTACTCCAAGGCCCACGGTCGCTGACCGTTTACTGCGGGCAATACTATAATCGCGTAAAAAACAGTTACAGAAATAGAATTACAATTCAAGTACAGTACTGAAATTGAGCTCTTCTTTTTACCGACGTCCGATGTAGATTACTTTTTTGGAGCAGTAGGACGTCGTCGGCGCTTGTATCTTGAGTCGGGAGGTTGCCGGAGCAGAGCGCGGAAGTCGAAGAGCGTAGAAGCGTTGAAAGAATTCGTTGTTGCAAGCCTCGGGGTCGAGGGCCCTTTTATAGGCCCTGGGGGCGCCCGGAATGTCAGGGGCGCCCCCCCCCACATGTCGGCCGATCCACCTTTAGCTCGGTCAGCGTCTGATCCCTTCAAACTCGGGATTAGATCTTGACCGGGGCGCCCGGGACGCTGGGGGCGCCCGGGTTGACCGGGTCAGAGCTTATCCCATGGCTTCGCTGGCTTCTGGTTCGATGGCATGCACAGGGGGCGCCCGGGACGCTGGGGGCGCCCGGGAGCAGCGGGGGCGCCCGGGAGCACAGGGGCGCCCGGGAGATGAGCTGTCGAAGCCTGCCTTTGTTTTGTGTGTTTTGTGTTCACCTTGGGGGCGCCCGGGACACTCCGGGCGCCCTGGTCAGCTGTTGCCTCATTCCTTTGAGGCTCTCTGAGCTGCAGACACTCGTTCCTTCGGTCCTGCATCCAGGGTTAGTCCAAAACACCATAAAACAATAAGATGTTAGTTTATACAGCCTTAGCTATCTTGGTTCTGACTTTGGGTCTCCAAAATGGAGCCCTAGGTCGAACCGACGCCTACTGTTCCCTCGACGGGGAACGCGTCCTCACCTACTCCTCTCGGGAGAATGTACCTGATGCCAACCGCTCCTCTGGTTGGAGTTTTGCCTAGCGGTCCTTTGCCAGGTCTTGGATACCGAGTTGTCCTTCGCCCGGTGCCTAGCATTCCTTCGCTAGGGCTTCAGTCCCAAGCTGTCCTTCGCCTGGCGCCTAGCAGTCCTTCGCTAGGGCTTTTTACCTTGGCATTCCTTCGTCAGTGCCTAGCAGTCCTTCGCTAGGGCTTTTTACCCTGGCATTCCTTCGCCAGTGCCTAGCAGTCCTTCGCTAGGGCTTTTTACCCTGCACACTAGAGTGACATGTTAGATAGAAAGTAAGACTTAACTTTTGAGCCATGTTGCCATTATCAAAACTCAGGTTCGACTTGGGTGCTTTCTGCACCAACAATCTCCCCCTTTTTGATTTATGGCAACCCTGGTTCAAAAAGTTAAGTTTAATCAAGGCATACACAAATTACCTTTTGTTCCCTCCCCCTGGAAGGAATCTCCCCCTAGATTTTTCAAAAATTCGTGGGGTTTTAGACACTAAGTTCTAAGTTTAAAGTTTGGATTTTTACTTTAAAAAATTATACTTGTAGAGAATTTTTGAGTTCAAATACTTAGTAAATTTTGAAAGCTTAAGTTTATTTAGACAACTTTGAAAACTTAAGTTTAAGAAGGATTTTCAAACTTTAGTTTGAGTACCAACAAATTGAAAGTTTTAAGTTTATGGTACTTCAAAAAAAGTTTTGAAAAACTCTAAGTTTTAAAGTACTTCGTGAAGTTAACACAAACCTAAGTACTTCTAAAAAGCTTAAGTTTTTCTGAAAAACTTAAGTACTTTTGAAAAGTTTTGAAAAGTTTAAGTATTTTAAAAAGTTTTGACAAGCTTAAGTAAAAAAAATTTTTAACAAGCTTAAGTACTAGGAAAGTTTTGAAAAGCTTAAGTACTTTGAAAAGATTAAGTACTTTGAAAAGCTTAATTGAGAAATTTTTTGACAAGCTTAAGTACTAGGAAAGTTTTGAAAAGCTTAAGTGAGAAAATTTTTGACAAGCTTAAGTACTAGGAAAGCTTAAGTACTTTGAAAAGCTTAAGTAAGAAAAACTTAGTGCTTTAGTACTTTGAAAAACTTAGTACTTTAGAAAAGCTTAGTTAAGTACTTTTTGAATAAAGGATAGATTTTGAAATTTCGAGAGAAAAATAATCTACAAAAAAAATTTTAAACAAAAAATTTTAAATTCTCTCCTTTCTTATCTCTCCCCCTTTGCCATATATCAAAAAGATAAATAGAGCAGAAATTAAATTGCATAACAGAAATAACTTTCATAATGGAAAATATTTGCATGATTTTGCTGTACTGAACCAATTCATGATAAGACTTAAACCAAATGATTTTGACCTGTCTAACCCAATTAGCTACTTACTAACTGTTATAAACAGTAGTTTTTGCTAGGGTTAGTCAAGTTAAGTGTTTTTGTTCAAGTTAGATTTTCTAAACTTGACACTTAACTTGATTGCTGTGTAAGTTGTATTTAGTGCCCCAATTACTGCAGATGCACTGACTTAAAGCATCTTGAATTAAGGCAAAGACCTAAGCATCTCAACCCTTTCTAGGTTATCAATCAAAAAGTACCCTAAGGTGCTTGTGAGATGCTGGCTTCTAACTCTATAGGTGCATGCAGTTCTAGGGTTAGGGCCTAGGCTAAGTCCATTTGCGAAAAAGCCCTAGTTTTGAGAGGGGGTAGTTTTGAAATAAAACTAAGAAATTTTTTTAAAAAACTGATTTTGAAATTAAATAAAATAGTTTTTCAAGTTCTTTTAGAAACTGATTTTTAAATCAAGTAAAGCAGTAAGAAATTAAAAAGTAGAGTTAACCTATTCTACAGAGCACAATCCTAACTGCCTTCTTAGTGAGCTGAACTCAGACTCAGGTAAGGGTTTTGTGAGTATGTCAGCTAGGTTGGATTTAGAGTCTATATGCTTAAGTACTATTTCACCCCTGGCTACATGGTCTCTTACAAAGTGATGTTTGACTTCTATGTGTTTGGTTCTGGAATGTTGGATTGGATTTTTAGTTAGATTAATTGAACTTATATTGTCAATAAATACTTGAGTTTGGGTGTAGTTAAGCTGGAAGTCCTTAAGAGTGTGCATCATCCATAAAAGTTGTGCTACACACTCTCCTAAGGCTACATACTCAGCTTCAGTTGTGGACAGAGCTACACAGTGTTGTTTTCTGCTGCACCAACTTACTAGACTATTTCCTAACAGTTGGCAGCTTCCACTTGTGCTCTTTCTATCTAATTTACAACCAGCATAGTCAGAATCCGAGTATCCTGACAAATTGAAGGTTGAGGTTCTAGGATACCAAATCCCTACATTTAGGGTGCCCTTTACATATCTTAGTATTCTTTTTAGGGCTGCTAAGTGCGTTTCCTTAGCACAGGTTTGGTATCTAGCACACATCCCGACAGCAAAAAGAATGTCAGGTCTGCTGGCTGTAAGGTACAGTAGACTACCTATCATACTTCTATAGAGTTTAAGGTCCACTGTTTTACCATCAGGGTCACTTTCTATTTTTACATTAGTGGCCATGGAGGTACTTATGCTTTTAGAGTTATCCATTTTGAATTTCTTTATTAACTCTTTAGCATATTTGGATTGATGGACATAGTTTCCATCCCTAGTTTGTTTAATTTGTAAGCCTAGGAAAAAGTTAAGTTCACCAACTAGGCTCATTTCAAATTTATTTTCCATTATTTTAACAAATTCTTTTAGAAAGTTTGAGTTGGTGGACCCAAAGATTATGTCATCTACGTAAATTTGGACAATAAATATATCTTTTCCTAGGGTTTTAATAAATAGGGTTGAGTCAATTTGTCCTTGTTTAAATTCTTTAGAGATTAAGTAAGTTGATAAATGTTCATACCAGGCCCTAGGTGCTTGTTTTAGTCCATATAGTACTTTAGTTAGTTTGTAAATGTGGTCAGGTTTGTCTAAGTCCTCAAATCCAGGGGGTTGTCCTACATAAACTTCTTCTTTAATGAATCCATTTAGGAAAGCTGACTTTACATCCATTTGATATAGCTTAAATCCTTTATGGGATGCAAAGGCTAACAACATTCTAATGGACTCAAGTCTAGCTACTGGGGCATATGTTTCATCGTAATCTAATCCCTCTACTTGGCTGAATTCCTTCGCTACTAAGCGGGCTTTATTTCTAACTATTTCTCCTTGATCATTTAGCTTATTCCTAAAGACCCACTTGGTGTCAATGACGGATTTGCCCTCAGGTTTAGGTACTAATTCCCAGACTTGGTTTCTCTCAAATTGAGCTAATTCTTCTTGCATAGCTATGATCCAATCAGGATCAGGTAGGGCTTCCTTTATAGTTTTGGGTTCAATTTTTGATATCATAGCTATTTGACTAAGGTTTCTATAGGAGGATCTAGTCCTGACTCCTAGAGTTGGATCACCCACAATTTGATCGGTTGGGTGACTAAGTCTGGGTTTCTTGGTTCTTCTAGAACTTGGTTCAGCTCAGGTCCGGCTGGTCGGTTTGGTTCACTATTTGATTCGACTCCTTGGGCTGGTTCATTTGTTGGTTCGATAATTGGTTCAGTTGACTCATTAATTGGTTCAATAGTTAGTTCGTTTAAGGGTTCAATTAAATGTTTAATAGTTTGTTCATTATTTTCTTGATCAGAATTTGATGAGGTTAGGTCTGGATTATCAGATTTTGAGTTGATTTCTTCATCAAATATTAAGTTTGTTGTTTCTTCAATTTTCTTAGTTTGTTTGTTGTAAACTCTGTAGGCTCTACTTGTGGTTGAGTATCCTAGGAAGATACCTGGGGTTGACTTGGACTGAAATTTCCCTAAATAGTCTTTGGTGTTTAGGATATGGACTTGGCATCCAAAGACCCTTAGGTAGTGTAGATTTGGGAGTCTATGGTAGTACAGTTCATAGGGTGTTTTGTTGTGTCGCTTGTTAATTAGAACCCTATTTTGGATGTAATAAGCCGTACTAATCGCTTCTGCCCAATATTGGTTTGCTAAGTTAAATTCGTTGAGCATAGCCCTAGAGGCTTCCTGTAATGTTCTATTCCTTCTTTCGACTATCCCATTTTGTTGGGGGGTTCTAGGACATGAAAATTCATGTAAATACCCATTTACCTTACAGAATTCCTCGAACCGTTGATTTTCATATTCTCCCCCGTGGTCACTCCTAAGTCTTTTAATTTTAGTATCGTTTTGATTTTCAATTAATTTACAGAATTAATTAAATAGGTTTAGGGTTTCATCTTTGGTTTTTAGAAACCTAACCCAGGTGAACCTAGAGTAATCATCAACTATTACTAAGCAGTATCGGTTCCCGCTTAGTGACTTGGCTCCATGTGAATCAAATAGGTCAAGGTGCAGGAGCTCAAGTGTGGTTTGAGTTAGGTCAGATTGGATTAGTTTGTGATTAGATTTGGTTTGTTTACCTTGATTACATGATTCACATATTAGGTTTTCATTGTTTTTAATTTTAGGGATACCTTTGATTAAGCCAAGTTGGGTGACTTTTGAGATAGTTCTCAGATTAGTGTGACCTAGTCTCCTATGCCAGAGATTTGATCGTTCTAACTGAGTTAACATACATTTGGGTACTAGGGGAAGGTTTATGGTGTATACATTATTTTTTCTAGTGCCCTTAAGCATGATTTCTGAGTCTTGTACATTTCTAATCAGGCAGTTAGAATTGTTGAAGGTGACTATATAACCAGAATCACATAACTGACTTATGCTAAGCAAGTTAAAATTGAAGTTTTCAACCAAAAGAACTTTCTTAATAACAAAGTCAGATTTGAGTTCAATATTACCTGACCCAATTACCTTGAGTGTAGCATTGTTGCCAAATGCCACTGAGCCTAGGTTCTTGAACTTGAGTTTAGTGAACTTCAATTTATCTCCAGTCATGTGTCTGGAGCAACCGCTATCCAATATCCATTGGTCCAAATCTTTATGTTCCTACACATAAAGAGTTTTATTGATTTGGATCCAATTAGAGTCAGGAATAGCTTAAATTGAGTTTCACTGCCTAGTCTGTCTCACCCAAATTTAGGGTTTTCACGTTAGCCTTATAGGTTTTGTGAGACAGGTTTTGATAAGTAAAATTATTTTGTAAAATTAATTTTTATTTAGAAAACCTTAAATTAATTTTTGAAAACAGTTAAATTTATTTTGAAAGGAAATGTTTGAATCTATACTTAACTGAAAATTTGTGTTAGATTTGAATTTGACAAAAAGTAATTTGAATTTGAAATTCAGAAATTGGCTTCCAGGTCTTCGCGAGGCACTAGGCCTTCTTTGGCCGTAGCCTTATTGGATCATCAACCCTTTCCTTGACAAAGTCGTTTAATGAAATTTCATTTTCAAAATTAATCTTTGAAAAGTTCTGGTCTAACTAGTTTGTGTTTTGGATTGGTAGCTTCGGCTAGTTTCACCAGTCTAAAGAGACCAAGTGTACTTGATCTTATTAGAATTGGTTTCCCTAATGTACTATCATCTCACCTCCACCCAATACTATGTTGTCAAGTTTCAGTTAAGTTTGTTCAGTCCTTATACTAACCATTCCTAAGTCTAAGCATGGTAAATTGCAGAAATTTAAATAAATAATCAATCAAGCAAATTGCAAGAATTAAATTCTATTTAACAATAAATATAGTTTTTAATTTGGCTCCCCCTGGACTAAAGCCACGGTAATGATTAGGCAAGATGTGAATCTTGTCCTTAGGGATCCAATACTGATTTGATCCAGTTGGTTTGTTCAGGTACAGTTTAGGTACCCATGCCTGAACTTTACTTCTGGACTGATTCAGTACAGCAAAGTAAGATCTTTATCGAGATTTGGTTCTATAGCCAAGTCCGGATCGATTTAGAACGGACTTCTGTTTTCCAAGAATCATGTTAAGACCCTTGGAACCAGAAGTGAATCGTTCTAAGGTAGCTCTAAGATCCTTAACCTGAGTTTTCAGGGAGGAGTTCTCTTTCTCAAGTTTTTCAACTTGAGTAGGAGTTCCTTCTTGAACTTTCTCGGTTAAGGATTTAGAGTCAGCTCCCTCTTTCAGGAGTTTTACTTCCTGTCAGAGGGATTCGACTCGGAGTTTGGCTTTCGCCAAATCTCGAGAAAGATACGAAATAAGTTCATTTAACTGACTTCTATTGAAACCACTTACCTTGATTTCGCCGTCTTCTGAAAAGGTTAGTCTGTCGTCGTCCTGTTCTGACTCTGACTCGGTCCCGACTTCTTCTGAGGCGGTCAGGGCTAGTAGGTTTGACTGGGGTGCTTCTTCTTCTTCTTCTGAGGAAGATTCATCCCAGGTTGCTTGGAGTGTTTTCTTTCTTCTTGTCTTCTTGGTCTCCTTCAGGTTCGGACACTCTGTCTTGTAGTGGCCCTTCTTCTTGCACTCGTAGCAAGTCACGTTGGGCTTGTTTTTGTCATTTGCGGGTTCAGCTGGTTCGTCTTTTCTTCGGTTTGTTTTCCGTCTGTTGGTTTGGTTCTTCAATTCTTTATAGTAGCTTCGGGCCAGTCGAACCAGCTTAGGTTGATCTCCTTCTTCGTCTTCTGAGTCTAAGTCTCAGTTAGACTCGGGTTCAGGTTGTTGCTTCTTCTTTGTTGACCTTCCAGTTTTTCCTGCAACAAAGGCAATACCTTTCTCGGCCAAATTGCAGTTAGTTTGTTCATGCAGTTTTAATTCGGAAAACAATTCATCTAATTTTATTTTTGAAAGATCCCTTGAGACCTTGTATGCATCTACCATAGATGCCCACAAGATGTTTCTAGGGAAAGCATTTAAGGCATACCTTATTAGGTCACGGTTTTCGACCTTGTGACCAATAGTATGTAGAACGTTCATAAGTTCCTGGATTCTGGCGTGAAGCTGAGCGGTCGTTTCGTTGTCGGTCATTTTTATTGTATACAGCTTGTTCAGGAGCAGATCTCTCTTACTGATCCGAGTGTCTGATGTTCCTTCGTGCAGCTCGATCAGTTTTACCCACAGCTCCTTGGCACTGTTGAAGGGGCCCACCCGGTTCAGCTCCTCCTTTGTTAAGCCGCATTGAAGGGTCTGAGTCGCCTTTGCATCGGCTTCAATTTTGCGCTTCAGAGCGTTGTCCCATTCTGAGTAGGTTTGTGGTACTCCTTCAGCATTCTTCGGAATCTCCAGTCCGGACTGGATGATTATCCACATGTCCACCTGAGTTTTCAGGTGGACCTCCATTCGACTTTTCCCATAGGAAAAGTCTTCTCCACTGAAAAGTAGAGGTCTGGGGGTGCTGAATCCTTCTTGCATAGCCATTAGGGATTGTATCTAAAAAAAAACTAAGAACCGAACTTTGTCCCAAGACTTGGTCTTAGATTAGTAGTGCTGGATAAGGAATAATAAAATATCGAGGGGTGTTGCACCAACCTCAATTAACGAGAGGAAATTCGAACGAAGAATATATTAGAAAAAATTCGAACGAAAAGAATAAGAATAAATCCGAAAAAAAAAATTCAAACTGGTGGTTGCACCAAATTTGAACTTCCCCGCTCTGATACCACTTGTTGGATCGAGAGAACCAATAGAGGGGGGTGAATATCGGAAAGCGTTCGGATTTGGAAAGAGAATGCGTAGCGTAAGATTAAAAACAAAAACACGCAAACACAGATATTTTTACTTGGTTCGGAGCCTAGGTCGACTCCTACTCCAAGGCCCACGGTCGCTGACCGTTTACTGCGGGCAATACTATAATCGCGTAAAAAATAGTTACAGAAATGGAATTACAATTCAAGTACAGTACTAAAATTGAGCTCTTCTTTTTACCGACGTCCGATGTAGATTACTTTTTCGGAGCAGTAGGACGTCGTCGGTGCTTTTATCTTGAGTCGGGAGGTTGCCGAAGCAGAGCGCGGAAGCCGAAGAGCGTAGAAGCGTTGAAAGAATTCGTTGTTACAAGCCTCGGGGTCGAGGGCCCTTTTATAGGCCTTGGGGGCGCCCGGAACGTCGGGGGCGCCCCCCCCCCACGTGTCGGCCGATCCACCTTTAGCTCGGTCAGCGTCTGATCCCTTCAAACTCGGGATTAGATCTTGACCGGGGCGCCCGGGACACTGGGGGCGCCCGGGTTGACCGGGTCAGAGCTTATCCCTTGGCTTCGCTGGCTTCTGGTTCGATGGCATGCACAGGGGGCGCCCGGGACGCTGGGGGCGCTCGGGAGCAGCGGGGGCGCCCGGGAGCACGGGGGCGCCCGGGAGATGAGCTGTCGAAGCCTGCCTTTGTTTTGTGTGTTTTGTGTTCACCTTGAGGGCGCCCGGGACACTCCGGGCGCCCTGGTCAGCTGTTGCCTCATTCCTTTGAGGCTCTCTGAGCTGCAGACACTCGTTCCTTCGGTCCTGCATCCAGGGTTAGTCCAAAACACTATAAAACAATAAGATGTTAGTTTATACAGCCTTAGCTGTCTTGGTTCTGACTTTGGGTTTCCAAAATGGAACCCTAGGTCGAACCGACGCCTACTGTTCCCTCGACGGGGAACGCGTCCTCACCTACTCCTCTCGGGAGAATGTACCTGATGCCAACCGCTCCTCTGGTTAGACTTTTGCCTGGCGGTCCTTTGCCAGGTCTTGGATACCGAGTTGTCCTTCGCCCGGTGCCTAGCATTCCTTCGCTAGGGCTTCAGTCCCAAGCTGTCCTTCGCCTGGCGCCTAGCAGTCCTTCGCTAAGGCTTCAGTACCCTGGCATTCCTTCGCCAGTGCCTAGCAGTCCTTCGCTAGGGCTTTTTACCCTGGCATTCCTTCGCCAGTGCCTAGCAGTCCTTCGCTAGGGCTTTTTACCCTGCACACTAGAGTGACATGTTAGATAGCAAGTAAGACTTAACTTTTGAGCCCTGTTGCCATTATCAAAACTCAGGTTCGACTTGGGTGCTTTCTGCACCAACAAAAATGACCAAGAGGCCTTTTACGACCAAGGGGTATAGAGCCAAAGATGTGTTGGGTTGGTTCATTCTGATTTTTGTGGTCCTATGTCTATCCAGGCAAAAGGTGGTTTTGAATATTTTGTCTCATTTATAGACGACTATTGAAGGTATGGATACATTTACTTGATGCGCTGCAAGTCTGAGTGCTTTGACAAGTTCAAAGAATACAAGGCTGATGTGGAGAAACGTCATGGTAAAAGCATCAAGACACTACGATCTGATCGTGGTGGTGAGTACCTCATGGGATATTTTAGGAGTTACTTGTCAAAGGCTGGGATTCAATCCCAATTGTCCGCACCTGGTACACCCCAACAGAACGGTGTGGTGGAGCGAAGGAATATGACTCTTATAGAGATAGTTAGATCGATGATGAGTTATTCTGAATTACCGGATTCGTTCTGGGAGTATGTTTTAGAGATAGCAATGTATATTCTAAACTTGGTACCTTCTAAATCAGTACCCTCTACTCCCACAGAATTGTGGAATGAGCTTAGCCTAGTTTGAGACATATTCGGATTTGGGGTAGTCCAGCACATGTGCTGAAGGGAGACGCTTATAAGTTGGAATCTCGTACAGAAGTATGCTTGTTTGTAGGCTATCCTAGAGGAACGAAAGTGTTGGGTTCTCCTGGCACAAAAACATAAAAACGCAGCGGAAACAAGAACCCTTCAGCGATCCATGCGAAAAAAAACTCGTACAATGTTCATCTATCTAATAGATCTATCTAATGTGTATACCTTTGGAGCGTGCCCTTTGCTTATCCCGCTCGTCCAAGATGCGCCAGATCTCTCGCACGTTCAAGTGTCTGTGCCTCTATTCGTATCCACACGGACACAATCTCTCAACTTCGGGAGAGCTACCTTAGTTGTGCTAGCAGCTTGAAGTAGCTCGCAGAACACCAAGAACCCTACAATAGGGTTTCGGCCAAAAGAGGAAGATGAGGGAGGGAAGAAGAAGACATCCAAAGTCACAAGGCCCTCTTTTATACTCATCCCATGAATATGAAGAGGTTGTGTCTCTTTGGCTTCCTTCATTAATACCAATAAAGAGCACATCTTTTCATGTGGCTCTTTATCTTTCCCCATGCAAGAAAAGAATCTTTTCTTTTCCCTTCATTAAACACTTTAATGAACTTCCCTTGTAATCTCGACCGGGCCTCTCGGGCTTCCGACCAGGTCTCGCGACCAAGTCTGCCGAGCAAGTCACCGAGCCCCCGACCCAGTTTGCCGAGTGCCGAGCCCCCGACCCCAGTCTGCCGAGCTCCCAGCTCAGTTTGCTGAGTGTCGAGCCTCGACCCCAATCTGCTGAGCTCCTAGCTCAGTCTGCCGAGTGTCGAGCCCCGACCCCAGTCTGCTGAGCTCCTAGCTCAGTCTGCCGAGTGCCGAGCTCCCGACTCAGTCTGCTGAGCTCCCAGCTCAATCTGCCGAGTGCCGAGCTCCCGACTCAGTCTACCGAGCTCCCAGCTCAATCTGCCGAGTGCCTAGCTCCCGACTCACGCTCCCGAGTTCCCAATTCAAGCTCCCAAACTGACCTCCTGAGTTTCTAACTCAGGCTCAGATCTCCCGAGTTCCCAACTCAGGCTCCCAAAGCATCATGTCCTTAGTGTGTGACCCAATAGGTTCTCGCGACGTTGGCAATGCGCCTAAACGCTTTAGACACATAAGCAATGAGCGGCATCTAGCAATGCATCATTGCTACCCAAGTAACAAGAAAAGTCGAGATCCGACTAAACCTTCGTGACTATGATAATGTATGACCTTGTCCTTCTATCCTTGATATCTAGATTGACCAATGAGGCATAGACCGTGTCATCCCCAAACAATCTTGTGTTTCTTGATCCCTGAGTAGACTCACTCAAACAAATGAGCTCAATATCTCATATTGACTCATTTGAGCATGGTCATGCGTTTTAGTAGTCCTACTCGATCAAGGGGCCCACAGATATCACTCCCATCATATGGGAGGGATAGATCTCATCTACATCACTCACATCCCTCCGCATAATCCATTACATACCCAGTGATCGCCTTTATAGTCCACCCTGTTACGGGTGACGTTTGACGATACCAAAGTACATAACTCCTTATATAGGGAACCGTAGTGACTTCAGGTCTAAGGACTATTCATACTAATAGTCACATGAGAAAATTTATGACACTCATATGACAATCTATGAAACTTTCTCATGACAGGTCAATTCAGTACACATTCTCCAATGTATACCCATGTGTCAACTTGATATCACATATCCATGACTTGTGAGCTCAAGTCATCAGTTGACCTACATGCTAGTCTCCATGCATTAATATTGTCCTTGAATATTAATACTTGACTAGGAATGGTTTAGAGTAGTGTTCTCTACATTATCTCACTATCGATTCAACCAATCGATATAATGTAGATAAGAACCTACTACCCAAGGACATTATTATACTTAGTTATTTGGCACAAATACAAAGTAAGTATAATAACCATGTCTTTATTAATGATAGAATATGATACAAAAAGTCCCTAGTCAATCATCACATAATTGGCTCTAGGGTTCTTACTAACAGTTCCTACTTCAGCACCAACGATACAGGAGGATATACCACAAGTGACTGCACCGCGTGTCACTGATGATACACAGGTAGTACCTCGTCATAGTGGGAGGGTTGTTAGACAACCTGATAGATTCATGTTCTTGGGAGAGTCCTCAGACTGGGTCCCTGGTGAACATGAACCTGATCCTTGGACCTATGACGAAGCACTCCAAGATAAAGATGCAGTATCTTGGCAAAAGACAATGAATTCTAAGATAGAATCTATGGATTCTAATCAAGTCTGGGAGATAGTAGAACTACCTGATGGTGTAAAAGCCATTAGATGCAAGTGGATCTACAAAAGAAAGAGAGGATCAGATGGAAAGGTGGAAACCTTTAAAGCAAGGCTTGTTGTGAAGGGGTATACTCAGAAAGAGGGTATCGATTATAAGGAAACCTTCTCGCCGGTAACCATGCTTAAGTCTATCCAGATTCTCTTGTCTATTGCTGCTCATATGGATCATGAGGTTTGGCAAATGGATGTCAAGATAGCTTTCCTTAACGAAAGTCTTAAAGAAATCATCGATATGAAACAACCAAAGGGATTCATTGCAAAGGGCAAGAAGCAACTTGTGTGCAAGCTTAATCGGTCCATTTATGGATTGAAGCAAGCTTCAAGATCTTGGAACATCTGGTTTGATAAGGTAATCCAGTCTTATGGATTCATACAATGTCCGGATGAGTCTTGTGTATACAAGAGAAGTGACGGAAACGTAGTGGTATTTCTTGTATTATACGTAGATGACATTTTGCTCATTGGAAACAATGTCAAAGTGTTGTCAGACGTAAGGGTATGGTTGTCCAAACAGTTTGATATGAAGGACTTGGGAGTGTGGGATCGGTTTGAATTGATAGAGGGGGGTGAATATCGATCGATAAATTTCTCGGAAAACTTAAGAGTATTTGCGCAGCGGAAAAGAAAAACAATCGCTAACATGTTTGTTTTTACTTAGTTCGGAGTCGCAGTCTGCTCCTACTCCAAGGCCCACGGTCCTTGACCGTTTATGACGGGCAATTCTATATTACATAAAAATGTTACAACTTGAGTACAAATATAGAATTTACAATACAGCAATTTAACCGAAAGTTATATCGACGACCGGAAGATTGGAGTGTCGTAGCCGCGGGTCGTCGTTGGCGCTTGAATCTTGAGCACGGAGCATTTCGAAGTAGAGCACTAGTTAGAATGCATTGAAAGAAGTTGTTCTGAAGCCAAGGGCGCAAACCCCTATTTATACTCATAGCTGAGGCACCTATGTTGATGGGGGCGCCTGACACGTGGCCCTCACTGTACGAAACTCAATCTGCAGACTTGGTCAACGCTTATCCCCTCAACCAGGGCGCCTGAGCTAACTGGGGCGCCTGTGTTAACACAGGAGCCTTATATACAGTTCTGAGGCTTTGCTTCGAAGTGGCTTGGAATAACCCTTTGTCTGGGGTGCTTGTCTCAACACAGCCGCCTAGTCAAATAGGGCGCCTCACTCTATTAAGGCGCCTGGGAGCAAAAACTTTCATCCCTTCGTTCCTGCAACCAGGGTTAGTTCCAAAACACAAATAAAATATAACTGATATAGATTTAAGCATGATTTATAGCCTGAGCTGTCTTGGTTCTGACTTTGGGCTTCCCAAATGGAACCCTAGGTCGAACCGACGCCTAATGTTCCCTCCTACGGGGAACGCGTCCTCACCTACTCCTCTCAGGAGAGTTTATCTTTTTGCCAACCGGCTCCTCCAGTTTGACTTTTGCCCAATCCCCCGGATCATGTCTTCGTGCCCAGTCCGCGACCAGGACTTATTGCCCAGCTTCACTCACCAGGTCTTCGATGCCCAGCCTCGGCCAGGACTTATTGCCCAGCTTCACTCACCAGGTCTTCGGTGTCCAGTCCACGACCAGGACTTATTATCCAACCTTTTGTCAGGACATAGGTGCCCAGCCCGCGGCCAGGACTTAGTGCCCAATTCTTAGAACCAGAACTTCGTGCCTAGTGTACCTAGGACGTTTCCTGCACACTTGATTAAGATTGTCATATCACAACAAAACCTTAACTTCTGAACCCTTTGCCATTATCAAAACACAGGTTTGACTTTGGTGCTTCTGGCACCAACAATCCCCCCTTTTTTATTTATGGCAACACGCTTCAAAAAGTTATGTTAAGAAGCATTTAAAGCATATCTAACAAATAAGATTATCTTTAAGAGATACTTAAAAAAAATATAAGCTCCCCCTGAAAAAGTTCTCCAGCTGAAATTTTCAATGATATGCAGTTTTGAAAAACTTCTAAATGTTTTGAATTTTGACTAAGTGATTTGTAAATAGAGCAAAGCATTTTGGTTTTGTCTAAGTGTTTTTGAAAATCCAGCAAAGCATTTGCATAAAAAACCTTTTACACTTAGACAATTTTTACTTTTGAAAAGTTTTACAAGTCCAAAAAAACTTTTACTTTAAAAAGGCTTTAAACCAATTTTTGCAAAGAAAAAAAAATTCCTTAGCCAAAAAAAAAATTCACTTGAGAAAGAATTTTCCTTAAAAAATTTACTTAGCAAAAAAAATTCCCTTAAAATGTTTCGACTTTTGCACACTTAGAAAAATTTACTTGGAAAATATTTTGTGCCTTTCGAGAATTTTTGAAAATATTTGTTTACTAAGAAAAGATTTTGCACACTTAGAAAAATTTGCTTGGAAAATAATTTGTGCATTTTGAAAAACATTTTTACTTAAAAGAAACTAAGAAATTTTGCTTAGAGAGAAAAAGCTTTTGCTCAAAAAATTTTGTTCACTAAGTAAAATTTTACTTAGAAATACTTTGCCAAAAAGTTTTAAAAAGTTTTTGCTCAGGCAAATTTTATTTCCTAAGAAAAATTTTCACTTAGAAATATTTCTTAGAAAATTTTGAAAGCACTTAGAAATTTTTGAAAACACTTAGAATTTTTTTAAAACACTTAGAAATTCTTCTTTACTTTTTGAAAGAGAGATAAAAATTTTGAAAATGAACCATTTGAAAATTTGAAAAAATTTTACTCTCTTTTTCTTTTCTCTCTCCCCCTTTGCCATATATCAAAAAATAGATAACAACCATTGCAAGTCAATTTCAAATTAGAGCTAGTTAAAAGAAATTGTAAATCAGTATTGAACAAACTCTAGTGAATTCAAGCAAGAAAAAGGACCAAACCAATTAATCTGAACTTGTTCGGGTCATGTCTAACCCAGTTAGCTACTTATGAACTGTTATAAAATAGTAGTTTTCACTAGGGTTAGTCAAGTTAAGTGATTAGATCAAGTTAGATTTGCTATGCTTGAACACTTAACTTGATTGTTGTTCAATTTATATTTATCACCCCAATTACTGCAGATGCACTAACTTAAATCATCTTGAATCAAGGCATAGACCTAAGCATCTCAACCCAGTCTAGGTTATCAATCAAAGTACCCTAAGGTGCTTGTGAGATGCTAGCTTCTAGATCTATAGGTGCATGCAGTTCTAAAGTTAAGGCCTAAGCTAAGTCCATTTGCGCAAAAATCTTAGTTTTGAAGGGGGTAAGTTTTTAAAAAAATCTAAGTCAGAAAATCATTTTAAATTTCAACAACTTGATAAAAGAAATGATTTTTCAAAATATATTAAATGCTAATTTTCAAAAAAAATGAAAATAGAAAAGATTTTTGAAAAAATATAGAACAATCCTATTCTACTAAGTACAATCCTACTTTACGATTCAAATCTGAAGTAAATGACTCAGCAGGTAAATAAATAGCCAAAATATAAAATAGCTATGTAAAAGTCAACTGGTTAACACAAGAACAACACAATCAATAGCAAGTCAACCCTACTAAGTAGGGAAAATCAAATAGTAGGAATACAGTCAAATAACTGGGAACCTACTCAGGTCTAGGAGGAAGGGCCAGGGGAAAAAATGGACCGGGCTACCACGACCGGAACATGGACATCATCTCGTCATGTCGGGCCTGGTTTGCCTTGTTTACATGAGTTACAAATTGTATTTTCAAAATTCTTGATTTTAGGTACACTTTTAATTAAACCAAGTTGAGTTATTTTTGAAATTAATTTGGTATTAGTGTGACCTAATCTCCTATTCCAAAGGTTAGATTCTTCTAATTGAGTCAGAAAGTATTTGGGTACTATAGGTAGATTAATAGTGTGAACGTTGTTTTTCCTAGTACCCTTAAGTGTTATCTCTGAGTCTTGGAGGTTTCTAATAAGGCAGTCAGAGTTGGTGAAAGTAACTATATAACCAGTATCACAGAGTTGGCTAATGCTAAGCAAATTGAACTTGAAATTTTCAACCAATAGAACTTTCTTAATAATGCAATCAGAATTAAGTTCAATGATACCTAACCCAATTACTTTGAGTGTAGCATTGTTACCAAATGCTACTGAGCCTAGGTTTTTGAACTTGATTTTGGCGAACTTCAATTTATCCCCAATCATGTGTCTGGAGCATCCACTATCCAACATCCACTGGTCCAAATCTTTATGTTCCTACACATAAAGTATGTATTGATTTGGATCTATTAGAGGTAGGGATAGCTTAAATTGAATTTCACTACCAAGTCTGTCTCACCCACATCTAATGTTATCAAACATGATAACCTTATGGGTTTTGTGAGACAGGTTTTAAAAAGATGTTTAAATTTTTGAAAGATAATTAATTTTGAAAATGTTGAGTTAATTTTGAAAAAATTGTTGAGTTAAGATTATTGATTTTGAAAAGATGTTAAATATAGGATTTAATTTAAAATTTGTGTTAGATTCAAATTTATCAAATAGTAAATTGAATTTGAGTTTCGATAGTTGGCTTCCAGGTCTTGGCGAGGCACAGAGGCCTTCTTTGCCCGTAGCTTTATTGGAGCAATAATCTTTTCCTTGACAAAGCCTTTTACCAAAAATTCATTTTCAAATTACTTCTTGAAAAATTTTGGTCTAACTAGTTTAGGTTTTGGATAGGTAGCTTCGGCTAGTTCCACCAGACTAAACAGACCGAGTAGGGTATGTCTTACCCTACTTGACCTTATTAGAGAGGCTTCCCTAACATACTATCATCTCACCTCCACCTAATACTATATTGTTCAAATTTCAAATAAATCTTTTGTCCTTAATCTAACCAATCCTAAGTCTAAGCATAATAATAAAATTGCAAGAAAAAAATAAACAAGCAAGCAAGCAATTCAGAAAAAAAAATATCTACTTATCAAGATGGTTATTATATTGGCTCCCCCTAGACTGAAGCCTCGATAAGGGTTAGGCAAGTTGTGAATCTTGTCCTTGGGAATCCAATACTAGTTTGGTTGAGCTTATTTATTTAAACACAGCTTAGGGACCCATGCTTGAACTCGGGTTTTAGGTTGGTTCAACATGGAATAATATGAGCATTGTCTCGATTTGGTTCGATAACCTAGTCCGATAGATTGAGAACGAACTTCTATTTTCCAAGAATCATGTCAAGACCCTTGGAACCCGAAGTGAATCGTTCTAGGGCAACCCTGAGTTCCTTCACTTGAGTTTTCAAGGAGGAATTCTCTTCCTCAAGTTTTTGAACTTGAGTTGAGTTTCCTTCTTGAACTGGCTCGGTCAAGGAACTCGAGTTGACTTCCTCTTTCAGGAGTTTTACTTCCTGACAGAGGGTTTCAACCCAGATGTTGGCTTTCGCCAATTTTCTTGACAAGTAAGAAATTAAATCATATAATTCAGATTCTGGATAACCTCTTACCGTGATTTGTTCGTCCTCCGAGATTGTGAGTTTTCTGGTGTTGACGTCTTCGTCTGGTTCCGATTCTGTTTCGAAGTCGACATCTTCCGAGGCGATCAAGGCGAGTAGGTTCGCGTGCGGAGCTTCTTCTTCTTCTTCGGAGGATGACTCGTCCCAAGTGACTTGAAGAGCCTTCTTCCTCCATGCCTTCTTGTTTTTTTTTCTTTAGGTTGGGGCACTCTGATTTGAAGTGTCCCTTCTTGTTGCACTCGTAGCAGGTGATGTTGCCTTTGCTCTTCTAGCTCATTGTGGGTTCAGATGGATCTTCCTTCTTCCAACTTGACTTCTTCTTGTTTGTTTAATGCTTAAGTTCCTTGTAGTAGTCGTGAGCTAGCCAGACCAATTTGGGACGATCCCCTTCACTGTCGTCAGATTCTGAGTCTGAGTCAGACTCGGGTACTTGTTGAACCTTCTTTTTCTGAGTTCTTCCTTGAGTTTTACCTGCAACGAATGCAATACCTTTCTCGACCAATGCTGTGTTAGTCTATTCATGTAATTCTAACTCAGAAAACAGTTCATCTAATTTTATTTCGGATAAATTCCTAGAAACCTTGTAGGCATCCACCATAGACGCCCATAATGTGTTTATCGGGAATGAGTTTAAGGTATACCTTATTAGGTCACGGTTTTCAACCTTGTGACCTATAGTGCGCAACCCGTTCATCAGCTCCTGAATCCTTGCATGGAGCTGTGCTGCCGATTCTCCGTCGTGCATCTTTATCGTATAGTGTCTATTGAGCAACAGATCCCTTTTGCTGATTCGGGTGTCAGATGTATCTTCGTGTAGCTCAATCAGCTTTTTCCAAAGCTCCTTCGCGCTGTTGAAGGGTCCTACATGGTTCAGCTCCTCTTTTGTCAGGCCGCATTGCAAGGTTTGGGTAGCTTTTGCATCGACCTCGATTTTCTTCTTTAGTAGGTCATCCCACTCAGTATAGTGTTGCACCACGTCTTGTGCATTTTAAGGTATCTCCAGTCCAAACTGGATGATAATCCACATGTCCACCTGAGTTTTCAGGTGAACCTCCATTCTACTCTTCCAGTAGGAGAAATCTTCTCCGCTAAAGAGAGGTGGTCTAGCGGTGTTGTATCCCTCTTGCATGTCTATTATATTAAATTGAAAAAATTTAAAAGAAAAACTCATCCCAAGACTAAGTCTTGGATTAGTAGTGCGGGAAATATAGTAATAAAAAAATCGAGTGGTGTTGCACCACCTCAATTAACGAAAAAAATATGAGCGAAAAGAAATAATAAAATTAGAAAATTCAAAAAAATTGCTCAACTGGTGGTTGCACCAAGTTTGAGCCACCCGCTCAGATACCACTTGTGGGATTGGTTTGAATCGATAGAGGGGGTGAATATCGATCGATAAATTTTTCGAAAAACTTAAGAGTAATTGCGCAGCGGAAAAGAAAAACAATCGCTAACACGTTTGTTTTTAGTTGGTTCAGAGTCGCAATCGACTCCTACTCCAAGGCCCACAGTCCTTGACCGTTTACGACGGGCAATTCTATATTGAGTAAAAATGTTACAACTTGAGTATAAATATATAATTTAAAATATAGCAATTTAACCGAAAGTTATACCGACGACCGGAAGATTGGAGTGTCATAGCCGCGGGGCGTCGTTGGCGCTTGAATCTTGAGCACGGAGCATTTCGGAGCAGAGCGCTAGTTAGAATGAGTTGAAAGAAGTTGTTCTGAAGCCAAGGGGGCGAACCCCTATTTATACTCGTAGCTGGGGCGCCTGTGTTGAAGGGGGCACCTGACACGTGGCCCTCACTGCGCGAAACTTAATCCGCAGACTTGGCCAGCACTTATCCTCTCAACTAGGGCGCCTGTGTTAACACAGGCACCTCATATGCAGTTCTGAGGCTTTGCTTCGAAGTGGCTTGGAATAACCCATTGTCTGGGGCGCCTGTCTCAACACAGGCGCCTAGTCAAACAGGGCGCCTCACTCCATTGTGGCGCCTGGGAGCAAAAACCTTCATCCCTTCGTTCCTGCAACCAGGGTTAGTTCCAAAACACAAATAAAATATTACTGATATAGATTTAAGCATGATTTATAGCCTGAGCTGTCTTGGTTCTGACTTTGGGCTTCCCAAATGGAACCCTAGGTCGAACCGACGCCTAATATTCCCTCCTATAGGGAACGCGTCCTCACCTACTCCTCTCAGGAGAGTTTATCTTTTTGCCAACCGGCTCCTCCGGTTTGACTTTTGCCCAATCCCCCGGATCATGTCTTCGTGCCCAGTCCGCGACCAGGACTTATTGCCTAGCTTCACTCACCAGGTCTTCGGTGCCCAGCCCTCGGCTAGGACTTATTGCCCATCTTCACTCACCAGGTCTTCGGTGCCCAGTCCACGACCAAGACTTATTGTCCAACCTTTTGTCAGGACTTAGGTGCCCAGCACGCGGCCAGGACTTAGTGCCCAATTCTTAAAACCAAGACTTCGCGCCTAGTGTACCTAGGACTTTTCCTGCACACTTGATTAAGATTGTCAGATCACAACAAAACCTTAACTTCTGAACCCTTTGCCATTATCAAAACACAGGTTTGACATTGGTGCTTCCGGCACCAACAAGGAGAAGCTAGACACATCCTTGGGATCAAGGTTATAAGGGATCGCAAGAAAAAGATGTTGTGCTTATCTCAAGCTTAGTATATTGACACTATCCTTGTTAGAATGTATACTAAAAGCCTAGCTTTTGTATGAACTTCTATATTTTGAATGAGAATCACATGATCATTGTTTGCATATTTATATTGGTTATTTATGTGCATATTGTCTAATACTTACATTGTAGATAACATGGTGTGTATGGTGTCACACAGAAGATCATGTTATCAGTTCCTTGTAGAGTATAAGTAGAGGCTCACAACCTAGATGGTTCTGGATAAACCATTGGTATTGTTGTAGTGTAATTTGGTATTGGTTTATCTTGACCATAGAATTACACTAGTACACTTTGTGTGTATTGAGTAGGACCAATATAGAGGGGATTCAATTTATACTGACTATATAATTGAATCAGACCTCAGATATTATGGAGTATATGCTCTTAATCCCGATATAATAACAAGCACATGTACTTAATATTTATTTCTTTGATTTACCAATGGACAAGATTTATTTGTTAAATCGATAGGCCTGCTAAGTTGAGAAATAATATTATTTACATGGTGTGTCATTGATTATAGAAGGAAACCATGTCCTGGTGAGTCAGGTTGATGATGTCCCCTTGATGAACTCATAAAACTCATCATGTTAAATCTTGAAGGTGGACTTGGTCTGACATGATGATAAGGTTGAGTGGTACTACTCATGGATATTAATTAAATTGTCAGTAATTTAATTAATTAATGGACATTTGATATCTTAAACATGGGAAGATTTTGTACTCATAATATGTAGAGCTCATATCTAAATATGGGGGTTGGTGAGGTAGATCAATGATGATCCTCTAGTCGAATGGATTATCATTAATGGATCGGGTTTTGATCCATTAGGTGGCCAAGACCCAACTCCTTCTCATAGTCCCTAATGTAGCCTATTAATACCTCATGTGTCATGAGACCAAGGCACCCAAGAGAACCCTAAAGCCTCTCTCTATTTTCTCTTCTCCCCTCTCTCTCTCTCTCCTAGGGTTGGAGTGGCGCCGGTGCAAAGGAAGAAGAAGAGAAGGTTTACTCCTCTCTTCTCATCACCTTCTCCTCTTTTCCTTTGAGCGTGGGGCTTCAACAAGGAGTGCACCACCTGGTGGTGTTCGGCGCACAAGAGAGAGGGAGGAGAAGTCGCCGGCGGCAACCACAAGTGGGTGGTTTGCGACGCCCGCGACAAAAAGGAGAAAGTAGAGGAGAAGTAGCTTCATCTTCTTCTTCTTCTTTGCTTACTCTTCATCTTCTTCCTTCTCTTCTTCCTCCTGGTTGTGCGCAACAAAGAAGGAGGAAGAGGTTGCAAGCCGGCGGTGCTTTGGAAGCACATGGCGCTAGCGGCAAGGGAAGGAAGAAGAGAAGTGTGCGGCTAGGGATTGGAGCAATGAGAGAATTATTTCTCTCTTTCTTTTCTTCTTCCTCCTTCCTTCACCCTCCTTAGGGTTTGCTAGGGCGAGCAAAGGAGAAGGACTTGTCCTCTCTCTTTTGGCCGGTGGCGACAAGGTGGAAGGTGGTGGGCGAAACCCTAGTGGCTAGGATTTTCGGCGCAAGGAAGAGGGAAGGAAGAGGAGGCTTTGCTTTGGTCCTGGTGGCTTCGTTTCTTGGAGGATCGTCTCCCACACGACATCCAAGAAGGAGATAGGTCATACAATAGAAGATCGCGAAGTAAACAAGAAGGTATAATTCTTGTTTGGTTCCTTTTGATCTTGATTGTTTAATTATCATTTCATGTTAATTATTATTTAATTAATTATGATAATTAATTGTCATGGACCCCGATGATAAACACAAAAACTGGCGATCCACTCATCGTCTATTCCGCGACTAATAGGTTTGACGAGTTTGATTGCTAGAACAATATGTTTGTTCAAGCGGTTGCTCGAATCGATTAGCACGATGATGAGTCGGTCGTGTGGGAAATTGTTCTACATTCGGATTAAACAATTTTAATCCAGGGACATGGAGAGGTTTCCCATGCGCGACCAGGAATCCCAACAATCCTAGCTCATTTTAGCATGCAAAACTCCAAGAAAGGTTTTCTACCTTTTCGGCATGGACTACCTTTATCTAAGGAGATGTGTCCTAAAACATAAAAGGAGATAGAGGAGATGAAGACAATTCCTTATGCTTTGGTTGTAGGAAGCCTAATATATGTATGTTATGTACGAGACCAGATATCTGTTTTGTCTTGGGCACGGATAGCAGATATCAAAGTAATCTAGTAAAGGATATTAGACTACGGTAAAGCATATATTAAAGTACTTGAAAAGGACTAGAGATTATATGCTAGTTTACCAGATAGATCAATTGTTCCCTGTGGGTTACACGGATTCTGATTTCCAATCAGATAGGGATAATAGTAAGTCTACCTCAGGTTATATGTTTACATTGGAAGGTGGAACCATAATATAAAGGAGTATCAAGCAGAAATGCGTTGCGGACTCCACCATGGAAGCTGAGTATGTGGTAGCCTCTGAGGCAGCCAAAGAAGTTATATAGCTCAGGAACTTCTTAATGGACTTAGAGGTGATTCTTGGTTTACCCAAAACTATCACAATTTATTATGATAACAGTGGCGCAGTATCAAACATGAAGGAACCACGAGCCTATAAGGCAAGTAAACACATTGAGCGTAAGTACCACCTGATACGAGACATCGTAAAGCGAAGAGAAGTTGTTGTTGCCAAGATTACATCAGTGGATAACCTGGCAGATCCTTTCACTAAGGCCTTCCAGTAAAAGCTTATAAAAGGTATGTCGAGGGGCTGGGAATCAGATGTATGGCAGTTTGATGGCAGCATAGTCTTTTAGTATAAGTGGGAGATTGTTAGGATGTATACTATACGCCTAGCTTTTGTATGAACATCTATTTTGGAGTAAGAATCACAGTGGTCATGGTTGCATTTTATATTTGTTATATATGCATTTGTCTGATATTTCACATTGTAGATAACATGGTGTGTGGTGTCACATAGAAGATCATGTTATTAGTTCCTTGTGAAGTATAAGTAGTGGCTCACAACCTAGATGGATTTGGATAAATCATTGGAATGGTTGTAATGTAATTTGGTATAGTCTATCTTGACTATAGAATTACATTAATACACTTTATGTGTAATGAGCAAGACTGATTTGAGGTTGCTCGATTTATACTAACTATATAATCGAACAAGACCTCTGTTATTATAATGTACATGCTCTTAATCCCGATATAATAACGGCCACATGTACTTAATATTTATTTGTTTAATTTACCAATGGGCGAGATTTATTCGTTAAATCAATAGGCCCAGTAAATTGAGAAATAATATTATTTATATGGTGTATCATTGATTATTGATGGAAACCATGTCCTAATTATTTTAGGATGATGATGTCCCCTTAAAGAGCTCATAAAGATTATCATGTAAATCCTGCAGATGGACTTGGTCCGACATGATAATAAGGAAGAGTGGTAATACTCTTGGAGTTAGATATTAATTAATTAAATTGTCAATAATTTAATTAATTAATAGGCATGTGATATCTTAAACACATGGAGTAATGTACACATAATATGGTGGAGCTTATATTTAATTATGGGGTTGGTGCGGTAGTTCAATAATAACCCATTAGTGGAACGGATTATTATTAACGGATCGGGTTGAGGATCCGTTAGGAGACTAAAATCAACTTCTCCTCATAGTCCCTATTGTAGCCTATAAATACCCTCATAAGCCACCTATTGTTGGATGATCAAGCCTTGGTTTTTCTCCCTCTCTCTTTTTTCTCTCCTAGGGTTAGTGGCGCCGACGGTAAAGGAAGAGGAGGTGGCCGGTTGGGAAGCAAGGGAAGAAGAGAATTTCTTCTTCTTCTCTTCTTCTTCTTCTTCTCTTCATCTTCTCTTCTCTCCATCTTGTGGTGTTCGGCGATGACGCAAGGAGGTAAAGGAGAGGGTCGGCTAGGGTTCGAGCAAGGAGAAGTTTCTTCTCCTTTTCTTTCTCTTCTTCTCTTTTCTCCTCTTCTTCCTTCAAGCGTGCGGCTAGGTCAAGCAAAGGGAAGATTTTCTTCCTTCCTTTTGGGTGTGCGGCACTAGGAGGAGGAGTGGTCGATGCAAGAAGGAGGGTCTTCTTCTCTCCTTTGGGTTCGGTGCAAGCAAGAGGAAGGAGAAAGAGGCTTTGGTGGCTTCGTTTCTTGGAAGATCGTCGCCCACACGACGTCCAAGAAGGGGATAGGAATACGATAGAAGATCAAGCGGTAAAACAAGAGGTATAATCTTGTTTTTATTTTATTCTTGTTTTATTATATTTGTTTTCATGGACCCCAATGATAAACACAAGAACCGGCAATCCATAATTCGTCATCTATTCCGCGGCTAATCGATAAAGGAGTTAGATTGCTTGAAGAACAAGTTTGTTCAAGTGATCACTCAATCGAATAGCACGATGATGAGAAAGGTCGTTCGGGAAGTTTTCTTTCCTTCCGGATTAGTTCTAATCAATAGAATTTTAATCCGGGGATATGAAGAGGAACTCCTCCCGATGCGGCTGAATGAAACCAATAGTGGAGACCTCCTCCGCAGCTTGGAGCTTCTAGCGCAGGCGCTCAAGCCTTAGTCGGGGCTCTGTAGGCACTGCTTGCTTACCTTTTAAGGTGTCAAAGGAACTAGCCAGGGAGGGGGTGTTGGTCTGAGGACCTATCTCTAGATTGGTCGTCTGTTTGAGGCGCTTGGTCAGGGGCATCGTGTCCTCCTTGGGGATAGGCAGGTCCTCCTCCTCAAGGATAGGGGGAGCTCAAAAGGTACAAAGTTCCTCAACCTCCTCCGGATTGCCAATTGCTTATCAGGTCGTTTCCTCCTCAGCTTCCTGACTGCTTTATCGTCGGTGACCCGGTCTTGGACACCGACCCTTCTTCATTCCCGCCTGTCTCGATGAGGGTGAGAGAGAGGTCAGCTCCTTGGGTACCAGGCAGCTATCGCGTCCCCTCGTCATCGAGCCACTCATTCGCTCCCTTGTGCGTCGAGCTACTCCAGCATCCCTTGGTCACCGGGCTGCTCCGTTACCTCCTCCAGAGCCTCGACCTATTGGTTTCGGTTATGCATGGGAATCCTCTCCATGCCTCCATATTAAAATTTTATCGATTAAAATAAATCAGGATGGAAAGAAATTTCCCAAGCGACCGTTTCATCATCGTAGTAATTGATATGAGTGGTCGCTTGAACAAACTTGTTGTTCAAGAAATCTAACTCGTATGATCAATTAACCGCTGAATAGACAATGGATAGATCGCCGATTTTTGTGTTTATCTTCGAAGTCCATAATAATTAACAACATACAACATAAAAAAGAACAAGAAGGAACCAAACAAGAATTATACCTCTTATTTACCTCGTGATCTTCTATCGTATGTCCTATCTCCTTCTTGGACGTCGTGTGGGCGATAGTCTTCCAAGAAATGAAGTCACCAATGACCTCCACCTCCTTCCTTTTGCTTGCGCCAAACTTAAAGGAAAGATGAAGACACTCCTTCTTGCACCAAACCCTAACTCCCAAGCAAAGATGCGTCGACCCCACTTATGCATGTAGTCACACACGCCCAAGGAAGAAGGAAGATGAGAAGGGCAAAGAAGAAAGAAACTCTTCTTCCCCTTCCCCAAACTCTAGCCAAATCCTTCTTCCAAGCGCCGGCGCCACACACTACAAAGGGAGCCCTCCTTGTGGTTGCCGTCGGCTTCTTCACCTTCCCTCTCAAGCTTGCGCCGGCCAAGTGAATAGAAGAACATGCCTTCTTACGTCTTTGCGCCATCACTCAAGAGAGGAGAAAAGAAGTGAGAGAGGAGAAGAGAAGAAAAAACTTCTTGCTCCTTACAATCGGCGTCGCCCAACCCTAGGGGAGAGAGAGAGAGGAGAGAAAAGAGAAACTTGATTAGGTCTTCTCTTGATGGCTCATGAGGTATATATAGACTACAATAGGGACCAAAAGGAGGAGTTGGGTCTTGGTCTCCTAATGGATTCAAAGTCCGATCCATTAATGATAACCCAATCCACTAAAGGACTATCATTGAACTACCGCACCAACCCCCATATTAAATATAGGCTCCACCATATTATGTGTATATAATCTCCCCGTGTTTAAGATCTCGCATGCCCATTAATCAATTAAATTACTGGAAATTTAATTAATTAATATCTAACTCCATGAGTAGTACCACTCAACTTTATCATCATGTCGAACCAAGTCCACTTGCAGGATTTACATGATGAACTTTATGAGCTCCTCAAGGGGACATTATCATCCTAACGCATTAGGGCATAGTTTCTTTCTATAATCAACGACACACCATGTAAATAATATTATTTCCCAATTTACCGGGCCGATCGATCTAACAAATAAATCTCGCCCACTGGTAAATCAAAGAAATAGATATTAAGTACATGTATCCGTTATTATATCGAGAGTAAGAGCATATACACCATAATATCTGAGGTTTGATTCGATTATATAGTCAATATAAATCGAATCACCTCTAAGTCGGTCCTGCTCAATACACACAAAGTGTACTAGTGTAATTCTATGGTTAAGATAGACCAATACCAAATTACACTACAACCATGCTAATGGTTTGTCCAAAACCATCTCGGTTGTGAGCCACTACTTATACTCTACAAGGGACTGATAACATGATCTTCTATGTGACACCACACACCATGTTATCTACAATGTAAAGTATTAGACAATATGCACACATATAATAAATATAAAATGCAAACAATGATCATGTGATTCTCATTCAAAAATATAGATGTTCATACAAAAGCTAGGCATTTAGTATACATCCTAACAATCTCCTACTTATACTAAAAGACTATTTTGTCATCAAACTGTCATACATCTGACTCTCATTCCCTCCACATGCCTATCAAAAGCTCTCGCTGGAAGGGCCTTAGTAAAAGGATTTTCCAGGTTATCCTCTGATGCAATCTTGGCGACAACAACTTCTCCTCGCTTTATGATCTCTCGAATCAGGTGGTACTTGCGCTCTATGTGTTTACTTGCCTTATGGGCTCGTGGTTCCTTCAAGTTTGCAACTGCACCACTGTTATCATAATAAATTATGATAGCTCTGGGCAAACCAAGAATCACATCTAAGTCCATTAAGAAGTTCCTGAGTCATACAACTTCTTTGGCTGCCACCACATACTCAGCTTCCATGGTGGAGTTCGCCACACATTTTTGCTTGATACTCCTCTATAATATGGCTCCACCTCCCAAAGTAAACACATACCCCGAGGTAGACTTACTGTTATCCCTATCTGATTGGAAGTCAGAATCCGTGTAACCCACAGGGAGCAATTGATCTACCTGGTAAACTAGCATATAATCTCTAGTCCTTCTCAGGTACTTCAATATATGATTTACTGCAGTCCAATGTCCTATCCTGGATTACACTGATATCTACTAACCATGCCCACGGCAAAGCAGATATCGAGTCTCATACACAACATAACATACATGAACCTTTCTATAGCCGAAGCATAAGGAACCGACTTCATCTCATCTATCTCCTTTGATGTTTTAGGACACATCTCTTTAGATAAAGGTACTCCATGCCTAAAAGGTAGAAAACCTTTCTTGGAGTTTTGCATGCTAAAATGAGCTAGGACAGTGTCAATGTACGAAGCTTGAGATAAGCACAACATCATTTTCTTGCGATCCATTATAACTTTAATCCCAAGGATGTGTCCAGCTTGTCCCAAGGCCTTTATATCAAACTATTTAGACAACCATACCCTTACGTCTGCTAACACTTTGATATTATTGCCAATGAACAAAATGTCATCTACGTATAGTACAAGAAATATCACTACATTTCCGTCACATCTCTTGTATACACAAGACTCATCTGGACTTTGAATAAATCCATAAAACTGGATTACCTCATCAAACCGGATGTTCCAAGATCTTGAAGCTTACTTCAATCTATAAATGGATCGATTAAGCTTAGACACAAGATGCTTTTTGCCTTTTGCAATGAATCCCTCTTGTTGCTTCATATAGATGTTTTACTCAAGACTTCCGTTAAGAAAAGTTGTCTTGGCATCCATCTGTCAAACCTCATAATCCATATGAGCGACAATAGATAAGAGAGTTTGGATCGACTTAAGCATGACTACCAGCGAAAAGGTCTCCTCATAATCGATACTCTCTTTTTGAATATACCCTTTCGCAACAAGCCTTGCTTTGAAGGTCTCTATCTTCCCGTCTGATTCTCTATTTCTTTTGTAGATCCACTTGCATCCAATGACTTTTACACCATCGGGTGGTTCTACTAGCTCCCAGACCTGATTAGAATCCATAGATTCTATCTCAGAATTCATTGTCTTTTGCCAAGATATCGCATCTTTATCTTGGACTGCCTCGTCATAGGTCCAGGAATCAGGTTCATGTTCACCAAGAACCAAGTCTGAAGACTCTCCCAAAAACATGAATTTGTCGGGTTGTCTAACAACCCTCCCACTGCGATGAGGTATTATCTGTGTATCCTCTGTGACACACGGTGCAGTCACTTATGGTATGTCCTCTTGTAACGTTAGTACTGAAGTTGGAACTTTCCCTCTCATTTCCTTTAGAACAATCTTACTCATGGGCTTGTGGTTCATTACATAATCTGTTGGATCGAGAAGAACGATAGAGGGGGGTGAATATCATAAAACGTTCGGATTTGTAAAAGAGAATTAGCAGCGGAAATAAATAAAGTAAAACACACGCGAACACCACGATTTTACTTGGTTCGGAGTCGCGGTCGGCTCCTACTCCAAGGCCCACGATCGTTGACCATTTACTGCGGGCAATTCTATATGTGCGCAAAAATAGTTTACAAAATGTATTACAAGAATAGTACAGTAAACTTAAAAGCAGCTCTTCGTTACCGACGTCCGATGTAGATTGTATTTCCGGAGCAGAGGGACGTCGTCGGCGCTTGTATCTCGAGTTGGGAGGTTTCCAGAGCAGAGCGCGGGAGTAGAAGAGCGTGAATGCGTTCGAAGAATTGATTGTTAGAAGCCTTGGTGTTGGGTGCTATTTATAGCACTTCGGGGCGCCCTGAACGTTGGGGGCGCCCCCCCCCCCACGTGCAATCGATCCAGAATTACCTCGGTCAGCCCTTATCCCACTCGAATAGGGCTGAGGATTGACTCTGGGGGCGCCCTGGTTGACCTTTTCAGCGAGCTTCTCGGCTGGATAATGAAGGATCGATTTAGGCGTGCAGAGGGGGTGAATGCACTTTCGCGGATCGTTTGATCTCTACAAAGTTGTTAGCGCAGCGGAAATAACATGTAAAAGGAATAAACAATGCTAACAAGAAATCTTTTACTTGGTATCCACCCAGATGGGTGACTAGTCCAAGGATCCACGCCGCGAGCACCACTTTTCACTATCGAAAAGTCTCCTTGAGGTGGAGAAACCTTTACAGTAGAATCTTCCTCTTTACAGATGCAGAAATATGATGGAGGAAGCAAAAGTCACTCTACAATTTGGCAGCACTTCGTTACTGTACGGAACCGTACATGCATGTGTAACGAGGAGCTCCTTTTATAGGTGAAAAGGATAGATTCGCAGTCTGTCCAGACCCGCACCAGTCGACTGCCCCGAGGGTAGTCGACTGTCCCGGCATTAAATGCCGGCCAACAGCTAGCTAATGGCTAGTTTTGGGGTATACCAGTTGACTGCCCCAAGGCCAGTCGACTGATCCGAAGCTGCGAACTTTCTGTGGGTTTTGGCAGTTGACTGCCTCTGGGCCAGTCGACTGCCCTGCCTCCCAGCTCAGCTCCAGCCACTCCAAACCTTCTCCTTCGCGTGTGCCTTCAAGTCTGCTCCCTTGGCTTGCCCCTTGAAGTCCTCTTCCTCTGGCTATCGTCCCTCGGATGCGCACGCAAGCCTTCCCATGGCTTGCCTCCATGTCACCCTTCACGTGTGCCCTTTGAAGTCCACTTCCCGACTTGCCCTTGGAGCTCTCCTCCCTCGGCTCTCGTCCCTCGGATAGGTCCACCAAGTGTGATTCTCCAAGTCCTGCAAACTCAATCACACAAATCAAATACAACATAACACTCTAACTTTAAACCTATTCGCCCACACATCAAAACCATGATCTTCCAATCATTTAAGGGTCGATTGCCTCAACAGATAAGAGTTATCCGCTTCGGTGGCTTGAGTGTGGGGCGCCCTGGGCACTGGGGGCGCCCGGGAGCACGGGGGCACCCGGGAGCATGGGGGCGCCCCGCCCAGTGAGCTTCCGAAGCGTACTTTGCTCTTCTTGTTTTGTATTCACCTTGGGGGCGCCCGGGACACTGCGGGCGCCCTACTCAGCTTCTGCATCACTCCTTTGAGGCTTTCTGAGCTACAGACACTCGTTCCTTCAGTCCTGCATCCAGGGTTAGTCCAAAACAACACAGAGCAATAATGTATTAGTTTTATACAGTCTTAGCTGTCTTGGTTCTGACTTTGGGTCTCCTAAATGGAGCCCTAGGTCGAACTGACGCCTACTGTTCCCTCGACGGGGAATGCGTCCTCACCTACTCCTCTCAGGAGAATTTACCCGTTGCCAACCGGCTCCTCCGGTTGGACTTTTGCCTAGCGGTCCTTTGCCAAGTCTTGGATACCAGGTTGTCCTTCGCCCTGTGCCTAGCAGTCCTTCGCCAGGTCTGCAGATCCTAGCAGTCCTTCGCCAGGTGCCTAGCAGTCCTTCTCTAGGTCTTGGATCCCAGGCAGTCCTTCGCCCGGTGCCTAGCAGTCCTTCGCCAGGCTGTCCTTCACCCGGTGCATAGCTATCCTTCGCCAGGACTTAGGGTTTCAGTGCCTAGCTTTCCTTCGCTAGGTGCCTAGCATTCCTGTGCTAGGACTTCAATCTGCACACTCAAGCAGCATGTTAGATAACAAGTAATACTTAACTTTTGAACTCTATGCCATTTATCAAAACACAGGTTCGACTTGGGTGCTGTCTGCACCAACAATCTCCCCCTTTTTGATTTATGGCAACCCGATTCAAAGAGTTAAGTTAATCAGAGTAGATGATAAACTAGTTTAGTTCCCTCCCCCTGGAAGGAATCTCCCCCTAGGTTTTTCAAAGTTTCGTGGGCTTTGAAAATTTTCTAAGTCAACATGATGGAATTAATTTTTTAAAACTTAGAAGATTTTTCAAAAATAGATTTTCCAAAAAATTTTATACTTAGAAATTTTAGAAAGACAACTTAGTGAAAAAAGTTTCTAAGACATCTCTTTTGAGTTTTTGAAAGTACTTTAAAAGTTTTCAATCTCTTTAGTATTTTGAAACTTTTCTAGGGAAGTTTAGAAATAAGTACATAGTGATAGCTTAAGTTTAAGTACTTAGAAAATGTTTTATTTTGAAAACAATTTAAACTAAGTACTTTTGAAAACAATTTAGACTAAGTACTTTTGAAAGAGTAAAATAGAGTAAGTACTTTTTTGAAGAAACTTAGAGTAAGTAGTTTTTTTTTAAAAAAACTAGAGTAAGTACTTTTTTGAAAGAGTAAAATAGAGTAAGTATTTTTTTGAAGAAAGGATTAAAAAAAAATTTAAATTCTCTCGTTTCCTATCTCTCCCCCCTTTGTCATATATCAAAAAAAAAACAACCAATATAGCAAAATAATAGATAACTTGCATAATAATATAACAGAATAATGTATTGTACTGAACCAATGCAAGATAAACTGAATCAAACCAATTTAAATTTTCTCTGTAGGGACATGTCTAACTCAATTAGCTACTTACTAACTGTTATAAACAGTAGTTTTCACTAGGGTTAGTCGAGTTAAGTGTTCTGTTCAAGTTAGATTGTCTAAGCTTGACACTTAACTGGATTACTGTATATAGTTGTATTTAGTGCCCCAATTGCTGCAGATGCACTGACTTAAAGCATCTTGAATTAAGGCAAAGACCTAAGCATCTCAACCCATTCTAGGTTATCAATCAACATTATCCTAAGGTGCTTGTGAGATGCTGGCTTCTAAATCTATAGGTGCATGCATTTCTAGGGTTAGGGCCTAGGCTAAGTCCTTTTGCAAAAAAAAATGCCTAGTTTTGAAAGGGGTAGTTTTTTAAGAAAAACTAAGTTAAAAAAACAAAAAAACTGTTTTAAAAAAACTAATTTTGAAATTCAATAAAACAGTTTTAAAACTATTTTTAAAAGCTGATTTTAACCAAAAAAAAATAGTTAAGTGTTTTGAAACTATTTTCAAATCAAAAGAAACCAAAAAATAGAGTAAACCTATTCTACCAAGCATAGTCCTAACTCAGATAATCATGAGAAGCAAATAGTCTAACTCAATAAGTTAGCTGGTAAAAGAGAGAACCAGCACAGTCATACAAGTCAAACATGAGTCAACCCTACTGAGTAGGGACAGTCAAATAGTCACTAGTACAATGCTACTCAAATTTAGGAGGAGGGACCAGGATGGTCAGAAGAGCCCGTGTGCCAGGATCGAAATAGCGCCATCATCTCGTCATATCGTGCGTCGCTAGTCTCTCTATCGGCTCTGCGGGCACTCATATACTCAGTGTAATAACCCTGATTTGCCTCCATTCCTTCAGCATGATTTGCCTCCACTTCCTCTCGGAGGCTCTGGATCTGCGACTCGAGTCGTGTCACTCTCTCGTAGAGTGTCAGTGGTGGGGGCTCGTCTATATGCTCATGAACCTCGGCTGCCAGATCTCCAACATCGACTTCGACCTCCTCATCCGAGTCGATCTGGGATGCGGCTCTCTGACGTCTCCAGGACAAAACCCCGGTACTCGAGACCTCTATACCAGCTAGGGAGAAGTTCCTATAACCTATCTCATCGTAATCAGTCAGTGCGGCCGTTTCTCCCTCTGTGATGTTACGACCGTGGTAATGTAAAATGGAAGTGATGATGTGGCAATAGGGAGTGTGTACCCGCCCCTGCGTGGTAACACTGGACGCATGTAGGATCGCATGGAACATGTGTAGTCCAATGTCGATATCAAGCTGATGCGTCAGTGCGTATAGGAGGAAGGTATGAAATGGTCGCATGGTAGCGACGTCTCTAGTGGATAACGACAGAATGCATCGGACTATAACTCTATATAGAGCGTAGTCCTGGGCTTGAAGGTCAACAGACTGAAATCATCTGGCCAGGGGGTTTCTAACATGTGTATAAAAATAGGAGTGTAGGGTATCCAGAGTGATGTGAGAGTAGGGAGCATCAAAGGGAGGCTCCCTAGGAGGGTAACAACAAAAGGTGGATTGTGAGGGTCGTAGTCCAAGAAATCGGTTAAGTAGTGTAGGTGTGATTGTCAGGGGAATCCCTTGGACAGTGGTGACGAACATAAGACCATGCTGTCTAATTATGTTATTATAGAATTTTGCACATAAGGATGTGTTAATTGGGTGAGTGCAGAATACGAGATTGTCGAGTTGGTAGAAGTTTATAACATTCATTGCTAAGGGACAGGAGTGGGTGAAGAATTGCCTATTTAAGTAACTCGTTTTTATAGGCTTGTATGTCGTTCGAGCAAACTTATTACACAGTTCTAAAGTTGGGAACCTAGGATCAGGACTAGGTTCGGTACCGGGTTCTGCCTGGTTTGCTCGGCGTTTTCTAAGATAAGAAATATGCATTTAAAGGAAGGAATTTAAGAAAAATAATTTTTGAATGCATAAAAATTATACTGGGCAGCTCGGGGAGGCATTGTCGAGGATGAGAGCTTGAGAAGATTGCAATATCACTTGGTAGAAGAGGAGTTGGAGAGAAGAAGAATTTTGTGTGTGGTGAGAAGAATGGGCATGAAGCCCTTTTATAGGTGTTTTGGCTAGGGCGCCCGGGAGCTCCCGGGTACCCGGGACAGGCTTCTGCCATTGGCAGTGTCCTGATACCGTTCGGGGGACGCCCGGGATGGCCTGGGCGCCCCGGTCAGTGCAAGTGAGCAGCTTTCACTGTTTTGACCAGTCCTGGGGGCGCCCGCAAGGGCCGGGCGCCCCGATCAGGTAGATTTGGTTGTTGCTTTGCCTTGAATGAAGAGAAAGTCATGAGGGGGCGCCCTAGGAGTCACGGGCGCCCGGAGTATGTAGGAAATGACAAATTTGATGTTTTGTTGACATGGTTTGATTATTTTGACCGAGATGTGACATGATCTGACTGCTTTGACTATGGTTTGACTGCTTTGACCATGGTTTGACTAGTTTGACCATGGTTTGACTAGTGTTAGGTTAATTCCGTTCTAAAATGTATTTAAACAATAATGCCGGTATTAAACGAATTTCGATTAAGTTAATTTTTACCGTCTCACCCAATTCTAGGGTTATCAATCACGTTAGCCTTACAGGTTTTGTGAGACAGGTTTTTATAGTTTTATTTGTAGAATCATGATTTATTTTGAAAATCTTAATTTAATTTTGAAAACAGTTGATTTTGAGTTTGTTTAAAAAAAATATTTGAATCTACAATCAATTGAAAATTTGTGTTAGATTCGAATTTGACAAAGAATAGTTTGAATTTGAATTTCAAAAATTGGCTTCCAGGTCTTGGCGAGGCACTAGGCCTTCTTTGGTCGTAGCCTTATTGGATCATCAACCCTTTCTGTAACGCCCACTCTTTTTTCTTTTTTTTTAAAACGGCATTACGCTGACATACTTAAGGCATGTAACATCATACTGCAGCGGAATAACTTAAACCTTACATATACATGCCCCCACTACCATCCCTAATATAATGACATGGAACTTAGCATATGAACGTCATGTTTAACATCATATCATAACATGCTTAACATCATACCATAAGGTTCATATCATATCATACTTGACCTCTTATCATAAAGTTTCATATGTCACTATTCGAGCATATAGGTAGCAAAAATAAAGTTCTTAGCATAAACGGTTAACACATTCGATTTCATGGGCCAAGTCACCATCACACACATACTTCAGGCCCTCCTGTTGCTTCCTCGTTATCCCCTTGCATGATCTGCGGTATAAGGAAAGAAGACTATAAGCACACAGGCTTAGTAAGACTCTTTCCTACTCACTAAAACATTCGTCATTCCATAACAAGCACATAAAACATTATCATATTTACCATACCCTTGACATGACATGATCATAAACATAAGTGAACATTCGTAGCATAGCATGAGACATGGCATGAACATAATCATACTAACATTCTAAGCATAGCGTGAAACATGGCATAACATAACATAATAATCTTCCTTAGCATGGCATAAGACATGGTATAAACTTAAACGTAGTAGCATGGCATAATACATGGCATAGCATAACGTAACAAAAATCAACCTATATGGCTTAAACATAGGCATATCTTCTATCATATCATATGAACACCTTCTTAACATAATCCTGACATAGATCATTCATGCATATCTTTCATCGTAACGCATAAGTATAAGACATCATTATCTTAAATAATGCATATCATGTATGAATGCATGGGTGGAATGCATTTACATAAGGATGCTTAACTTTTAAAACATACTTTGAAAATGCTTAAACATCATCATCATAACATTTGGGGTCCCCGGCTTGTACCACATACATACATCATAGCGTGCATCCCTAGTAAATCCAAGGTAGCTAGCCTCGACCTACTAGGGTAAGGACAGCATAATCGGTAGTCCCCGAACCGAGGCGCTTCTTAAGGAGCCCATCCCTGTTGCACAGCTTCGGTAGTGCCAGAACCGTGGACAGCTTCGGTAGTCCATAACCGGGGCGTTCTTAAGGTGCCCATCCCTTGGACCCATACTTCGGTCCGGTACAAGCCCATACATAAAGTAAAATACTTTTCATGTTTCATCATTCATAAGACACTCATGGCATACTTATCATAACATAACTTGTTACGGCTCGGCCCGTCTACCGGCCCATTTACCGGTCCTCTCGACCGTCGTACCGTGGACCATCGACCGTGCCGTTTAGCATATTTATGCCTTAAAGGCATAAGCATCATCTTTCATTCGTCATACTTGCCATTCATCATTTTCATTCTTAGACATGGTGTTTGTACACATCATTCATAGAGCATGGCATACATTCGTATACATGGCATATCATTCATAACATGGCATATCATTCATAAACATGACATAACATTCGTAAACATGGCATATCATTCATAACATGGCATATCATTCATAAACATGGCATATCATTCATAACATAGCATATCATTCATAAACATGGCATATCATGCATAACCATGGCATATCATTCATAAACATGGCATATCATTCATAAACATGACGTATCATTCGTAAACATGGCATATCATTCATAAACATAAATCGCATCTTACCATAGGGCCATTGGGACCCTTACTTGAAATAAATCTTAACTTTTACCCTATTAACCCTTATATGGCCGAAACTTGTGGAGTCCCAAGGCCATGTGAAAATTCACATAATCACCATCCATCATCCTTATATCATGGCAACACATAAACATATGTTGAAGTTAAAGACTCAACCTCAATCCTTGGGTCCTTGGGGTTGGCCGAACCATACGGGGCCTCTAGGGTACCCCAAAAATTCCCAAAATTTATACTTAACCTCTACACATCATGAGGGAACATTAAATGACATTATCCTGATTTTTATCATAATTATAGACCTTTGAAACATGATGGCCGAAACTCTTGAACTTAAGGTTCTGGGTTTTGCTTCTTTCATGTTGGCCGAAACCCTAGGGTGTCCTAGGGTACTCCAAAAATTCCCAAAAATTATACTTAACTTCTAAACATCATAAGGGAACATTAAATAATATTATCATGATTTTTAACATATTTCTAGACATTTAAAACATGGTGGCCGAAACCCTTGAACTTAAGGTTCTGGGTTTTGCTTCTTTCATGTTGGCCGAAACTCTAGGGTGTCCTAGGGTACTCAAAAAATTCCCAAAAATTATACTTAACTTCTAAACATTATAAGGGAACATTAAATAACATTATCATGATTTTTAACATATTTCTAGACATTTAAAACATAGTGGCCGAAACCCTTGAACTTAAGGTTCTGGGTTTTGCTTCTTTCATGTTGGCCGAAACTCTAGGGTGTCCTAGGGTACTCCAAAAATTCCCAAAAATTATACTTAACTTCTAAACATCATAAGGGAACATTAAATAACATTATCATGATTTTTAACATATTTATAGACATTTAAAACATAGTGGCCGAAACCCTTGAACTTAAGGTTCTGGGTTTTGCTTCTTTCATGTTGGCCGAAACTCTAGGGTGTCCTAGGGTACTCCAAAAATTCCCAAAAATTACACTTAACTTCTAAACATCATAAGGGAACATTAAATAACATTATCATGATTTTTAACATATTTCTAGACATTTAAAACATAGTGGCCGAAACCCTTGAACATAGGAACCTTGATTTTGTTTCCTTCCAACATTAAATCCGAAAACTAACCCATATACCATGCTAAAAATCATGGAAATCATAGGTAACTATTATACCACAGGTGAGGGAGTCTTACCTTAGATTTCTTGATTTTTCGAACCTTGAAAGAGGAGAAGGAAGAGGACTTGGTATCTCTTGACCACAACTAGACCTTGTCAGCTTGTAGGAACTTTAGATCTTGACAGATGAGACCTCTTGTGAAGTTTCCTCCAAGGAACTCCTCCCTTTGGTGCTCGGCAAGAATGAGGAATGAAGAGGAGAGGTAATGCAATTGATTGAGAGAAGAAGTAACTCCCAAAACTCCTCTCATTATAACCCATCAAGGAGGCAAATGAAGAGCCTCTCCATGACCCTTCACCTCCTTTTACCTCTTAACCAACCTCCACTTCAATTACTCATAAGCTTTCCTTGCTAGGTGAGTTGGTTAAAGCATTCTTGGTTGTACAAGAGGTCCAAGGTTAAATACTTGGCCCATGCACATTTATTTTTTCATTTCATTTATTTTATTACTTTATTTTCTTAAATTCTGAAAATCCCCCCTAAAATTACCCATAATTGCACTAATATTCCTAAATAAAATTCTTTCATATTTATATTAATTTTACCTAATTAATACCCATTTTTGGGCCCATTTAAAGCCCATTAGTACCAAATTCCTCAATTTAGATGGGAACGTTAGGCTAATACTTTCCCATAATCATGTTAATGTGCCCAAATAAATTCATATTTATATTTATACTAATTCTTCCTAAAAATCCACCTATAATCATAGTACTAGGAAGCCCATATAAGGCCCATTAGCACTTGGTTTCCTCAATTTAAATGAGAAAACATGGATTTCCTAGGCCAATGTTCGTATTAATGCCTCTAGGTCCTTCGGAAAATTATCTAGACATGCTCAATATTTTCAGAAAATATTAAGAGAATTTTCCGGGTCGTAACACTTTCCTTGACAAAGTCTTTTAATGAAATTTCATTTTCAAAACTATTTCTTGAAAAATTCTGGTCTAACTAGCTTGGGTCTTGGATCGGTAGCTTCAGCTAGTTTCACCAGTCTAAAGAGACCAAGTAGAGTATACTTGACCTTATTAGAATTGGCTTCCCTAACGTACTATCATCTCACCTCCACCCAATACTATGTTGTTCAAATTTCAGTTAAGTTGGTTCAGTCCTTAAACTAATCAGTCCTTAAGCATGGTAAATTGCAGAAATTAAATAAACAAGCAAGCATGCAATTTGAAAACAAAAATTGAATTTTATCTAACAATAAATATAGTTTTTAATTTGGCTCCCCCTAGACTAAATCCACGATAATGGTTAGGCAAGATATGAATCTTGTCCTTGGGGATCCAATACTGATTTGATCCAGTTTGTTTGTTCAGGCATAGTTTGGGTACCCATGCCTGAGCTTTAGTTCTGGACTGGTTCAGTACAGCGTAGTAGGATCTTTGTCTAGATTTGGTTCTGTATCCTAGTCCAGATCGATTTAGAACCGACTTCTGTTTTCTAAGAATCATATCAAGACCCTTGGAACCAGAAGTGAATCGTTCTAAAGCTGATCTAAGGTCCTTAACTTGAGTTTTTAAGGAGGAGTTCTCTTTTTCAAGTTTTTCGACTTGAATAGAGGTTCCTTCTTGAACCTTCTCAGTTAAAGGTCTAGAGTCAGCTCTCTCTTTCAGGAGTTTTACTTCCTATCGGAGAGATTCGACTCGGAGTTTAGCTTTCGCCAAATCTCGAGAAAGATACGAAATTAACTCATTTAATTGAATTCTTGTAAAACCACTTATAGTTATTTCGCCGTCCTCTGAGAATGTGAGTTTGCCGTCGTCCGGCTCCAACTCTGACTCTGTCTCTATTTCTTCTGAAGCGGTTAGTGCGAGCAGGTTCGACTGTGGGACCTCTTCTTCTTCGGAGGAGGAGGACTCGTCCCACGTTGCCTGAAGTGCCTTCTTCTTTCTTGTCTTCTTTGTTTCCTTCAGGTTGGGGCATTCAGTCTTGTAGTGGCCCTTTTTCTTGCACTCGTAGCATGTTATATTGGGTTTGTTCTTTTCAGTTGAGGGTTCAGTTGGTTCTTCCTTTCTTCGGCTGGTCTTTCTTCTGTTAGTCTGGTTTTTTAGCTCTTTGTAGTAGTCGCGGGCTAGCCGAACCAACTTAGGCTGATTTCTCTCGCTATCTTCTAAGTCTGAATCTGAGTCAGACTCGGGTGCAGGTTGAGGCTTCTTCTTAGTTGTCCTTCCAACTTTACCTGCAACAAAGGCAATACCTTTCTCGACCAAATTGCAGTTAGTCTGTTCATGTAATTCAAGTTCAGAAAAAAGTTCATCTAACTTAATTTTGGAAAGGTCCCTAGAAACTTTGTAAGCATCTACCATAGATGCCCACAAGGTGTTTCTTGGGAAGGCGTTAAGAGCATACCTTATTAGGTCACGGTTTTCTACCTTGTGACCAATGGTGTGTAGACCGTTCATCAGCTCCTGAATTCTGGCGTGGAGCTAAGCTGCTGATTCGCATTCGTTCATCTTGATGGTGTATAGCTTATTTAGCAGAAGGTCCCTTTTTCTGATTCGAGTATCGGAGGTTCCCTCATGTAGTTCGATCAGCTTGCCCCACAGCTCCTTGGCACTGTTGAATGGACCTACCCGGTTCAGCTCCTCTTTTGTTAAACCGCATTGGAGGGTCTGGGTTACTTTCGCATCAGCTTCAATTCTTCTTTTCAGAGCGGTATCCCACTCAGTGTATGGCTGTGGTACTCCTTCAGCGTTCTTTGGAATCTCCAGTCCAGACTGGATGATTATCCACATGTCCACCTGAGTTTTCAGGTGGACCTCCATTCGACTTTTCCAGTAGGAAAAGTCTTCTCCACTGAAAAGTGGAGGTCTGGCTGTGTTGAATCCTTCTTGCATGGCCATTAAGGATTTTATCTGTAAAAGAGAGAAAAGAAAGAAAAAAATCTGTCCCAAGACTTGGTCTTGGATTAGTAGTGCGGGATAAAGAAAATTAAGTATCGAGGGGTGTTGCACCGGTCTCGATTAACGATAAGAATTCGAAAAAAAATGAAATAATTTGACGAAAATCCGAAAAATTCTCAAACTGGTGGTTGCACCAAATTTGAGCTTCCCCGCTCTAATACCACTTGTTGGATCGAGAAGAACGATAGAGGGGGTGAATATCGTAAAACGTTCGGATTTGTAAAAGAGAATTAGCAGCGGAAATAAATAAAGTAAAACACACGTGAACACCACGATTTTACTTGGTTCGGAATCGCGGTCGGCTCCTACTCCAAGGCCCACGGTCGTTGATCGTTTACTGCGGGCAATTCTATATGTGCGCAAAAATAGTTTACAAAATGTATTACAAGAATAGTACAGTAAACTTAAAAGCAGCTCTTCGTTACCGACGTCCGGTGTAGATTGTATTTTCGGAGCAAAGGGATGTCGTCGGCGCTTGTATCTCGAGTCGGGAGGTTTCCGGAGCAGAGCGCTGGAGTAGAAGAGCGTGAATGCGTTCGAAGAATTGATTGTTAGAAGCCTTGGTGTTGGGTGCTATTTATAGCACTTCGGGGCGCCCCCCCCCCACGTGTCAACCGATCCGGAATTATCTCGGTCAGCCCTTATCCCACTCGAATAGGGCTGAGGATTGACTCCGGGGGCGCCCGGGACGTTGGGGGCACCCTGGTTGACCTTTTCAGCGAGCTTCTCGACTGGATAAGAGTTATCCGCTTCGGTGACTTGAGTGCGGGGCGCCCTGGGCACTGGGGGCGCCCGGGAGCACGGGGGCGCCCGAGAGCATGGGGGCGCCCCGCCCAGTGAGCTTCCGAAGCGTACTTTGCTCTTCTTGTTTTGTATTCACCTTGGGGGCGCCCGGGACACTGCGGGCGCCCTACTCAGCTTCTGCCTCACTCCTTTGAGGCTTTCTGAGCTGCAGACACTCGCTCCTTCAGTCCTGCATCCAGGGTTAGTCCAAAACAACACAGAGCAATAATGTATTAGTTTTATACAACCTTAAATGTCTTGGTTCTGACTTTGGGTCTCCTAAATGGAGCCCTAGGTCGAACTGACATCTACTGTTCCCTCGACGGGGAACGCGTCCTCACCTACTCCTCTCAGGAGAATTTACCTATTGCCAACCGGCTCCTCCGGTTGGACTTTTGCCTAGCGGTCCTTTGCCAGGTCTTGGATACCAGGCTGTCCTTCGCCCGGTGCCTAGCAGTCCTTCGCCAGGTCTTCGGATCCTCGCAGTCCTTCGCCAGGTGCCTAGCAGTCCTTCGCTAGGTCTTGGATCCCAGGCTGTCCTTCGCCCGGTGCCTAGCAGTCCTTCGCTAGGTCTTGGATCCCAGGCTGTCCTTCGCCCGGTGCCTAGCTGTCCTTCGCCAGGACTTAGGGTTTCAGTGCCTAGCTTTCCTTTGCTAGGTGCCTAGCATTCCTTTGCTAGGACTTCAATCTGCACACTCAAGCAGCATGTTAGATAACAAATAAGACTTAACTTTTGAACTCTTTACCATTTATCAAAACACAGGTTCGACTTGGGTGCTGTCTGCACCAACATAATCTTCCTCTAAAAATCAGGCATTCGTGTTAACGATCACCCTCTGATCTTTAGAACTATAAAATAAACCACCTTTCGTTCCTCTAGTATAGCCTATGAACAAGCATACTTCTGTACGAGATTCCAACTTATCAGCATCTCCCTTCAGCACATGTGCTGGACTACCCCAAATCCGAATATGTCTCAGACTAGGCTTACACCCAGGCCACAATTCTGTGGGAGTAGAGGGTACTGATTTAGATGGTACCAAGTTCAGAATGTACATTGTCATTTCTAGAGCATACCCCCAGAACGAATCTGATAACTCAGAATAACTCATCATCGATCTAACCATCTCCATAAGAGTCCTATTCCTTCGCTCCGCCACACCGTTCTATTGGGATGTACCAGGTGCGAACAATTGGGATTGTATCCCAGCCTCTGATAAGTAACTCCTAAACTCTCCCAAGAGGTACTCACCATCACGATCAGATCGCAACGTCTTGATACTTTTACCTTAACGTTTGTCCACATCAACATTGAATTTTTTGAACCTGTCAAAGCATTCAGACTTGCGGTGCATCAAGTAAATGTATCCATACCTTGAATAATCATCTATAAAAGAGACAAAATATTCAAAGTCACCTCTAGCCTAGATAGACATAGGACCACACAAATCAGAAGAAACCAACTCTAACACATCTTTGACTCTATACCCCTTGGCCTTAAAAGGCCTCTTGGTCATCATACCTTTCAAGCAAGATTCGCAGGTTGGGAAATCTTCCACCACCAATGAACCCAAAGGTCCATCAGCTATTAACCTTTGAATTCTACTTAGCTATTAACCTTAGATGCCAAAGATACGTTTGGTTCATTTTCGAAGGTTCTTTTCTCTTATTATGATTAGAAGATGAGTTATTAATTTCTATTTGCATTGTGGGAGTTTTTGGTTCAAGTGTAACGCTCGCTTTTTTTTTTCTTTCGTAAGCGGCATTACATTAACATGCTTAGGGCATGTAGACATCATAAGGCAGCGGAATAACTTTAACTTATACATGCCCTGTTATCATTCTTAACTTAATGACATAGGAACCTTAACATATTAACTTTGAACTTAAGCATCATATCATATCATGTCATACGTAACATCATATCATAAGGTTCCACAGGTCATTATTCAGACATATAAGTAACCAAGGTGAAGTTCTAGCATAAACCGTAAACATAAAGTTTCCTGGGCCAAGTCACTACTACACACATGCGTTCTTGCCCTCCTGCTGCTTCCTTCATTGTCCCCTTGAATGATCTGCGGTATAAGGAAATAAGACTATAAGCACACAGGCTTAGTAAGACTCTTTACTACTCACAAAACCATTCATCATTCATCATCTCATAATGAGCACATAAAACATTAACATACTTGGTGCTTTACTTGGAACATAACATCTTACATCACTTATCGTATACATAGCATGGCATGAACATAAACATAGTAGGCATTCTAAGCATGGCATAATTCATGGCATAACTCATAAACATAGTAGACATTCTAAGCATGGCATAATTCATGGCATAAATCATAAACATAGTAGACATTCTAAGCATGGCATAATTCATGGCATAAATCACAAACATAGTAGCATGGCATAATTCATGGCATAAATCATAATCATAGTAGCATGACATCTTTCATGGCATAAATCATAAACATAGTAGCATGGCATCTTTCATGGCATAAATCATAAACATGGTAGCATGGCATAATACCTATCATAGCATATGAACATCTTCCTAACATAATCATGGCATAGATCATTCATTCTCATGCATACTTCTTAACATGAAACGTAAGCATATCATCTTATCAACATAGCATAATGCATAGCATGAATGGATGCATGAGTGGAATGCATATACATAAGGGATGCTTAACTTTTAAAACATACTTTTAATTTGCTTAAACATAATCATCATAACATCATTTGGGGTCCCCGGCTTGTACCACATACATACATCATAGCGCGCATCCCTAGCAAGTCCGAGGTCGCGAGCCCCAACCTACTAGGGTAAGGACAGCATAGTCGGTAGTCCCCGAACCGAGGCGTTCTTAAGGTGCCCATCCCTGTTGCACAGCTCCGGTAGTGCCAGAACCGTGGACAGTTTCGGTAGTCCAGAACCGGGGCGTTCTTAAGGTGCCCATCCCTTGGACCCATACTTCGGTCCGGTACAAGCCCATACATAAAGTAAAATACTTTTCATGTTTCATCATTCATAAGACATTCATGGCATACTTATCATAGCATAACTTGTTACGGCTCGACCCGTCTACCGGCCCATTTACCGGTCCTCTCGACCGTCGTACCGTCGACCATCGACCGTGCCGTTTAGCATATTTATGCCTTAAAGACATAAGCATCATCTTTCATTCATCATACTTGTCATTCATCATTTTCATTCTTAGACATGGCATATGTACACATCATTCATAGAGCATGGCATACATTCGTATTATCCTAAAACATGGTATATCATTCATAAACATGGCATATCATTCGTAAACATGGCATATCATTCATAAACATGGCATATCGTTCATAAACATGGCATATCATTCGTAAACATGGCATATCATTCATAAACATGACATATCATTCATAAACATGGCATATCATTCATAAACATGACATATCATTCATAAACACAAATCACATCTTACCATAGGGCCATTGGAACCCTTACTTGAAATAAATCTTAACTTTTACCCTATTAACCCTTCTTGGCCGAAACTTGTGGAGTCCCAAGGCCATGTGAAAATTCACATAATCACCTTCCATCATCCTTATATCATGGCAACACATAAACATATGCTTGAAGTTAAAGACTCAACCCTAATCCTTGGGTCCTTGGGGTTGGCCGAACCATATGGGGCCTCTAGGGTACCCCAAAAATTCCTAAAAATTATAACTAACCTCTACACATCATAAGGGAACATTAAATAACATTATCATGATTTTTAGAATAATTATAGATCTTTAAAACATGGTGGCCGAAACCCTTAAACTCAGGGTTCTTAGTTTTTGTTTCTTTCATGTTGGCCGAAACCCTAGGGTGTCCTAGGGTACTCCAAAAATTCCCAAAAATTATACTTAACTTCTACACATCATAAGGGAACATTAAAAAACATTATCATGATTTTTAGCATAATTATAGACCTTTAAAACATGGTGGCCGAAACCCTTAAACTCAGGGTTCTTAGTTTTTATTTCTTTCATGTTGGCCGAAACCCTAGGGTGTCCTAGGGTACTCCAAAAATTCCCAAAAATTATACTTAACCTCTAAACATCAGAAGGGAACATTAAACAACATTATCATGATTTTTATCATAATTATAGACCTTTAAAACTTGGTGGCCGAAACCCTTAAACTCAGGGTTCTTAGTTTTTTGTTTCTTTCATGTTGGCTGAAACCCTAGGGTATCCTAGGTACTCCAAAAATTCCCAAAAATTATACTTAACTTCTAAACATCATAAGGGAACATTAAATAGCATTATACGATTTTTAGAATAATTTTAGATCTTAAAAACATGGTGGCCGAAACCTTTAAACATAAAGTTCTTGGTTTTCTTTCCTTTCAACATCAAATCCAAAAACTATCCAATATATCATGCTAAAAATCATAAAAATCATAGGGAACTATTATACCACAGGTGAGGGAGTCTTACCTTGGGTTTCTTGATTTTTCGAAACTAGGAAGAGAAGAAGATTGCAAGATCTTTGGATACTAGAGCCCCCTTGTCTTTGTATTCTTGTGAAGACCTTAGATCTAGGAGATGGAACCTTGGTGGAAGCTTTTCCAAGGGAAAAGCCCCTTCTTGGTGCTCGGCAAGAATGAGGGGAGGAAGAGTTTCGAAAATGAATGTAATGGGAAGAAGAGGTAACTCCCAAAACCCCCCTTTAATAGCCCATTAAGGAGGTAAATGAAGAGTCTCTCCATGACTCTTCATCTCCTTCTTAATCTTAACTTATATCCACTTCATTTCCTCATATAAATCCCTTGCTAGGTGAGTTGGTTAAGGCTTACATGGTTGTACAAGAGGTCCAAGGTTCAATCCTTGGCTCATACACCTTTATTTTTATTTTATTTTTATTTCATTTATTTTATTATTTTTATTTTCCCTATATTCCAAAAATTCCCCTAAAATCATCCATAATTATGCTAATATTCCTAAAAAAAATTCTTTTGTATTTATATTAATTTTTCCTAATTTATATTAATTTTACCTAATTAATACCCATTTTTGGAGCCCATTTAAAGTTCATTAGTACCTAATTTCTCCATTAAAATAGAGAAATTAGGCTAAGACTTACCCATAATCATGCTAATATGCCTAATTAAATCCTATTTATATTTATACTAATTATTACCGAAATCCACCTATAATCATGGTACTAAAAAGCCCACATAAAGCCCATTAGTACTTAGTTTTCTCAATTTAAATGAGAAAACATGGATTTTCTAGGCCAAAGTTCCCCTTAATATTTCTAGGTCCCTTGGAAAATTATTTAAACATGCTTAATATTTTAAGAAAATATTAAGAGAATTTTCCGGGTCGTTACATCAAGAGTGTACAAATTACCAACCAACGCACCAGAACAGATAATAGAATACCCATCCATAAATAATTTAGAAACTGAAATAATATTTTTTTTCTAAATGAAGGTATATAAAGACAATTTCTTAAAACTAAAGGTTTATTTCTATCAAACGATAAATAAACGTCTCTCACTGCAATAGCCGCCACCTCCGTAGCATTGCCTATGTAGACAATAATCTCTCCCTCAGCTAGTCGTCTGATTTCCTGGAACCCCTGCAAAGAATTGCAGACATGATCAGTGGCTCCCGTATCTACACACCAGGTACCGGTAGATAACACCGCTAAACATGTTTCAACAACTAAACAAAAAGATATACTTTGATTTTTCTCCTTTCCACGGGGACAGTCCGCCTTCCAATGTCCAGTCTACTTGCATGTGAAGCACTTGCCTTTCGGCTTCTTCACTCTAGCTTGAGGTCCTTGATATCCAGCTGCCTTCTTTGCTAAACCTTGTTTATTTTTCTTATTGCCTTTTGGCTTAGAAGTAGAAACTTTTCAGCAACAAAAGCATGAGCACTCTGACAAAATAGTCCCTCTGCTGCCTGGAGTTCTGTCAGAAGTTCCGCCAACGAATATGTCTGTTTATTCTAGTTCATGTGAAACTGCTCAAAACTCCTAGGTAGTGACTGGAGAATGATATCGACCTGAGTTTCTCAATCGATCTCCACTCCAAGAACTTCCATCTTATTCAAATGAGCCATCATTTTAAGAACATGATCCCTCACGGATGTTCCCTCAATCATGGTGGTCGTCATCAAGTTCCTCATTGCCTCTTGCCTAGTGGCTCGATTCTGGTGTCCGAAGAGTTCCTTGAGATTGAACATCATGTCATAAGCAGTGGAAAATGTCTGATGTTGATGTTGCAGCACATTTGACATAAAAGCCAAAATGTATCACCGCACCATCTCGTCTGCCTTCACCCACTTCTTATAACGTTCCTACTCCTCTTCACTAGAATTATCGGTAGGCTTTTCCGAACAGATCTCAAAGAGTACAAATTTGTACTCCTCAATAGTCAAGATAATGTCTAGGTTCCGTTTTCAATCTATGTAATTGGGACCAACAAGTTTGTTTTCCTTTCAAATAACAGCAAGTGGGTTGAAAGTCATTTTGGAAAAATTCTGAGAATCACAATGATCAAAACATTATATTTCAAAATAATATTGATTCCTCAAACAATATAATTTTAAAATCAACCAACATCTCAAAACACCGAGAATATCGTATGCCACGATAGTGTGGACGTATACGAATTCTACATTTGTAAGAGGAGTTTTTACCCATTAATTTTATTATATTGTCAACCTTACTTTTTGACAAATAAAATTAATAGTTGGTTTCACTTCAGCCCTACAAATAATAACAGTGACTCCGATGGGGAGGATACTATTAAATGCATTTAAGTGTACATCATTACACGATACTAAGGCAATTATCTAGGATTATGTCCCTTCTGATGGGGAAGATCAGACGCTCCTAAATAATTTCTTATAATCATATTTGACCTAGTGATCCGCGAAATAAACTCATCCGATATGGAGGAAGACATTCAAAGTCAACGCGCAAGTTTGTACGCATCACATGTCAAATTTATAATGGAGGTCACGGGACTCAAAGATTCCCTCTCCCACTTAGTAATTTAAAATTGAGGAATTTTACCATGCAAGCATAACAAGCATATAAACAATAAGTAATAAATAAGAAAAACTAATTTTTAAACTATTATGGCTTTTTGTTCTCTAATATGTCTCCCGTCGTGTCGCCACTTCGTCTCCACCTCCATACACCATGCGCAAGCTCCCATGAAGAGGATCCGAGCCAAGATAAAAAATCATTTTAATTTACATCCTTCGATCCTATACTCCACAAAGGAGTGTACAATAAATCTAGATCGAAATAAATTAAAATGAGCGGCTAAACAATGCAGTATTTAATTATAAAAATTAAATACTAATTAACCTCGTCAACCCCGAGGATTCAAATAAACAATTACAATCATACACACACAATTCACATGCAATCAACCATTAAGCCATAATAGTCGGATCTTATGTCAGTAATCAAAAAGTTAGCCTACGCACATCCTACTATTATTCGGCATAAAATCATATATGAAAATGCATGAAAGTAACCAAATCCAAAACACACAAAACCAGAAACCTTGGCTCTGATGCCACTTGTTGGTTTTGGTTATGCATGGGAATCCTCTCCATGTCCTCAAATTAAAATTTTATTGATTGAAACAAATCCGGATGGAAAGAAATTTCCCAAGCGACCGTTTAATCATCGTACTAATTGATATGAGTGATCGCTTGAACAAACTTATTGTTCAAGCAATCTAACTCGTCTAATCAATTAGTCATGGAATAGACGATGGATAGATCGCCGATTTTTGTGTTTATCTTCGGGGTCCATAATAATTAACAACATACAACATAAACAAGAACGAGAAGGAACCAAACAAGAATTATACCTCTTGTTTACCTCGCGATCTTCTATCGTATGTCCTATCTCCTTCTTAGACATCGTGTGGGCGACGGTCATCCAAAAAACAAAGTCACCAATGACCTCCACCTCCTTCCTTTTGTTAGTGATATGAGAGAAGTGTCCTAAGGCAATCGCCTTATAATTGTAATCATTTATTCTAATAAATGAATATTCACTATTTGAGAATACATGTTTGTATATTTGATTGAGATCTTAAACTCATTTACTGAATGTCCGCAATATAATTCACAGCATGAGAGAATTTGTGATGAATTCACAACTAGTGATTATCTCTACATGTGCAATTGTGAAGTATTGAAATTGTCCCTAGTCGATGAATTGATAAATACGAACACTATCAATTCTGTTGAGACTAGCATGGGTTATTCTCTAATCAGCTGATTCTCACTGGCTGGTGACATTAAGATGTCCAGAGATAAACATGAATGCTAGTTAAGGGAACTAATTCATTGGAGTGACTGGCTGTAAAACTTCATATGGTAGTCTACATATAGATATGTCATTGAAGTTCTTACAGCAGCTTAAGTGCGATGTTCCTTTGACTTGCGGTGTTCAAGTCATCTTGGTCATGGAGACTTATACTTTGACATCTTAAGCAAGCATCTCCAAGGAGGTGTGGACCCAGGATGATTGGGTATAAGCCGAAGTGCCCGAAGATGTTTGAACAGCCTATAAAGGATTCACCACTCCTTGCGAGGAGATGTATACCCGAGGCTTATTGTCGGATTGTTACTCGAAGCCTCTGGCCAGAGCATGACATGTTCAGAGTATGAATCTCTTAAATACATGAGAGTAATTAGAATCCGTAGGACGAGAAAACGTTACTTGGGCTAGGTGTGACGTAGTTAGCCTAGTGGGGACTGACACACATAGACCATATCCTGAACCAAGTGGGTATAAGATGGTGAAGGGAATGGGGCACGATTCATTATAGCTGCTGAAGGGCAGAATTGTTTCTGAGGTCAACCGTTGATCTTTCGATTAATTGGGGATCATGATGTACTACTAGGTGCCACTGATGATCGTTCTATAATTAATTGATTAATTATAGACAGCCAACATAAATCGAAAGCCTATTTAGTCACACGCACTATGAGTAATCCGAGGGATTTAAAATGAGTTGAAAATTAGATTTTTCAATCAAGAGAGATTAGGTTTGGTTGTGCCAAACGATAAGTCGAATCTGAATTTTTCAGAGACGCATCGGAAGCGTAAAATGTCTAAGTCTTTTGAAGACTTAATAGATGAATTAAATAAGTTTAATTCATTAGGGCTTGGCTTGGATGGGCCGGCCAAAGAGGGCCTCCATCCTCTTTTCTTGGCCGGCCACAACAAAGGGAGAAAACCAAGTTTTTGGTTCAATTTATAAAATAAACCAAGTGTGGTTTGTTTTATAAAATTATGGATGATATAAATTTTTATATAATAAACCAAGGTTTGGTTTATTTTTCATGGAAATTAAAATGAACCATGGATTGGTTTATTTTATAAAATCAATCATGGATTGATTTACCATGATAAGGAAATTTATTCCATAAGAGAAGAGATTGATTTTTATCATGAATTAAAATATGATTTTAACATGATATAAAATCAAATTCATGATGAATAATTATTCCATATTGAGAGCTTGAGGTTGAAGGCCATATAAAGGACCAAGGCAGGTTGGTATAATAAAGAGATGAAGCATAGCTCTCTCCCTCTCTTCTCTCCTTCTCTTCTCCCCTTCTTCCATCGCCAACCAGCCCCAGAGGAGCCCCCCGCCGCCCCCCCTTCCTGCCGACCACCACTTGATGCTAGAAGGAAGCTCCGGCACTTGGCTGAAGAAGGTGCTGTGATTAGAGTTGCGCAAGGATCCGAAGCTCTTTTTTACTTCGCCGGAATTTGATTCCGACCATCCTTTTTGGTTAGTCTTGACTTCTCTCTTGGTTTTTTGTCGGTTCTGGAGATCTAGTAGTTCTCGAGAACACAAACTCGTGCTTTGCGAAGTCATCCGAGATACTCGGCGTGGACGCGAATAGAGGCGGAGCTTCTAAGGGACGCTTATGGGATCTCGTCCCTTCCTTCGAGTTACGCGAGGTAATACGTAAATTAGTTTATGTTTCTGCAAAATTTCAAATATATGATCATGTCTACACAAGATAAAATTGCATGCTTAGATGTGTGGTTAAATGATTTAGAGAAATTATTTATGCTAAACCTTCCACTGCACGTAATTAATTTTGAAATTACGAACCCGCATCCATGTCAACATGCACCCGGTCCCAACAGTGGTATCAGAGCAGAGGTTTGTGTTCGACATAATCATATAACTGTTTCGCGGAAAGCTTTATCATGATCTCAATTTTGGAAAATTTTCAATTATGGAAACTTTCCAATTAGGGTAAATTTTCGATTTAGGAATTTCAAAGTTTGGAAATCCTCATGAAATTTCACAAACTTTTGAGATATCTCTGTTTCTGAAATTTTATGATAATTGTGAAAACTTTCTATTTTTGGAAACTTTCCAATTTTGAAAATTTTCTATTTTGAAAATTTTCTAATTTTGAAAAAACGTAAGTTTTCTTTGTACCAGAAACTTATAATTATTCTGAAAACCTTTTATTTTTGGAAACTTTCCATTTATGGAAAGCTCACAATTTTGGGCACTTTCTTTCAAGAAAGTCTAGACAAATTATGGAAATATTAATTGGCATTTAAATTTATAATTGGAAATTAAATTATTTACAAAATTCTTTATTTTGGATTGAGCCTCAGGGAGCCGTCCAATTTAAAGTTAGTTGTTATAATTAAATTTCCTAAATTGAATTTAAGCTGTCAAATGTTTAATTTGGATTGAGCCTCGGGGAGCCGTCCAAATTAAAATATTGATATTAATTTTCCATAAATAAAATATGTGTTCAAATCTTGGAAATTTTTGAGGTGATTCTCAAACGATAATTTCCTTATTTGATTTATGAGGTGATGCTCTTACATATTATTGTCTCCAAAATTAATTAGGAAAATTGTTTCCTATAGAGTATATTTCCTTAAATAAGATTTTCATGAAAATAATATGTGGTTGAATTAAGGGAATCTGTCTCTTAATTTAATAAGATTTGATTTAGAGAAATCAAAGTCTTAAACATATTATTTCCGAAATTGATTATGATAATTCAGGAAATTGTTTCCCAAAACAATTCCTTGAATAAAGTATGAAATTAGATTTAGGAAATCCGGTTCCTAATTCAATTAATGAGACTTGATAAATTAAGTCACATACATACTTTATTAAGAAAATCGTTAGAACATGACATAATTATATGTCATGAATGTGCATAAAAGAAAAGGATGAAACTCAAAACCCCTTACAAAATATTAAGGCCAACACCTTCCATTAATATGGTTAGAACCGGAGTTTTGTTTCTCGTTTGGGTTGATGGACACATCCATGCCCGACTTGAACCTCAACATGTTCAAACCATATAATTAGTTTATGATTAATATAGTTGGAGTCAGAGGTCAATCCTTAGTTTTGGTTGTTGGACACATCCAAGCCTGACTAAACGGTTGAATGAGCTCCAACCATATTAAAACTATTTCTTGATTAATGGGTCAGCCTTAAGCTTGGAGCATCGATTTGTTGTGCCACAGCCAAGGTCGATGTAAAGAGAGGTGCAGTTGGGTGCTATGTATATTGTTGCATACTTGTTAATGAGTTAACAACATAATGATTTATGCAAACATTCAATTAGTTGATAGCATAATGTGATAGTTACATATGTAAAATATGTAATCGGTATAATTACCTACCTTCATAGCTAAGAATAACTTGATGGACTCTAGCCATGGTTGTTCTTATCTATGGTTGGATATCAACCTATTTGGAGATGTTCCTACGATCTCCCGAATTGATAAAAAGGGTTATTCAATTCGAAAAATAAATAGGATTTAATTAATGTATATTGATGCATTCTTTATCATTCTCATCACATAACTTCAATTTGTATTTCTAGGATAATCACCTGATCATGTCTTCTTTGAATTTGCGTTCCAATTTGGACACCAATAAGCTGACTGGGCCAAACTTCATGGACTGGCTTCGAAACCTGAGGATAGTCCTTAAGGCAGAAAAGCTTGCTTATGTCCTTGAAGAACAACTTCCCAACCATCCTCCTGAAGATGCAACTCCAGACCAGTTAGTGGCCTATCAGAAACATGTGGCCGATTCTGAACTTGCGAGTTGCATCATGCTGACCGCTATGGTACCTGAGCTACAAAAGCAACATGAGCATATGGATGCTCATACCATCGTCTTCCATCTTCATGAGCTGTTTGACGAGCAGGCGAGATCCAAAATGTTTGAGGTCTCCAGACTCCTCTTCACCTCTAAGATGCAGGAAGGCACTTCTGTTTCACAGTTTGTGTTGAAGATGTTGGGGTACATTGAGCGACTAGGCACACTCGGATTTGCAATGGATCATGAACTAAGTATTGACTTAATTCTGCATTGTTTGCCCAAGAGTTACTCACAGTTTGTGATGAACTATCGGATGAACAAACTGGAGACTACCATTCCTGAGTTGCTTAACCTACTGAAGACTGTAGAGCCTTCTGTAAGTAGGATCAGAAGACGGTACTGTTAGTTGGTTCCTCAAAGAAAGGCTCTAAGAGGAAGCCCAAAGAACAAAATAAGGGAAGGAAGAAAAAGGCCAAAAAGATTGAAAAGACACCAAAAGGCACTTGCCATCACTGCGGCAAGGAGGGCCACTGGCGAAGAAACTGCAAGGTTTATCTTGAGTCCTTGAAGAAGAAGGCATCTGATGCCCCATCCTCTTTAGATATCTTCGTTATTGAATGTCACTCTATTTCCTCGGACACCTGGGTACTTGATACTGGGTGTAGCTCACATATATGTAATGACATACAGGGGCTAAGGAATAGAAGAAGACTCGTCAAGGGAGAAGCGAATTTGCTAGTTGGAAATGAAGCAAAGATTGCTGCTGTTGCCATCGGAACATATTTGCTAAAGCTCCCTACTGGACTTGTCTTAGAATTGGATAATTGTTATTTTGTTCCTTCGTTAATAAAGAACATTGTATCTATTTCATGCTTGAATGAAAAGGGTTATCATTTAACTTTTAGTAATAATTGCTGTTACATAACTTTAAATAGTGTTCTTTATGGAACCGAAACTTTATACAATGGTATCTACACGTTAGATTTATCCGGTGACGTTTTCAATATCGAAGTTAGCAACAAACGTGCTCGAATAGATAATCAAATAGACTCCTATATGTGGCATTGTCGTCTTGGCCATGTAAGTAAGAAACGCATGACCAAATTACACCGATGTGGAATTCTGGAATCATTTGAACCCGGTTCATTTGATACATGTGAATCATGCTTAAAAGGCAAGATGACCAAATTACCCTTTTCCGGAAAAGGTAAACCAGTGGGAGAATTGCTTGGTCTAATACATACTGATGTATGTGGACCAATGTCAACTCTTGCACAAGGAGGCTGTAGCTACTTCATTACCTTTATCGATGATCACTCACGATCCGGGTATGTGTTCTTAATGAAACACAAATCTGAAGCTTTTGAGAAATTCAAAGAGTTCAGAAGTGAAGTAGAGAAACAGCTTGGCAAAAGTATTAAGATACTTCGATCCGATCGGGGTGGAGAATACTTAAGTCAAGAGTTTCAAGATTATCTTAGGGACAATGGGATATTGTCTCAATGGACTCCACCATATACACCACAACATAATGGTGTATCTGAGAGGCGTAACCGAACCTTGATGGACATGGTTAGATCTATGATGAATCATGCAACTCTTCCAAAATCCTTTTGGGGCTATGCGCTTATGACAGTTGTTTACTTACTAAATAGAGTCCCAACCAAGGTAGTCTCTACTACTCCATATGAGACGTGGAATAGTAAGAAACCTCATTTATCTCACTTAAAGATATGGGGTTGTCCTGCTTATGTAAAGCGGACTGTATCAGACAAATTGGATGCTAAGTCTGATAAATGTCTATTTATTGGATACCCTAAGGAAACGAAAGGTTACCAATTCTATCATCCCTTAGAACAAAAGGTATTTGTTTCAAGGCATGCTGTATTTCTAGAAAAAGAATTTCTTTTACAAGAAAGCAGTGGGAGTAGCATTGAACTTGAAGAAGTTCAAGAAACTCCAATAGACATTACAGAGACACCTAGTCTAGACCCACAACCAATAACTCATAATGATGAGCTATCAGTTGAACCTAAAACAACACCACTTCTTCGTAGGTCTGATAGGACACGCAATATTCCAGAGAGATACGGATTTCTCATAAGTGAATCGAACGACGTGTTACTCATTAACGATGACGAACCTATCAGTTATGAAAATGTTCTGAAAAATTCAGAAAGGGATAAATGGCTTGAAGCCATGAAGTCGGAAATGGATTCTATGTACAAAAATCAAGTATGGGACTTGGTTAACCCACCTGAAGGGGTTAAGCCCATAGGGTGCAAGTGGGTTTTCAAGAAGAAAACCGACATGGAAAGTAATGTTGTTACCTTTAAGGCTAGATTAGTGGCAAAAGGATATCGTCAGAAACAAGAAATTGATTATGACGAAACCTATTCGCCAGTAGCTATGCTTAAATCCATTCGGATGCTCCTGGCCGTAGTAGCTCATTATGATTATGAGATATGGCAAATGGATGTGAAAACAGCTTTCCTTAATAGAAACCTGCTTGAGGATGTATACACGATACAACCTAAAGGTTTCACATCGGTTAATAAAACCAAAGTATGCAAGCTTCAACGATCCATATATGGACTAAAGCAAGCATCCAGGAGCTGGAACATCCGTTTTGATGAGACAATCAAAGAGTTTGATTTCTCACAAAATCCTCTCACAAAATCCTGACGAACTTGTGTGTACAAGAAGGTTAGTGGGAGTGCAGTCGTATTCCTAGTGTTATATATCGATGACATATTACTTATAGAAAACGATATATCAGTCTTACAGTCAGTTAAAATTTGGTTGTCCAAAACTTTCTCCATGAAAGACCTGAGAGAAGCAACCTATATCCTTGGGATTAGAATCTATAGAGATAGATCAAAACGGTTGCTTGGTCTTTCACAGTCTACATATATAGACCGAGTACTAGAAAGGTTTAGCATGTCAGAATCCAAGAAAGGTTACCTTCCCATCAAGCATGGGATCAACCTTTCGAAGTCTATGTGTCCGCGCACAAAAGACGAGAGGATTTGCATGAATAAGATTCCTTATGCATCCGCGATAGGATCTATCATGTATGCTATGTTATGTACTAGGCCCGATGTATCGTATGCTCTGAGCGTCACAANATCAGCAGCCAACTTCCCATCTAATATAAGTCTAGGAGTAGTGCTCTCAATTTTAGTTTGTTCATTTGTATGGCAGAATATTGACCCCTTTTGATATCAACAAAAACATTAAAATGATATGTCACTGTCTCATATTGAAAACTGAAGTAAAATTTTAGTATTGAGTGAAAAAACTGACCCCTTTTGGCTTAGTGTGCTCTTCATGACTTGGATCGACAAAATCAGAAATTCCCTGAAGAAGAAAAAAAAATCATTCTGCTAAGAATTGCAAAGAACCCTAAAATTTCTCTCAACAAAGGAGAGTTTCTCTCTCAAGTGAGAATTCTTAGAATTCTATGGACCTGCTGTGATGGAAGAATAGAATTTTGTCCCTCATATTTGTATCAACAACATAAATATTAAGATGGATATTTTTCAGTTTAGTATCTAGCTAAAAACTCCGCCTGTGACGACCTAGTCATGGCCGGTCCCAAGCCCGGATAAAGGAGGAGGGTTGCGTTAGGTTGCCAGCCAGCGTAAAAAAACTATGGCAAATACTCAATGAATGGATCCATTAAAGTATTATGCTAATGCTAGGATGTTCCCCGGAAGGAACGCGTTGCAGGGTCCGACTGTAACGTCTCGGCAAGGACCGCTACATCTCCAGAACCCGGGTGTAGTGCTAAATATGCAAGGGTTCGCGTTGCAGGGTCCGACTGTAACGTCTCGGCAAGGACCGCTACATCTCCATGAGAACTTGGGTGTAGTGTTAAATAGGCAAGAGTTCTCACACCATAGGTGGACTAAGAATAAACATTATAAGAAAAGTAATAGTCTCAGATTTGGAACATGGAATATAGGAACTCTCACTGGTAAAACAATGGAGGTAGTAGATACAATGATTAGGAGAAAAATTAGTATTTTGTGTGTGCAAGAGACAAAATGGGTAGGTGAGAAGGCAAAAATGATAGAGAACTCGGGTTTTAAGTTATGGTATACAGGAAAGAGTAAAACAAGAAATGGAGTGGGTATTTTTGTAGATAGTTCTTTAAAAGATGAAGTTGTTGGTGTAGTTAGAAAGGGGATAGAATTATAGCTCTCAAGATAGTAGTGGCGAAAGAAGTTGTGAACGTAATTAGCATATATGCACCTCAAGTAGGATTAGATGAAGAAACTAAATCAAGATTTTGGAGCGATTTAGATGAGGTATTACAAAACATTCCGCCAAATGAAATGATTTTAATAGGAGGCGATCTAAATGGACATGTCGGAGCGAAAAATGAAGAATATGAGAGAGTACATGGGGGTTATGGGTTTGGAACAAGAAATGAAGAAGGAAAAACTATATTGAATTTTGCGATAGCATATGACCTTATACTAGCTAATACATTTTTTAAGAAAAAAGAAGAACACTTGATCACATTCAAAAGTGGGAATAATAAATCACAAATTGATTATTTTATGGTTAGGAAGAGAGATAGGAAGATTTGTAAAGATTGTAAGGTTATCCCTGGAGAAAGCTTAACTACCCAACATAGATTAGTAGTGTTAGATATACGCCTTAGTTATAATATCAATAGAGGAAAAATATACACGACTCCTAGAATTAAGTGGTGGAAGTTAAAGGATGGGAAGCAAAACATATTGAAGGAGAAGGTAGGAATACAAGCATTAGATGAAATATATAGCGACTCTAATACGACATGGGATAAGATGGTATCAAAGTTGAAAATAGTAGCTAAGGATGTACTCGGTGAGTCAAAGGGGCATGCACCACCAAGGAAGGAATCTTGGTGGTGGAATGAGAAAGTACAAGAGAAAGTGAAAGAAAAACGAATAGCTTATAAGGAATTATATATTTGTAAGAACGAGGAAAACTTAAAAAAATATACAATAGCCAAGAAAGAGGCTAAGAAAGCAGTGAATGAAGTAAAAAATAAAACTTTTGAACGATTATATCAAAATTTAGATACAAAAGAAGGGGAAAGAGACATTTATAAAATAGCTAAAGCAAGAGAAAGGAAAACAAGAGACCTTAGTCAAATAAGATGTATTAAAGATGAATGCGATAGAGTACTAGTAAATGATAGCGAAATAAAAGAGCGGTGGAAGATTTACTTTCATCAACTTTTTAATGAAAGTTTAGGGGACCAACTTGACTTAGGCAATTTAAGTATTTCAAATGAGTATAGAAATTTTAATTTTCATCGGAGAATTCAAACTTCAGAAGTAGAACAAGCTTTGAAAGGGATGCAAAATGGAAAGGCCGTGGGACCGGATGATATCCCAATAGAGGTATGGAAATGTTTAGGGAAAAAAGGTATTGAATGGCTTACAAAATTATTTAATTTAATATTGAAAACAAAAAAAATGCCTAATCAATGGAGGGTAAGTAGTCTAGTTCCCTTATATAAGAACAAAGGAGACATACAAAATTGTGCAAACTATAGGGGTATTAAATTAATGAGTCATACCATGAAACTTTGGGAAAGAGTAATAGAAAAAAGATTGAGGAAGGAGACCACGGTAACCGAAAATCAATTTGGGTTCATGCCTGGAAGGTCGACAATAGAAGCTATACATCTTCTTAGGCAATTAATTGAAAAATATCGGGAGCAAAAGAAAGATCTACACATGGTATTTATTGATTTAGAAAAAGCTTATGATAGGGTACCAAGAGAAATTATATGGAGAATTCTAGAAAAGAGAGGCGTTAGCGTAACATATATTGACCTAATTAAAGATATGTATGAAGATGTAACGACTAGAGTGAAGACTTCAGGTGGATTGACTGAAGCATTTCCAATAAGGATAGGGTTACATCAAGGATCAGCTTTAAGTCCTTATCTTTTTACACTAATCATGGATGAACTCACTAGGCACATTCAAGATACAGTGCCATGGTGCATGTTGTTTGCAGATGATATTGTTTTGATAGATGAGACACGTGAAGGAGTAAATGCTAAACTAGAATCTTGGCGGGAAACTCTAGAAATGAAAGGTTTTAGGCTTAGTAGAGTAAAGACTGAATATATAGAATTTAAGTTTAGCAATGCTAGACGTAGTGAAACAATTGTTAAGATAGGAGATGATGAGTTGTCTAAAATCGAGAACTTTAAGTATTTAGGATCGTTCTTGCAAAGTGATGGAGGAATTGAGAGAGATGTCTTACATAGAATACAAGCAGGATGGTTGAAATGGAGATTAGCATCGGGTGTCTTATGTGATCGTAAAGTACCTCTAAAACTTAAAGGGAAGTTCTACAAAACGGCAGTTAGACCTGCTATGTTATATGGTGCTGAATGTTGGGCTATGACTCGAGCACATGAGCAAAAGATGAAAGTTGCAGAGATGAGGATGTTAAGGTGGATGTGTGGACATACGAGGATGGATAGAATAAGGAATGAGAGTATTAGAGAGAAAGTCGGAGTTGCATCTATTGAAGAAAAACTTCGGGAGACACGTTTGAGATGGTACGGACATGTACTTAGAAGACCAATAAATGTCCCTGTTAGACGATGTGAAACTATGATAAATACGCACATTAAAAGAGGGAGAGGAAGACCAAAAAAGACTTGGTTGGCAACAATAAAACAAGATAAATTTTATTTAAATCTAGATGATGATATAGTAGGGGATAGAACTCAATGGCGTAAAAGGATCCATATAGCCGACCCCACCTAGTGGGATAAGGCTTTGTTGTTGTTGTTGTTGTATCTAGCTAAAAACGAGGTTAATTATAATTCATAGATTCGTTAACATTTATGCTGCACTTGGAGTTATTTATAATTATACAATGGACCATGGTGAGTTCTTCCGGCCATTTTATCCATTTTTCAAATAAATAAATTCATACACGTGATTGGTCAAGTTGATCCCAAATGTATCACAGCCTAAAATGAAATATTATTTTTGCTAAACATAATACCTTCGTGATCTCATTTGTATTTAGCGAACAGGCTCCACTGAGCAATTCCCTGAGAACAAAAGTAAATAATAAATAATTACTTCTTATAAAGATAGACATTGTGTTAACAGAAGATACCTTTCCTTTACACCAAACGAAAATTCATTTTCTTTCTCAATTGAACCAAATGAGGAAGCACTTGTAAGTGTCAAGCATCTCAACTAATTTTCCTTATTAATCACAAAATAAGTGTCATGCATCCGATAGAGCATTGGTTCCTGTAGCATTATAATGCGATCAAGCCTTATAATTGTTTGATGCCTAGAATAAATAATGCTCATAAGACATCTAATGATAGAACTAATTTCTCCATGTCTATAAATTCTCAATTAACCACTAGGAGTTGAACTTGGACTAACACAACTAGAACTGAAATAGGCACAGCAAAAGATATTGATAAAATGCCCATTTCTTCGGCTTTGCTCTCTTCCCTCCTTTTTGTTGTTATTGGTGCTTGAGTGGTGTTTCCCATCTTTTCCTCCTCTCTTTTCGTGTTTCTTTATCCCCCTATGGTCTATACACAGAATTGAAGGATGAGGAAAATCTAACCGTCTCGGCCGATTTCAGTTGAAACCAACTGAAATACAAGCATGTTTCAGCCAATACCACTTAAGATGTGTCAGTATGCCCAGAAAAATACCATATATCCATGCTCATGAATATTGTATATGTCAATTGGTCAGAAAGATGCCTTCCGTCATACCAACGAAAACCAACTGCCACTTGAAATCAGGCTTAGGAATTTGTTTGAATTGATAAATTTCCTAGCCATTGAATTAAATTTTTTCTGGAGTTGAGAAATATACAAGTCAAATATGCATAAACAAATTGGGGGGAAAAAAATCAGAAATCAGCTCTTCATATAGATGAGGAATTAACTCATAACTAGTGGTATTGTATACTCTTTTCATCAATGCATACATTGCCTTGGAGAGGAGAAAACCACATACACACACTAGACTGGCAGTTACCATAACATTGGGATTCTTTGGGAGTTGAGAGTGAAGTTGTAATGACAGAACTAGTTTCCCACACATGTATGTACTTTTGAGCTCCATCAATAGAAGCGTGATTGTAACCATTTCCTTTTCAATGGATGGATGGGCAACCTAGCTTCAGTTTATTTTAGTAAAATACATCCTGCCTCCAGTGCATTGCGTCTTAAGCAAATAACCAGATATGTCCTAATTTCCAAGGTTAGGATCTGCCAATTATATGTTTATTCCAAAATTCATTTGTGTTTAAATAATATTACAGGAGATTCAGAAAGTGGCATCATGAATTTCCCAATAATATTGATATTAAAATCTGTAGACATGATCACTGAACTGAGAAACTAAACAGCAGTTGCAATGCAGAACTTTGCAAAACATAGCCACAGATGTATAAAGTTTATCATAAAAAAAAAGAAACATAGTTCTAAAAAGAATAAAACAAACCTCAAGGTCTGGACATCGATAAAATAGTGGATCCCGAGCATCAACCACCATCACAATCTAAAAAGTTGATTCAGTAGTATTAGTTTCCATCAGATAGTTCATGAAAGATAATCACACCTGATTGAAAATAATTCTGCAAAGCTGATAATGTAACTGAATAAACAGAATTTTTACAGGAAATTTACAGATCAGCCAATACACTTACCATGATTGAAGAGTTGAAAGACATTAAAACCTGACCAATCTTACATATTTTCAAACAACAATGCATTATTCATGTGATTAACTCAACGTATGAATCAAACTTCTCAAACTGACACACAATCTGTAAACCTTCACATGCAAGTATCACAAAGAAAAAGGGTAGATACAAATAAGAAGGTTAGTCAGCCAGAACTATACTGTAAAAATGTTCACCTCCAATGAGACCAATTTCAGCATCCAAGGTCAATTACTTTCTTGTCGTTAAGGTTATTTACTTCCTGAATAAAATGTAGACATATTCCAACAGAGTGGCTATTATGTAGATTATATTTGCAAATTTGCAATGCATAAGAAAGCTATTTATTTTTCAATAAATTCAAAAGATTTCAAATAGATAGAAATTGCAACAAGAAGTTGCATCAAGTACTGCCGCTTAGGGAAAAATAAAAAGAAAAATAGTTGTTAAATCTAAGTTCAGAGAGGAAAAAACGCTTACCATGTCACTTCTTTCAAGAACTCTCCAAAGTTGTCTCCAAATGTCCAAATTTTTCTCAAAAGGAGTGAGTAAAAGTTTCTCATTCTCCTCGAGTCTACGAAATAACATGCAAATGTGAGATTCTGAAACCAAAAAAAACAAAGTACAAGGTTCCTAAAGAAAATACCTACGATGGTAGAAGTTCATGCAAAAGGTTGGCCAAATCCAACCACTATCAATCTTGGCATACAGTGGCTGGTGGTCTAGGTTGGTAAGCCAGGCTATATGATATATGATTTCAAGTGCGAAAAAAAAGTTGTGACTATTGTCCTTTATTCTTGTGATCATCTTATTTCTTGTGATCATCTTATTTCTTTTATTTCATTCGTAGATTCTTAGAACACCTGATCTAGTACACCTAATAGCATACTGTTGTACTTCCAGGTTTGGGTTGCAACAGACACTGGGAATCTGGAAGTAGCATACATTCCATTTCAGAAACCCTTAAGGATTTTGGAAACCCTAAACTGGAAAATGCCTAGGGTTTTAGAATCTATCGATCTTACTCCCAAAGCGGTAAGAGAGAAGTGTGATTCGAGGAGGATATACCTTGGTGTAGTAATTTGCAACCCCCTTCTCCCCGAGCGTCACCAGCAGAAGCTTGAAATCTGACCGCCACAGAGTCAGAACGTCGGCGACTGCGAGAGAGAGAGATGGAGAGGGTAGTGGCAAGCATCGTGATGCTGCCGCTGGGGTTCAGTTTCCACTCGATGGACGAAGAGCTCGTGGAGGATACTTCTTGGTGGTGAGCTAGGAGAAGATGTATGTTCACCAGATCTTCGTGGAGAGGAGAGGACGAGGGAGGTGGCAATGAGGGAGGTGGAGGGAGGACGAGGGAGGTGGAGGGAGATATTTCGCGGAGAAAAGAAGCGTGGAGAGATTTTTCGCGAGCCGCCGAGGTTTGGCAATGAGCGAGGGATGTGTTTTTTATTTTAGCGGGAAATACAACAACGCTTTTAAAAAACGCTTTTGTAACAGCGTTGTCTTTCATCCGAAACCACAACACTAAGCACATCGCATCATTATAAAACGTTGTCGTTATTAAAAAGTAAAACACATAGACAACGTTTTTCACTAAAAACGTTGTAAAACAAAAAAAGACAACGTTTTTTTTAAAAAACGTTGTCGATTGGGCGTTGTTGATTGCAAAAATTCTTGTAGGCCCTTAGGGCACACAACAACACTCCCAAGACATATACAAATCCAATAACTAAATATGAAAACATAGGCACTACTAAGTACAAAACAAACTTTATCGTCGCAATGGGTAGGGACTGGCTGCTGGGCTCTTCTGGCAACTCCAAGTATCTCAACCTGAAATAAAAACATAGGCAACGGTGTGAGTCCAAACGAACTCAACGGATACCTAAACAGATATGCATAGTGAGTTATACTAACAATAAGAGTCACGCTGATACAGTCTCATATGAACAATAGAAAAGGGTATACACTGAAGATACTGAATGAAGATACATACTAGAATCCATCTATCCTGCAGAGGGGTGAAATAAATCCCTATGGAACAAGTATAACACATAATCCAAGGTAAACAAGTCTCCAGTATATGCATGTCAATCAAGTGCAGAAATTAAATGCAGCAAACAATGCACGATGTAAAATATGCACATGGTGCAATGGCATGTGTCACACCCTAATCCCAGTCAGGACACCGTCCACCTATCATAAATGAACGTCCACGTGGGTAGAGCTGTGACAACCTGTACGCACCCTGTCATCACTGCTCCTGAGTGACCGAGTTAATGAAAACAGATTATCCCACTTGGTAAGTCTGTTCTCTTCTCATGGTACAGGTCTTGGGTTCAAACCTCATTATAATATTTGCCCCCACGAGCTGGATCAGCTGGTGAGGTACTCGCAGCTTGCATCGGAGGGCATGGGTTCGAGGGTCGACGGTATGCGCGGGGGGTAAAACCTCGGCTGCTGTTTAAAAAAAAATCCCTCGCACCTGGGTGCCTCACCTGCCCAGCATTCACCGTGATTTACCCCCTCTGGACACTTGTGGGGCAGAGACCAGGGGGCCGTTAGGGTGGTGGATCCACCTTTTTTGCATCCTGAGTGACCGAGTGAATAGGATGCTGGCGGAGGTCACTCTCTTACCCCAAGTAATAGGGGAGTCTCGCTCTCATCTCCTCGTGTCTCAGGGATCCCTGGCTGTACCACGCACCGAAACCACCCTTGTGCGGAGCAATACAGGCAAATGCACACACTCTATGGTAGCCATTATCCCTGAGTGGATGTGTGTGCATATTCTCATGTAACTGGCGATGAGCTCAGACTACATAGGAGCCGATGATCGTCAGCATGCAATAATGCAAGGATGGTGCATGACCCGAATACATACAACACCCACCAAGTCCTCATCTAACACCTCAGCGTGCTAGATATAGGTCTGAATCCTATATTATGGGATACAAGTAACCTACTAGGTATACTGAAAAAGTAACCAGTGATCCATCAATGTCAAAATGCAAGAAGACATATCACTACATCTATGCGCGTATATACACATGGAAATCATAGAGACTGTATGAAACTATAGGGAGGTCATCTCAAGAATAAACAACAGATATCAAGTAGAGGTATACTAAGGCAAATATAATGTATAAACTTATTGTTATCTATAACTAACTATGCATAACAATATGACAATATCAAAGAGATAAGTCAGAGGTACCCGCCTCCAAAAGAAAGAGATGCTCATATCAGAAAGAATCTCCCATTCGATAATCAGCAACGATAAACCCAATCAATGCCCTGTGTCAAAGGCATAATATTTAGCTATAATAATATGTAACTGATAACTATACGAACTGTCTCAAGTAATTAGGATCATTCTAATTATCATCATTTCATCTAATTAACCATAATTAGATGATTAACCCTTAATTATCCCAATTTATCATAATTAGTGGGACAAGGAATTCCAATCAACAAAGAACATTCATAAGATCAACCTATCTAACTTAAGTGATTCTCCATTTCAAGCTAACTAAACCCAACACCACATGGCAAAGTTATAGAAAATCAAACCTAAAAATAGGCAGCTCATCCAAAGTTCCAAACTTATCAGACCATATTCCCAAACACATGATACCTCACCATTAGGAAACACCAACAATCCCCACCACACAGCATGCTAATCAAAAACTAAACTCCAAGATCAAGCACTAGATCAAATTCAATCCAAATAGTATCAATTCAGCTCCTAAATCACAGCTTCATTGGAAATTTATGTCCCTGATGGAACCCTAGCTCCACCAACAAAACATACATCAAAATTCCAATTCAAATCATCCCAACAGCCCACTGTTTTACCCAATTCTTAGTTCATCCAAAATTCACAGCATGGTATTACAGATCAAACAGCAATGGCAGTATTTCATACTCACATTAGGGAATCCTTACCTAATCAATAGCCGACAGCCACTTCCCTGCTCAAATCTGGCAACACCACATGAGAGGAAAAGATATCAGATAATATCAACTCCCTTGGCTTTGATCAAACTCCGATCAACCTAGTTGCAAGCTAATCACTGCTAGAGAAGCTGCAGTAACCCAATATTCACTTTCAATTAGAATCAATGAAACCTGGAAATCCTAGGTCTAACGACTCACCTGCTCTAGATTAGAGGAAGAGCGACGATTTCCCTCGTTGAGCAAACTGACACTAGCGTCGGTCAGTGTTGGGCGGAGGATGCGAAGAGGAAGGATCAGGGTGGCTGCGGCACTGCGAAGAAGCAAACGGATGCGGCGTCGAGTTTAGGGCACGCTAAGGAGAGAAGAGAGGAGAAGGAAGGAGCGGCGGCTACGGTTTAGGGCTCACAAGGGAAGAAGCTATAATAAAAGGAGGAGGGGTCTTTTACAGAAAAGCCCCTGACTTTTCTCAAATTCACCTTCTACCCTTAGGTCAAAGGATTTAACCATTTATCCCTCTCATTTATTATAATTTAACCTCAAATAATTTTCTAAGGTTAAATTATTCACACTCTCGATAACTCTAAATCTTCCAACATATTTTTTGAAAATTTATTTTACTGATTTTAATTGGCCGTATTTAACAATAATTGAATCAGGCCTCAGTTATTATGGAGTACATGCTCTGAATCTTGATATAATAATGGGTACATGTACTTAATATTTATTTTTTTGATTTACCAATGAGCGAGATTTATGTGTTAAATTGATAGGCTTGGTAAGTTAGGAAATAATATTATTTATATTGTGTGCCGTTAATTATAGAAGGAAACCTTGTCCTGGTGAGTCGGGTTGATGATGTCCCCTTGAAGAGCTCGTAAGTTTCATCATGTTAAATCCTGCAGGTGGATTTGGTCCAACATGATGATAAGGTTGAGTGGTACTACTCAAGGAGTTAGATGTTAATTAATTAAATTGTCAGTAATTTAATTAATTAACGGATATTCGATACCTTAACATGGGGAGATATTTGTACTCATAATATGTGGAGCTCATATTTAAATATGGGGGTTGGTGAGGTAGATCAATGAAGATCCTTTAGTGGAATGGATCTTCATTAATGGATCGGGCCTTGATCCATTGGGTGGCCAAGATCCAACTCCTCCTCATCATCCGTATTGTAGCCCTATATATACCCATGGAGTCATGAGACCAAGGCATCCTAACGCATAGAAAATCCTAGACCTCTCTCTCTTTTCTCTCATCTTCTCTCTCCTAGGGTAAGGTGGCGTCGGGACTTAGGGAAGGAGGAAGAGGAGATTTGGTGATTGTTTTCTTCTTCACCTTTCATCCTTTATTCTTCTCTTTGGGCGTGCACCAACCTAGAGCATAGGGGAGTGGTTGGCGGCAAAGAAAACAAGGAGGTTTTCTTTCTTGTTGGCGTCGGCGGTGAAGAGAAGGAGGTGATCCGGCGGCTAGCTCTTAGTGGAAGGAGGGTTGTTTTCTCTTCTTCTTCTTCTTCTTCTTCCTCTATTCTTCCTTCTCTTTGGGCAGTGCAACTCTGAGGCTTGGAGTTTGGCTGGTGGCGCAAGGAGAAGGTGGCAGCCGGCAATCACTCTCATCCTTTGGTGGTCGGCGGCTGCAAGTTGAAGAAGAAGAAACCTCTTCTTCTCCCTAGGGTTTCGGCCTAGCTAGGGAGGAGGAGAATGTGCCTTGGTGACTTCGATTCTTGGTAGATCGTCGCCCACACGATGTCCAAGAAGGGTGGGGTCATACAGTAGAAGATCGCAAGGGAAAGGAGAGGTATATCGTCTCTTATGGCTCTTTGATCATATCATTATTTATTGTTTAATTAATTATCATGTTGTTAATTATTTGTTAATTAATTATGATAATTAATTATCTTGGTCCCCGATGATAAACATAAAAACCGGCGATCCACTCATCGTCTATTCCACGATTAATTGGTTAGGCAAGTTACAAAGCTTGAACAACAAGTTTGGTCAAATAGTAACTCGAATCAATTAGTACGACGATGAGATGATTGTTTGGGAAATAGGTCTCCATTTGGATTGAAAATTTTTGATCCGTGGACATGGAGAGTGTAACGACTCAGCCCGTTTGGCGGCCCATTTACCGGCCCATTTACCGGCCCTCACGACCGTCGTACCGTCGACCGTGTCGTTACCAATACTAGGTCTTCCCACTTCCTGGGCAGTGGATTTTTGCCTTCCCAGGATTCGAACCCTAGACCCAGGCTTAAATCTAGTTCTTTATGAATCCTGAATACCAATTGAGCTAGGTATTCAGGATTCATAAAGAACTAGATTTAAGCCTGGGTTTAGGGCTCGAATCCCAGGAAGGCAAAAATCCACTGCCCAGGAAGTGGGAAGACCTAGTATTGGTAACGGCACGGTCGATGGTACGACGGTCGTGAGGGCTGGTAAATGGGCCGGTAAACGGGCCGGGTCGTTACAATAAAAAGGCACCTTTTTATTGTAACGACCCGGCCCGTTTGGCGGCCCATTTACCGACCCTCATGACCGTCGTACCGTCGTACCGTCGACCATGCTGTTACCAATACTAGGTCTTCCCACTTCCTGGGCAGTGGATTTTTGCCTTCCCAGGATTCGAACCCTAGACCCAAGCTTAAATCTAGTTCTTTATGAATCCTAAATACCAATTGAGCTATAGCTCAATTGGTATTCAGGATTCATAAAGAACTAGATTTAAGCTTGGGTCTAGGGTTCGAATCCTGGGAAGGCAAAAATCCACTGCCCAGGAAGTGGGAAGACCTAGTATTGGTAATGGCACGGTCGACGGTACGACGGTACGACGGTCGTGAGGGTCGGTAAATGGGCCGGTAAATGGGCCGCCAAACGGGCCGGGTCGTTACAGAGAGGTTTCCCATACGCAACCCAGAATCCACGATCAACATACAAGGGACTGATAACATGATCTTCTGTGTGACACCAAACACCATGTTAATAATGTATAGTATTAGACAATATGCACACATATAATAAATATAAAATGCAAACAATGATCATATAATTCTCATTCCAAAATATAGATGTTCATACAAAAGCTAGGCTTTTAATATACATTCTAACACGACCGAGTCGATCGACGAGGCAAAAGGAGCCGGAGGAGGGGCCAGGGCCTGTTCATTGGCCTGATCCCATTTGAGGAGTCGGTTCATCACCGGGGATAGCATGATGTTCTCTGCAATGCACAAGCAACAAAATATCAGTTAGAATTAACGGGCATCTATAAAAAATAAGTTTACTGGGGCTGGGACTTATGCTGGTGACTTTAGGGCTGAGTCCCACTCCGTACATGAGTTCATCACTCTGCACCAAATTGGGGCTGCTAAACTCCATGCCGAATAGGATGCTCCTAGCCCGTTGGTAGCCTATATCCTGCTGGAAGTCACCTAGCTCCGGGGGGGGGGGGGGGGTTGGTAGGATTTCCCTCCAGTGAATGGGGCTGAAAGGGCACTGAGGAAGTTGGATGAAGAAGAAGCGTTCCTTCGATCCCTTATAGGAGGAAGGGCTGGGGCGAGCCATGAAACTGAAGGCCCCCTTGGACGCTTGTGTGGAGATGAAAAAGAAGTGGAAAAAGCGGGGGGGGGGGGGGGGGTCAAAGGAATGTCAAAGAGCTTGAAGAGGATAAACGCTCCACCTATCTGGGCGAAGGCATTGGGAGCCATCTGATATATAGGTATGTTGAGCCAGGAAGAGATACTCAAGAAAAAAGGTGGAAGAAGAAAGTGAAGCCCTAATTCCACCTGCCCTATGAAGAAAGTGAAAAACCCTAGGGGAGGCTCTATGGCGAATTGATCTACCCTAGGAATCTTTACTTCCAATTCCGCCGGAATGCTGTATGATGCACAGGCAGCCCGGAGTGTTTCTGACTTAACCCTAGAGGAAGCGGATTCATACCACTCCCGTTGGTAATCCATCTCCTAAATCTCCTTTATACCTTGGTTCTTTTTTCCTTCCTTACCCATGGCTTCTAAGGAGAGAAAGGGAGGAATCTGGAACAGGGAGGGAACTTACGCATGAGGAAGAAGCGTTAGTGAAAGAAGATGATGATAGACGAGGGTGAAGCACACAAGTTCTGCTAATTGACGATACTAGAAGGCAGATGAATGTTTTCGCCTGCCCTTTTTATAGAGAAGAAGCTGCCCTCGTGCGGACAATAGAGGCACGACACGTGGACGGTGATGGATGCCTATCTCGAGGTGTCGCAACTTTCAAGGCTGCCGTTTGCATATGGCCCTGCGGCGTGTATCAACCAGGAGATCATGAAAAAAGAAGTCTAAACACGTGGCAAAGCCGCATTCACGAAGATATTTTGTCGGCATTAAGAGATCTTATGCGCTTTTAATGGGGAAAGACAGCTATCATTGCTATGCCTCAGAATTTGCAGAGCCTTTTGGAGTAATTCAAAAGGATTACCTCAGGCTAAGGGACGAATGTTTCGATTTCTCAGACCCGACAAGCCGCCAAGTAATGGATATAAGGACCCATAGATGCGTAGCTTCTCTTCGTTACACCACTGGTCTAATCAGTCAACAACATTTTCTTTGATTAGACTTGAAGGGAGGGATTTGTGATGAAGTCGAACACCCCAGGGTTGACACGTGGCATAGGGAAGCTACGTGTCAGGGTCCACTGAGCTTGAAGACCGAGGTCAAGCTCCCAAGAACACCTCGAGAGTACAATTGTCTAGGGGATGGCCGAGCCTTAAGCTCCCAAGATCAGCTCGGGAGAACATGTGCCCGAGACCATCTTGGGATGACATACACCCGAGGGCTAGCCCGACCTTAAGCTCTCGAGATCACCTTGGGAGGACATGCATCCGAGACCATCTTGGGATGACATACGCTCGAGGGTTGGCCGGGCCTTAAGCTCCCGAGATCACCTCGGGAGGACAAGCCCCAAGACCATCTCGGGAGGACATGCGCCCGAGACCATCTCGGGATGACATACGCCCGAAGTTAGGCCAGGTCGTAAGCTCCCGAGACCACCTTCGGAGAACATGCGCCCGAGACCATCTTGGGATAATATATACCCAAAGTCAGGCTGGCTCATACGCTCCCGAAACCACCTCAGAAGGACAGACCCCCAAGGTCATCCTGGGAGGAGACACCCCAGGACCAATTTAGGAGAGTGGAGTCCAAAGGTCAATACACCAGATAGCTCAACTTCAAGTGACCATTCCTCTTTCCGGATATGGAAAGTCATCGGATAATTATTGTCTGTTACACGCGACAATTAAGGCCTTAATAATCATTGCGGTCGTTACCTTAATGTTATCACGTAACTGACGATTACGGAACGTGGAGATATGTGTGACTAAGCCCTCAGGTATATAAAGTGCTTCGATATGCAGGTAATGGGGGTACGCTCTTTAAACTCACAAATATTCTACTTCCTCGTTGTCCTCCTGCAAGTGACCTAGATTCTGACTTGAGCGTCGAAGTAGGTTCCGCTGGAAAACCCCTAGTGTGTTCCCATTAACGCTCATGTTAATCTCATAGGGCGTGATCTTTTTCTCCTCGATCGTCCTTATGAGTTGCGATCTGGTGACTCGTCGTCCGCGTCGATTCCTTTCCAGAACAGTAAAGATGTTTTTTTACCTCGAAGAATTTCTTATATAGAAAAAAGTAATAAACTCGTACTGAAAAGTAAAATCATGGAGTAAAAATCTGAGAATTTTAAACCAATAAAATTCTAATATGTTTCTATAATTATCTTTATCTTTATTTATTATTTCTATATTTCACTCCATACTAACTATGGAACAACCACTATTTATGTAACGACCCGAAAAATTTTCTCAATATTTTCTTTAGAAATATTGATCATGCCTAGATAGATTCTCGAGGAACATAGGGGTATTAGTATGAACATTAGCATGATAATCCATGATTCTCCATATAGACTAAGAAGCTAAGTAATGATGGGCCTTACATGGGCCCTTCTAATACCATGGTTATTAAGGAACCTTAGGTAAAATTTTATCATGAATGAAAATGGATGTCAATTAGAAATATTAATATAAACCTTAGTGGGCTCTTATATGGGCTTTAGCAAAAATAATTATAAAAGTAATAAAAAGAAATGCATGTACCAAGGATTGAACCATGGACCTAGTGTACCACCATGCATGTACTAACCAATTCACCTAGCAAGGGAGTGCTAGTGGAAAAGGAAAAGGATTGTTGTTAAGGCTAAAAGGAAGTGAAGAGTCACCATGTGAGGAGGCACCATGACTTTTCACTTGCCTCCTCCACTTAGTATAAGAAGGGTGGATGAGAGGGGAAATGACTTAAGTTATTTTCTTTTACACCAAGACTTTTCCTCTTCCCTTCTTCCTTCTCCTTCCTCCTTCTAGCTGAAACCCACAAGGGGTTTCTCTTTTGGAAAAGTTTCATAAGGAGACTTCTTCTTCAAGATCTAAGAGCTTCCTACAAGGCTACAAGGGCTAGGGGTGGTCTAAGGTCAATGAGGTTTTCTTTTGCTTCTTTATTCAAGGTTATAACTAAGATAAACCAAGGTAAGCCTCCCTCACCTGTGGTATAATAGCTTCCAAGTTGTTTTCATGATATAAGATTTTGTTTGGACTCCATGTTGAGAAAACTATGGTTAGGGCTTTCAAAGGTTTCGGCCAAAGCATGTTGTAGGTTTGGGATGACATCAAAACCCCTCATTTATGCTCCCTAATGTTTTCTTATGATTAATAAAGGATGAATTATGATTGGTGGAATTTTTGTAGCACCCAAGAGGCCCTTGAAGTTTCGGCCACCTCCTTATTTTTAGGGATTAAGATTAGATCTCATCTTCCAAGCATGTTACTATAAACCCCTATGGTATAATGAATGTAAATCATAAGTTTTATGAGCTTTTCATGGACTTAATTCCCTTCTAGGGTTTCGGCCAAGGCATGATTTAGGGCAAGGACTTAGGGGTTAGATCCAATCAAGGGTCCTAATGGCTTCTCATGGTATTGTATGTATTGTGCTGGAGGTTGATTTTGACCTATATGAATTTTTCATGGACTAGTAGGCCCTTAGGGTTTCGGCCAAGACTCAATCTAGGGCTAAGAAATTAGGGTTAGCTCCAACTATGAGTTCTAATGGTTTCCCTATGGCATTGTAGGTAATGTATGAGTTCTTCTTCACTTATGGTATCTCACATGTTATTTGAATAATAGGGTATCCCTTCTTCCAACTTTCGGCCAAGCACTTTAACTAGAGTTTGGGATGAGTTAGGGTTTCAAGAATACTTGTTTATGGCTTTTTGTGATGTATATATATGTTCAAACATGTGGTATGAATGTTATGTTACTTAAAACCCTAACCTTATGTACTATACTTCATGATTTTTGTATGCTTATGTTAGATACCATGTTTTAGGAGGTTTCATGCATGAATGTTTTAAGCATTATACCATGAATGCAAGTGTTGTGAAGTAGGCCTTATCTTTGTGAAGAATAACGCATGATTAAGTTAAATGCCTATGATAGCTATATGGTTAAGTAGACCTATGCATGTTCTATGTTGAATACCATGGACCTAGGTAGTATGTATCATGTTCATATGAATCCTACCCATGCACGCTTATGATAGATACTATGGTCATGTATGCTAAGTGACAGTACTTTGTATGAAATGCATGCTTACCTTATGTACCATGATCATGCAAGCTTTATGAACTAAGATGATGTTTATGTCTTAAGGCATAATTATGTATGTATGTCATGTCTTATGAATGAAAATGATGAATGAAGATAAGGTTCATGCCTTCGAGGCATAATGATGATGTTATGCATTAAGTATGAACGATGAAATGTTAAGTATGCTTTATACCATGCCCATGTAATAGGATCCTGTTTATGTCTTTAATTATGCCATGTATGTTCTATGAATGAAAGAAACATGTGAAACTATTTTACTTTATGAATGAGCTTGTACCGGACCTAAGTAAGGTCCACGGTTCTGGACTACCGATGAAGCTGTCCACGATTCTGGACTATCGATGAAGCTGTCCACGGTTCTGGACTACCGATGAAGTTGTCCACGGTTCTGGGACTACCGTAGCTGTCCTTACCCTAGTAGGTCGAGATTAGCTACCTCGTATTTACTTAGGGATGCGCGCATATGATGTATGTATGTGGTACAAGCCAGGCCCCCATGATGTGATGATTATATTTAAGTATTTATAAGTATGATTTCCAAATAAGCATCCATATGTTATATGCATTTGACTCACGCATCCATTCATGTTATGCATCCATATAAATAAATGTTTATTATGTTTATGTTTTATGATTAAGAACCATGCCATGTTAAATGTTTATTATGTCTATGTTTTATGATTAAGAACCATGTTTATTATGGTCATGTTTTATGATTAAGAACCATGTTTATTATGTTCATGTTTTCTGATTAAGAACCATGCCAGGTTAAATGTTCATTATGTTTATGTTTTATGATTAAGAACCATGACATGTCGAATGTTTATTATGTTTATGTTTTATGTTAAGAATTATGCCATGTTAAATGTTTCATATGCTTACGTTTTATGTTAAGAATCATGTCATGTTAAATGTTCCTATGCTTATATTTTATGTGATGTATGGTTTTAGTGAGTAGGGAAGGGTCTTACTAAGCCTATGTGCTTATAGTTTTATTGTCTTATATCACAGATCAAGCAAGAGGATATTAAGGGAAGCAGCAGGAGGGGCAAGAGTGTGTGTGTGGTAGTGACATGGTAAGGAAAAAGATTCTCATATTTATACTTTGTCTCATGACTTATGTTTGCACTGCCTTTTTAAGTTTCATGCTATATTTATGATAGTTATGTTTGAAGAATAACTTACTATCTATGTTGCTTATGGCTACTTTATGTGATTTTTATATCATGATGTTATATACGAGGTTAACATGCTAAGTTACCATGTCGCTATGTTTAGGAATGATAGTATAAGACATGTCTACGAGATTCAAGTGTCAGGTGCATGTAAGTATAAAATTTTAAATTATTCCGCTGCATTACGATGTTCATGTGCCTATATGTATGTTAGTGTAACGCCGTCTCTCGCCTCACCATAAGGTGTGGAAATAAAAAAAAAAGACGGGCGTTACAATTTATCTCTCTATTTATTTATTTTTTCTATATTTCACTCCATGCTAACTATCAAACAACTATTGTTTATCTCTCTCTAGGACTCCATTGATCTTACCAAAGGTATAAGAATCTCGAGGTTATATATAGTAGAATGACACTAATTTGATCGGTAACTACGATAAATTTTATAAGAATTTTTTTTAACAGTCGACAAATTTTTTTGTAAAATCGAGGTCAAATTATCATTCGAGTTCGATGTTACCCAACTGATTAATCATTTTAAAAGTGTAATATCATTATCAAAACAATAAAAAATAAATCCAGAAAAAAGCAAATTTCATAAATCAGACTTTTTTTTTTGAAAAATTAATATAAAGTAATTTAAGATTTAATTATATAACGCATAATCTCTTGGTCTCTCATCCACATTCCGTCTATCCGCCTAAATGGCGACCGCAGCCTCCCCATTGCCCTCCACCGCTCGCCTACTGTTGCCCTCCACGCAGCCTCCCCATTGCTTAGCTCACCGCTTGCCCGGCCTCCGTTTCAAGTCCGTCGCCCGGAGCCTGCCAGCGAGGGCCGCGGCTGTTACTTCCCCTACCCCATCTCCCCTCACGTCCTCCTCCGGCATCGTCCTCGTTGACCGTTCTGAAGCCGAGAAGGCCAACCGTCTCAAAAGCGCCTACCTCGAGAAGGTCGTTCCCCTCCTAAAAGAGGAGTTCAGCTACAAAAACATCCACGAGGTTAGGGTTTCTTCCCTAACTCGAGTTTTCCTTCATCACCCTCTCTGTAAATATACGTGACGTTTAAGTTGTGAACATTTCTGTCGCGTCGTACTTTAGATTCCAAAGATCGAGAAGATAGTGGTGAATTGTGGGATGGGAGACGCAGAACAGAACTCAAAAGGGTTGGAGGCGGCGATGAAAGACTTAGCAGTGATTACCGGGCAGAGGCCCGTGAAGACGAAGGCAAAAAATTCTATTGCGACATTTAAGCTCAGGGAGGGTGCTACTGTCGGCATTGCTGTCACCCTCCGAGGTAATGTAAGTGACACTGCTGAACCACCTTAATTTGAGCTCGTTGCACCAAATTATTCAGACTGTAAAATTGTTTGTTTTATACATTCTTCAGTTTGAACATTCGATACTATCTCAGCAGTAGAATAACTTAACAACTCAAAGGTGCTCCAACTCTAACAATAAAAATGGGCAGCATACCTCAAAATGTAAGGATGTCTTTGGTTTCGGAACACAAAGTAACTAGGAACTAACCTAAGAAGAATTGATGAAGATGTAATGCAATTAATGTTTGTCTAAACCCTAAACAACAACAACAACAACAACAACAAAATCTTCTTCAATGATGCTCCCATTCTTTCATAGATGAAAAACAGGAAACTATGGAAGTACAATAAAGCATATGTAGCAAACATAAAATAACAGCATCAATATTTCTGTCAAAAACCTTTGTGAATGATGGGTAAAAAATAATGGGCAAATGATGGGAATCCACTATGAGAAGTAATGTATGACATTTTACTAGGTTACCTTGTAAACTAATGGAAATAGCACAAGAGGGATAAGTATCCTCACAGAATATTATCTTTTGATTTGAAAGCATTAAGGATTATAGAAGGAAGAAAAAGACAAAGCAAAAAAAAAAATCCTTTTTTCTTTCCTCTTTCTTTTTTCTTCCTCTCTCTCAATTTTTCTCTTTCTTCTTTCTCCTCTATTTCTCTTCTCTCTTTTCCGTTAGCTCTTATGCTTGAGAAGCATGCTAAATTGCAAAGAATTTGTTGCGAGTTACAAGGGTAGTTAGGTCTTTTCCTATTTTTTGTGTCATTAGGGTTTGGAAGTTATATAAGTCTTGTAAAGGGTCTCTGTTTAATGCATCAAAGTTTTACAACATGGTATCAGAGCACCGTTAATCAAAACCCTAAATTTCTTTTCTTTCTTCCTTTCTCCCACGCGACGCTGCCTGTGCCGTCATCTTCTCTCTGCTCCACCAAACCATGCGACGACCTCACATCCTTCGTCAACCAAGCACAGGATCGGACTTCTTCTTCCACACCCCTTTGGAGACCTTTGGCGGGCCTGATTTCCCATCTCTCGACCCCGCGCTCTGGCCGTTTGCACTCGCGGCTCCATCGCGTCTTCTTCCCCCCGACGACTTCTTCCCCTTGACGCGGATACACGAGTCGCAGCGCTCTTCTCGCGCGCGCGCCTCCTCGACGCGACCTCGTGGACGCCACTCTCTCCTCGAGCGCACGCGAAGCAACAGGAAGCGCTGTTGGACTTCTTCTTCGACCTTCTTCTTGTCGCCGGACTTCCTCTTGTCGCCGGAAGTATACGCTCTAGCGTCTGCGAAGAAGGAAAGTTCTGCCGTTTATCCTGCTGTCTTTTGGATTTCTTCTGCTCTTCTGAGGATTTTTTTTCTCCCTCGCGTCTGCCGTTCCATTTTTTTCCCTTGCTATCGTCTGGAGACGGGAGACCTGCCGCCGCTCTCATCCGGGCTTTATTCCTCTCGCGATCACGCTGCAGCTTCGGCAGTGGTCACGGGTTCTGGATTTCTGGTTTTTTTGATTTCTTGCCGTGGGTTTTTCTTTCTGGTTTTTTTATTCTTCTCGCCGCAAGCATCAGAAGACCCTCGGCCTCCCTGCCGCTTGCTTGATTGCCACACGAGTGCCTGGCGTTTGTTCTCTGTAGCGCCCGACGCTCTTCTTCATCTCTTCTTGGGGGTTTGTTATGGTAGACACCTCTGGAGAAAGTTCTGGGATGTCAATAGATCCTTTGGCTTCTTCTGAACAGGTACAACCAATTTTCACAACGACAGGACCGGGAGGATCTAGTCTTCAGATAACCTCGGAAAAGTTGACCGAGAAAAATATGCATCGTGGGCAGTTGCTGTTGAGCTTTATGTTGAAGGCCATGATAAACTTGATATTCTTCATGGTATACAAATGAAACCAGATGAGAAAGATCTCAGTTTTCGTACTTGGAGGCGGGACAATATTCTGGTAATGACTTGGATACTCAATTCTGTAAGTTCTGACATCAAACATGTCATTTTTCATAACGGAACAGCTATTGATATGTGGAGGACACTGGAGCAGATGTATGGGCGCAAACATGATATGTTGCGCACTTATCAAATAAGTAGTCAAATTTTGAAACTTGAGCAAGGTTATATGTCTATTACAAATTATTTTACTGTTCTAAAAGGGCTGTGGGATGAGTTTGATTACTACAGGATGGACAATTGGATTTCTACTGATGATCATCAGAGATATCTGAAGCTTCTGGAGAAGGACAGAATCATTAAGTTTCTTGATGGGCTTCATGCAAAGTTTGAAAATTTAAAAGGACAAATTCTTAGTCTTGATCCTACTCCCTCTCTAGAACAAGTTTACTACAAAATTCTGAGTGAGGAAGGCAGGAGAAGGACCATGACCAATAAAGGGAATATTTCTACAGCAAGCACTCCAATTGGAGAGACATCTGCTTTTGCCGGTTCTACTAACAAGTTCAAATCTGGGGGGACGAAAGGAAAAGGTGCAAAATTTTGTCGGCATTACAAAAGGACTAATCATGATTCAGATTTTTGTTGGGAGAAATATCTAAAAAAACCTGAAAAATTCAAATACAATGACAAGAAGGGGTCTAGTCGAGGGACTCTTGCTGCCCAAAAATTAGTGGATGGAGAGACTACTAATTCCTCGGTACCTTCTAATATTGAGTTGTCATCTACTAATATTGCCAATCTTCAGCACCTTTTATCGCGACTTCAGACTTCATCCGCTGCCAATTCGTCTCAAGCGCACACATGTATCCGTGGTATGGAATTAAGTATTGATGCGTCAAGATCTTGTATTCCTTGGGTCATTGACTCAGGAGCTACGGATCATATGACAAATCTTGCTAATTCCTTTATTTCCTACTCTTTGTCTTCTGGGCAGGATAAAGTGACCATCGCTGATGGGACCAAAGCTACTGTGGCTGGAAAAAGGTTCCATACAACTGGCAGACCACTTTATCCTATCCTCTGCACTTCATGTCCCTTCCATTTCTCTTAATTTATTTTCTGTTAGTAGTATTACTAAACAATTACACTGCTCAGTAACCTTTTTCCCTGATCATTGTGTCTTTCAGGATGTCGAGACCAAGCAAACGATTGTGACTGACCGTGAGGTAGAAGGTCTTTATTACTATCATCGTGGAACAACAACTGCTCTGAAGTCTACAACCCAGTGTTCAGAAAATAAGCATCAAGAAATCGTGTTATGGCATTCTCGTTTGGGCCATTTATCTTTCCGGTCATTAAAGGTCTTATTTCCTAATCTCTTCTCTTCTGTTTCTATTGAGTCTCTTCAATGTGAAGTTTGTCAATTATCCAAACATTGTAGAACTCATTTTTCTGAGTCCATGAATAAAAGTTCTTCTCCATTTGACTTTATTCATTCAGATGTATGGGGTCCCTCTCCTGTGCCTTCTTTGGATGACTATCGATACTTTATTTCTTTTATTGATGATTACACCCACTGTATATGGCTTTATTTGATGAGAGACAGAGACGAAGTTCCTCGACTCATTCAACATTATTGCAAAATGGTTGAAACTCAATTTCACACACAAGTGAAAACTCTTAGATCTGATAATGCACGTGAATACTTTGCACAGTCCCTAAATACTTTTCTAGAGGATTTAGGAATTCTTCATGAGTCATCTTGTCCCTACACACCACAGCAAAATGGAGTGGCTGAGAGGAAAAATCGTCATATCCTTGAAACAACACGCGCATTATTATTTCAGCGCTATTTAACCAAATATTTCTGGGCGGATGTTGTTCTTGCTGCTGCTTATATCATTAATCGTCTACCATCAAAATGTCTCGGGTATCAGTGCCCTCTCACTATTCTTCGTCCTGAAATAACATTGTTCTCCCTTACACCTCGAGTATTTGGCTCCCTTTGTTTTATTCATGTTCTTGGTCTCAAATCCTCTAAGCTTGATCCTTGCTTTATACGGGGGATTTTTCTAGGGTATTCCACTTGCCAGAAAGGCTACAAATCCTTTGATCTTGTTACTAGGACTAGATATGTCTTGAAAGATGTTACCTTTTTTGAGTCCGAGTCCTATTATTCTCCCGAGACTCGTCCTCAGGGGGAGAATCTTACCTCTTCTCTTGTTCCTCAAGTGGTTCCTTCTCCTCAAGTGGTTCCTTCTCCTATTTCACTGGATGTCATGGAAAATAAAAAAGATGATGCTCTATTACTGGGCTCGCAGGCTTCACAAGAAATTATTACTTACAAGCGACGAAGACATAAGCAAGGACCTACTACTGATCGGCTAGCTGAATCGGAAGCTCTGGCTCCTGATCCTGTATCCTCATTGGTTGAACCAATCACACTCCTAAATATGAATGAGCTGGACCTTCCAATTGCTGTTAGGAAGGGGGTCAGGTCATGTACTCAACACCCTATCTCTAACTACGTTTCTTATTCTCGTTTGTCTTCTTCATATCACGTTTTTGTTTCACAACTATCAAATCATATCATACCTTCTTCTTATTATGAAGCTGTAAGGGACTCAAGGTGGCTGGAAGCAATGAATGAAGAAATGGAGACTCTTAATAAGAATGGTACTTGGGAATTAGTAGATCCTTCAAAGGGGAAGAATTTGGTTGGTTCTAAGTGGTCTATGCTATCAAGTATAACTAAGTGGGTGAAGTAATCAGATATAAAGCCTGACTGTTGCCAAGGGATTCACTCAAACATATGGGGTGGATTACTTGGAGACCTTTGCTCCGGTTGCAAAACTCAAAATAACCAGAGTGATTCTTTCACTTGCTTCTCAATATAATTGGCCGCTATTTCAGCTAGATGTGAAAAATACTTTTTTGAATGACAACTTTCATGAAGAGGTCTACATGTTACCACCTTTTGGAATTGAAACAAAAGGAAAGGTTTGCAGGTTGATAAAAGCTTTGTATGGACTTAAACAATCACCCAGAGCATGGTTTGATAGGTTATGCAAAGTCATGACATTGTTTGACTTTAAACAAGGGAATGTTGATCATACACTCTTTGTGAAAAGGAAAGAGGACAAAACTACAATTCTCTTGGTTTACGTTGATGATATGATAATTACTGGCGATGACGAGATTGAAATCCAAGCTCTTAAGTCCAAGTTAATATCAGAGTTTGAAATTAAAGACCTTGGACTATTGAGGTACTTCCTTGGTATCGAAGTTGCTCGATCTCAGGAGGGAATTTATATTTGTCAGAGAAAATATGTGCTAGATTTATTCAAGGAGACAAGGAAGTTGGGTTGTCGGCCAGCATCTACAGCTATAGAAGTAAGTCATGATCTTACTAGTTCTAATGGGGAAGATCTTACAAATCTAGAAAAGGGAACGTATCAAAGGTTGGTTGGAAAATTACTCTATTTGTTTATGACTATACTATGTGAAAATTGATAATAGACTTCGGATATTATCTGAAGTAATAAGTAGATAATTACCGAAGTAGACGCGCATGAAGTAAAAAGATCAGTTTTTAATTCACCACGAAATACCGAAGTCTTTCACCGGTTCAAAATCGGTTCAAAGATGAATCGTTTTCGAAGTAAAATGACTCTATTACTTCATCGATCTCGCTGAAGTATTTGATCGTATATAACTTCATAAGTTGACAAAGTAAAATATTTATACGACTTCACAAATTTTTTATTCTCGTGTAGTAAATATTTAATTTTACTTCTACAATATTTGAATTGGTCGAAGTATTTTTTGTTGTATTACTTTAGCATAATGTAGACGTATTAGAGTATATGTTGCTATAACAAATATTTAAATTTAGTGAAGTAATTTATACAAACGACTTCACAAATTAAATAAATGACGAAGTAAATATTTTTTCAAAAATATCTATTTGAATTACTACAACACAATATTTTTCACCATCAAAATTATATATATATATATATATATATATATATATATATATATCAGAAATATCTATTTCTTACAACTCAAAAGTGTATTCATAAAAGACATTAACCAACTTCATCCAAAATCTGTTGTATTCATAAATCTCAAAATACAATCAAAATTTTGTTCACAACCTGCACTTAGCCACCCACATAAAAGTAGACAAATTCACTCCATTCGCTTCTGACTTCATCATACTGAGATTGATTGTAATACTGTTTATTTTTTGAGGCTGCACACTAAACCATTAATAGATGTGTGAGGGTCAATACAAAATGACTAAATATTTCATAAAGAATATAGTTCATAAAAAGATTTACCTTCCTCTCCAATTGTAAATCTTCATCCATGACTGTCTTTCATATACCGCATTACACAATATCCACATTCAACACCACCATTTTGTTTTAGATTACCCTAATGAAATTGAAAGTGTAATGCAATTAGTTACAATCATAACAATAAGAATTATCAACTAATGCTTAAATACATAGTCATGATATATACCGTCAATTGTTTAAAACCTGACCCTTTTGAAATACCCCCTGAGGCATTGTATATCTTGACTCCACTGCATTGTAAAAATTAGAAAGTTATTTTTGAACATCTAATGAATTGAATGTATTTACAAACAACATAATCTACTACCTACTTGTTCACAATTGTTTGCCACGCATGATCTCGATTCCTATTACTTAAAGAGTCCAATAAATATATCATATTTTTATCTTCATTAAGCTACATAAATGACAATAGCCAAAAGGTTAGAATCCAATGGTACCTGCATAAATGACAATATAGCATTAACAATATCATCGAGTTTACTATGAAACTGTTAATGCCAAAAGGTTAGAAGCCATTTATGTAATGCGACGAAGTAATTTTATTTTTAAAAAAGAAAAAAACGAACTGGATTGTTGAATTAGTTGAGCCATTTACTATGAAGAAAGAGCACGCTTTGTAACAATCAGATTCAAGCATGCTTTGTTCAACTCGTATAAGTTGTAACAAACAGATTTAAGCAAACAGATGCTTTGTTCACTCGCATGCATTGTGAAATCTAAAGAGCATGCTTTGTTCAACTCGTATAAGTTGTAACAAACAGATTCAAGCAGATTCAATGTATAAGTTGTAACAATGTGAAAAGATTATGGTGTATAAGTTGCAACGTATAAGCAGATTATGCAGATTCAAGCAGATTATGGTATGCAGATTATGCAGATTAAGTATCATTTGTACTCAAACCATAGGAAATACGAAGAACATGGTGCTTATGCAGATTATGGTATGCAGATTAATTTTTTTTCTTCCTTTTCACTTCACTTGGCTACTTTATTTGATTATTTCATTAGTGAAGAAGAAGAACTAACCATTTGCATCCTCGAACCCTCTTACCTCTTCCTCTCTCCCTCCCCCCAGCAACCACAATTCTCTGCAAGAAAAATAACCACCTTAACTTTTTGCTAAGAACAAGCCTCGAAAATAGAGGAAGAAGACGAGGCACGTCGTAATCATGTGACCTTCACCATCATCTTCAAAATCACTCTCGTTGCCGCCTTCATCGGCGCTGAACTCCGAGTTGTTTCCTCTAATGTTGAGCCATTTCCTGAGCACCAACTTGGGCCAGAAAACCTGAAGATAAATCAAACAACCAAAAACATAAATCAAGTAAACAGTGCAAAATCAAGAGAGAGGAAGGCAAATGGAAAACCTTCGCAGGCTTCTTGGGCGTCTGTCTCATCTCTTTTCAACCCCAACAAAGCTTCACTACACTACTTCTTCTTCTTCTTACTTTTTTCTAGTAATTGTTAAAGAAGGGATTCAGCAAAGCAGCAACTTTATTTATTAAGGAGCAAATTAAAAGGGAGATGGGAAAGCAAGGCAACAGATTCGTGTTCGCTCTTTTTAATCTCGAAGTCGTCCACGAGTCCACGTCTTCGTCTTCTTCGTTGAAGATGTGCGTCGAGAGGAGGGGGAGATGCAAGCGCGGCGAAGAGGGGACGGAGGCGCGTCGTCGGGCAAAAGGGGCGGCGCGTCGTCGGAAATAGGGGGAGGCATTGTGCGCGATGAAGTTAGGGCTCAACTTGGGGAGTTTTAATTATGATTACTTTAATAATGAATATAAATCGATTAATTTATTTATAAAAGAAAACATATTTTAGTTGATTTAAACTTATTACTTCGGTATAAAATTATAGATTTTATTTGGTAACTTATTACTTCACCAAATATTTATTATGAAGTAAAATATTAGATAAATTTAGTAGTAAGACCCACAATTTTTAAGCTACGAAGTTTAAAATGAAATTTACTTCGTCAAATTTAGTATCGAAGTTGATTAACATGTATTACTTCGTTAAAAGATTTCGCCGAAGTAACCTGTGGCGAAGTATATTCTTGATTTTCACATAGGCCTGACATTACCTACGCTGTTAGTGTAGTGAGTCAGTATATGCATGCTCCTAAAACTATCCACATGAAGACCGTTGATAGGATTTTACGGTACTTAAGTCATGTCCCGGAAAAGGCTTGCTGTTTAAAGGAGGTGGTAATATGAAAGTGGAATGTTATTCTGATGCTGATTGGGCTGGTTCTAGAAATGATAGAAGATCCACTTCTGGCTATTGCACTTTTTTAGGAGGAAACTTGATAACTTGGAGAAGTAAGAAACAAAGTGTTTGTGCACGGTCTAGTGCAGAAGCAGAATATCGGGCCATGGCACATGGTCTTGCAAAAATGTTATGGTTGATTTTTTTGTTGGAAGACATGAGTTTAAAGGCTGAATTACCTCTCAGGCTGTATTGCGACAACAAAGCTGCCATCAATATTGTAAATAATCCAATTCAACATGATCTGACCAAACACATCGAGATTGATCGCCACTTTATTCGGGAGAGACTTGATTCTGGAGAGCTATGTTTGCCTTATGTTAAATCTGAGGATCAACTTGCCGATATGTTTACAAAAGTTATACCCCAAGCTGTGTTTAATTCTGCCCTTAGCAAGTTAAACATGTTTGATATATATGTTTAACTTGAGGGGGAATGTTGTGAGTTACAAGGGTAGTTAGGTCTTTTCTTATTTTTTGTGCCATTAGGGTTTGGAAGTTATATAAGTCTTGTAAAGAGTCTTGGTTTAATGCATCAAAGTTTTACAACAGAATTAAAATTGAATACAAAATCCTTGAAACATAATGAAGCCAAAAATACTTATGTTATTCTCGAATCCAACTATTTTATGTGAATATTTGTCAAAAACATAATTACAAGAACTTAGGTTATTGCACATAACATTAGAACTTTGGAAATAATCTAACAATCACTTTATAATCTATCGCCAAGAATTAAAATGACCTCTATCAATAAGCATTAAGTGATTCTTCTTCTTCAACAAAGTCTTGGCATGCTAACACAATGACATTGTGATGTAGCACAAGAGGAGATTGAGAGTTGGGTAGATTGAGGAGTAGAAATCTGAAATAAAGTGGTAAGGAATGTAGAAACTTAGGTATCACACCTAAGGGTTCATAGGCATCACACTTAGAGGGATTGTATCAGACAACCAAAGAGAACTCTCAAAATATTAATATCTATTTTTTTCTCTCAACATTATAGCAGTACTCAAGCAAGATAAATGCTAATAGATGGACTCATTGAAAACACAAAAGACTCTTAAAGACACATAGGAAACTTAAAAGATTCACACATAGGAAACTTAAAAGACTCATAATATGCTATAATTTTCCATGCATGGGAAATTAAAGTATATTGGAATTGTTGGTCATTTAATGCTGACTTTTGACTTTAACCCTTAGGAATTGATGAACTTTATATCATTTTCCAAGTAAGTTTATCATCTTCTAGTTGCCAAATTAATGGTAGAGTTTTAGAACCTTTATTTTTGCGCTTATAGACTTTTAATGGAGTTTGCTACTTGTCTCCATCAACTCTCTCCGGGTGAGAAAAACTCGTTCCCGGCGAGTTAAAAGCACGGACTCTTTTGTAAATATCTCTATTTAGCTATTGGAACTCATTATCAGTAATTTGTGTGCATTCAGAAAGGGTCTTGCCTTCCATTTGATAAGTTACTTTTGATAGCCGCTTCCCTTTTTGGACACAATCTCATGATCAATTACATCTTCAATGTCGTCTTTCATTGTTTGAATTGATGGTAAACGAGCATTATGTGCATTACTTGCCATAACATCTTCATGTCCAAAATATAAAGTAAGATCCTCAATGTTGAAGACATTGCTAATACCCATATTTGTTGGTAGCTCAAGGATATAAACATTAGAGCTGATTTTCTTTAAAACTTTATAGCATCCAACATTCCTTGAATGAAGTTTCTTATAAACCCCCCTTGGATATCGTTCTGGCCTTATATGAACCATAACCATATCGACTTCTTAGAATTCAACAAACTTCCTTTTCAAATCAGCATGTGTTTTATATCTTTCATTGCTTAGAGCAATTTTTCACTTGACATCATCATGTTAAAAACATCAGCTTCAGCACCTGGTCTTGTCTTGAATGGTAAAGGAACCAAATCAATTGGCTTTCTAGGAAGCATACCTGTAACAATTTTGAATGGTTGTGCCCGGTAAATCTATTCGCCGAACTATTATATGCAAACTCAGCCATTGGAAGAATTTGATCCCATGTGGTAACATGATCTCCAACTAGGCAACGAAATAAATCGCCCGAACTTTTATTGACTACCTCTGTTTGACCATTTATTTGAGGGTGAAAAGAAGAAGAAAACTTCAACCTTGTATTCATTAATTTCCATAAGGTTCGCTACAAGTAGCTTGTGAACTTCACATCCCAATCAGAAACAATTGTTAATGGTAATCCATGAAGGTGAACAACTTCCTTGAAGAAAACTTTAGCAATGTGAACATCATTTGATGTTTTTGAACATGGAATAAAGTGAGCCAATTTTGAAAACCGATCCACCACTACAAATATAGAGTCTGTGTCCTATAATGGTTTTAGGCAAACCAAGCACAAAATCCATGCTTTTAGATCTTGCCATGGTTTGTGTGGCATAGGTAGAGGCATATATAAACCGGTAATTTTTCTTTCGTCCTTTATGTGATTGGCATGTGCGACATTGAGACACAATCTTGGCCACATCCTTCTTAAGGCTAGGCCAATAGAAACGGTCTTCAACCATTGCAATAGTTTTATCCCTTCCAAAATGATCTGCTACCTTCCAGCATGAAACTCCCATATCACTTGTTCACGAAGAGAAGTATTAGGCAAACTATGTCGAGTTCCCTTAAAGAGATAATCACCATGCCGCAAAAAATTTGAGAAATTTCCATGCTGTGCTGTAATTAAATCAGCAAATATATTGTTGAATCTTTGCAGAAAGGATAGTCTTTCTTAAGTAGTTCAAATCCCACCACTTGTATTGCCATAGAAGAAAGAATATAAACCACTCTACTTAGTGCATCAACTGCTTTGTTTTCAACTCCAGATTTGTGTTTGATTACAAAAGTATATTCTTGTAATAAAGATACCCACTTTCTATGTCGATGACTTAGTTTTTTCTTGAGAATTGATATAATGAAGAGCTTGGTGATCAGAATATAGAACAAACTCTTGTGGAAGGAGGTAGTGTCATCAATAACGCAAAGCTTGAACTACGGCATAAAATTCCTTATCATTAGTGGAATATTGTTATTTTGCCTCATTCAATTTCTCACTAAAATATGCATTAGGATGCCCTTCTTGACTTAATACGCCTCCAATTCCGACATTGGATGCATCACATGACACTTCAAATGCCTTTGAAAAATTTGGTAGTTGAATAATAGGCGCTTCAATCAATCTTTTTCTTATTTCTTGAAAAGCTTGTGAAGCTGTATTGGTCTAAACGAATGGGTCTTTCTTATGCAATCAGTTATAGGGGTCATAATTGTGTTGAAATTTTTGATGAAACGCCTATAAAATGTTGCTAGGCCATGAAAACTTCTGATTTCTTATAGTGTCCTAGGCAACGACCACTCTTGGATGACTTTTATCTTATCAGGATTTGCCTTTAATCCTCTAGGGGAAACTCAAGAATACCACAAAGGAAGTCATAAAGGAATATTTCTTTAAATTTATATATAACTTCTCTATATGATGAATCCTCATGACTTGTTGCAATAATTTGATCTTCTTTATACTTACTGAAAAAATTAAGATATCATCGAAATAAACAATAAGAAATTTTTTGATAAATAATTGTGGTACCTGATTCATAAAGTGCATAAATGTGCTATGAGCATTGAAAAGACCAAAAGACATGACAAGCCATCCATAAAGGCCATCTTTAGCCTTGAAAGATGTTTTTCATTATCTCCGGGTCTTATGTGTATTTGACGATACCCACTTTTCAAATCAATTTTTGAAAAAATATAAGAACCGGCCAACATATCCAGCATAACATCAAGGTGAGGAATTGGGAATCGATATTTAGGGGTGTCAAAAATCAACACGACCCGACGACCCAACCCAAATCGACCCGAAAAAAATCGGGTTCGGGTTGAAAATTTTCGGGTTCGGGTCGGGTTCGGTGGGGGGTTTTGGGTTGAAAAATTTCAGGTTGGGTTCGGGTCGGGTTCGGGTTGACCCGAATTTAATATTTTGTGGATTTTTTGGGGTTAAATCAAATTTTATTTTGAAAATTAAGATATTTTTATGTATATTAATATCAATATAGTATGATCATGATGAAGTATTGAGATAAAAGTGAAGAATTATAGGGAAAATGGCGAAAAAAGACGTTTTGAATCGGTTTTTTCGAGTTATTCGGGTCGGGTCGGGTTGGTCGGGTTCGGGTTCGGGTTTGGGGGTTTCGGGTTGATGCACATCTCGATCGTATAACCAAGGTTTCCCAAGAAGTATATGAGTTACTTTCATAGAAATAACATCACACCAAATAGAGTCATTATAATTTTCATAAGAAAAAGAAATAAGACAACGTTATATTAACGGAATAATTATGTTATTGATCCATCCGACCTTGTATGACTGGGGATATGTGGCTGTGTAGGAAGCTTGAGGCGCTTTACTATAGATGCTGAGACAAGATTTATACAACTTCCTCTATCATTGATAACCTTATGTGCTTGATTCCCACAATGAACCAACATCTAAAAAATAGGTATCTGTCGCCAATCATCACCTTCAGCTTTTGTAGTAGAATACGCCTAACAACACTTGCCAAAGAAGTGTCTTCATCTTCCTCCAAATTATCTTCAATATAAACTCCATAATCAAAAGAATTTTCTTCTCCTCCTGCTTTGCTTTTTGATTTTCAAGATCATCTTCCTGCTCTATCCCAATATGTAGATACTTTTTAGGACAATTATAAACCATATGACCTGGTTGCCAATATATGAAACATATGCTACCCTTGTTTTTTTAACTTGGTTAGTTTTAAAGGCGGTTTAGAGTCACTTTGTTGATTAAATGAGGTGACGAATCCACCTTTTGCTTTTTGGTTGGTTTCATGAATTCTTTTATTTATTGTTAAAGCTCCAAGCTTCTTACCAAATGAATAACTTAGATACTCCTCTATATCCAAGGCAACTTGGAAAGCTTGTTCTAGGCTGTAAAGTAGCTGTCTTAATAATTCCTTTATGATTTCAGACCTTAATCCAGTTTTAAACTTTGCAAGAGTTTGTCTAGGATCTTCAACAATTTGGCTCCATATCTTTAACTCATTGAACTTTTGCATATACTCAGCTATAGACAAGTGATTCTTTTTTAAATTAATAAGTCGATCACATAATTTGTCATAGTAATTTATAGGCAAATACTTCTCTCATATCTTGACATTCATCTCCTGCCATGAGTTGATTGGTGGTTGCCCTAATCTCCTTATGTTTGCTTCCACAGAAAAAGGTTGATGTTGTCGAGGTGTTGAAAACCCTTCTTGAATCACGTTGTTGTTTGCTTGAGTTATTTCTCCTTCCTCTCCTTGGACTTTATCACCGATTGAGAAATCATGGCTTCAATACCATTTAGATGAATTTGCATGCCATAAGGTTACCCCATCATGCGAATAAGTATCTCATGTTGATTATCATTCAACTTTCCTCTAAAGCTCCTCCCGAATCTTGTAGATATATTAAATTGATACCAAATATGATATAGCACAAGAGGAGATTGAGTGTTGGGTAGTTTGAGGAGTGGAAATACAAAATAAAGTGGTAAGGAATGTAGAAACTTAGGTATCACACCTAAGGGTTCCTAGGCATCACACCATAGGGGGTTTGTATCACCCAACTAAAGAGAACTTTCAAAATATTGATATCTATTTTTCTGTCCCAGTATTACAACAGTACACACATTTATACTATGACTCACAAAGGACTCAAGCAACATAAATACAAATAGATGGACTCATTCAAAATACAAAAGACTCTTAAAGACATATAGGAAACTTAAAAGACTTTTATATGTTACAATTTTTCATGCATGGGAAATTAAAACGTATTGGAATTGTTGGTCATTTAATACTGACTTTTGACTTCAACCTTTAGGAATTGATGAACTTCATATCATTGTCCAAGTATGTTTATCATCCTCCAAGACATGCCAAATTCAAGATTTTTGCGCTTATAGACTTTTAATGGAGTTTGCCACTTATCTTCATCACATTGACAATTGTTTTATCCTTCCTTTTATCTCTCTTTCGCATGGGAGTTGGCACACTGTGTGACACAAACATTGCTGATCTAGTTATTCGTCACTAACAACTTTTCATTTTTCTTCCTAGCATGACGCTAGTTAGTAATCATCTTCTTCACTTTCCTCAACATGACATCATTTTACCTTTTCAATATTTTATCCTTCCCCTTTGTTACCTCATTGGCACAGGACTAGGTATGCCAATGTGTTTAAAGAGAATAATTATTTAATAAGATTTTTTGACTGAGCCAAATCAAATTTATATTATTAGATTAGACCTTTTTCTTATTAATATATTAATTGACAGTTTTTTTATGAATCCGTTAATTAACAGTTTCTTTATTAATTTTTTATTTGACTAAACATCCTAAGACCTCTATAAATTGTATATCTTATGAACAAGTTATTCAATCAAGAAAGTTATTTTGTTACTTCTTCTTTTCTCTACTTCTCTTACTTTATTATGGTATCAGAGCTATAACTCTTCTTACTTTATGTGCCACTCCTTCTTATGTGACGTCTTTCTTCTTCTTCATGTGACGCTTGCTATCATCATTTTTTATTTTTTATTTTTTTTCGAAAAAAAGCTAGCAATTTTTAAAGTGCCTTGTCTCTTCCTCCTCTATTTTTGGCTCACCATCCTTCTTCCTCGTTTCTATCACCCGCCAACTTATGACGGGATAGTAGGGGAGAAGAGGAATAACCTCCATGCCTTTTGGCTCAAGCTACAACAACTTTTGGTTCTTTGTTGTTTTTATTTTTGATGTTGAATGTTCGGAGATGCTAAATTTGTCTTTAAATTGGACATACTGGTATTCAATGTCCTAAAAGACTCGACAGAACTTCATCGGTGGTCCTTCAGCTTTAAGATGTCAAATTTGCCTCTAAATTGGACATACTAATATTCAATGTCCTAAAAGACTCGACAGAACCTTTATCGGTGGTCCTTTAGCTTTAAGAAGATCTTTAAGACACCCAACTACTTCACAAGTCTATATTAAAGTTCTCTCATCTGTCCCTGCTCATGGCAAATCTTTAAAATTTTTATTTATTGAATGGTATATTGATACTGGAGCAACTCATCATGTCACATTAGACTACAATATCTTTACATAAGTACTACCATACATTGGTTCAGATACGGTACAAATAGGTGATGTCTTAGGTTTGAAAATTACTAATCTTGGAAACACATACATTCATTTGTCCAATCGTACTTTTCACATGCGCAATATCTTTCATGTTCCATCTATTATTAAAAATTTACTTTTCACACGTCAGTTTTGCCTTGATAACAATGCATTTTTTGAGTTTCATCATAATCATTATCCTATAAAAGATAGAGGAACAAATACGACTGTGTTTTTTGGGGGAATAAAAAATAGTCTCTACTATCTTCAAAATTCTTCAATCAAAACTTTTATTGGTGAACACACAAATAAACTAGCTTGGCATGCTCGACTTGGTCATCCTTCCCTTCGTATTGTTCAGTCGATCATAAATAAGTATGATTTACCTGCTTTCTTTACTTCATCTCTATCTCATTCATGTTAGGCATGCGTGGAATCTAAAAGCCATAAGTTACATTTTTTTTTCTTTTCATTTGAACGTATTTTCAATTTTCCACTTGAAATAATTTATTTTGATATTTGAGGTCCTGTACCTATCTTGTCTAACCAAGATTTTCTATATTATGTTATTTTCATTGATCATTTTAGTAAATACACTTGGATTTATCTTATGAAAAGAAAATCTGATTTATTTGACATATTCTGTCATTTAAAAAAAACAAGTTTGAATGATAATTTAATTGCAAAATACTCTCTTTATTCTGATTGGGGAGGGGAATATCAAGCTCTTCATTGTTATCTTGTCTCTTGTGCGATTGTTCATCGAGTCTTTTGCCCTCACACTCCAGAACAAAATGGTTCTGCTGAGAGAAAATATAGATATATAGTTAAAACTGCCTTAACTCTTCTTCATTATGTATCGGTTCCGCGTAAATTTTGGGATGAAGCTGTTTGTACTGCAGTATATCTCATAAATCGACTTTCTATCCCATTGCTTAATCATAATTGTCATTTGCAAAAATTTTATAATCAAACTCTTAAATACACCTTTCTTCGAATCTTTGGTTGCTCATGTTATCTATGGTTACGCCCCTACTCTAAACACAAACTTGACTCTTGTTCATTACTATGTGTTTTTTATTGTAGTAATATGCATCATAGGTATCGTTGCTTACATATACCAACTAGACGGATATATACATCACGACATGCTACTTTTGATGAATCTTTATTCCCTTTTTCGACAGTCTCTTTAATCTCTCCTCCAGATACAAGTGATACTTTCTTGATGTCACCCAACATTATCGGAAGAGATGACATCCTAGGTCTTACTCCGGAGCTCCCTAATAATACTCCTATACCATCAGAATCAAGTTGCTGCTCCAATTTTAGAAGTCTCACTAGTCGATGATAATATGCTTTCTAGCTCTGGATTCTCAGATAATACAAGTCCAACAACAAACTTACCAAACCAGCCACTTCCTCATCACCATCAACAAGTGATTCAGATGATAATGCTCCTCGTCGCATGTTTCCCTTAAGTGACATATATGCACGATGCCCACCAATGACTACTCGATATCCTCTTCCTCGAGCTCTAGTGGTCTCCTAAAAATCTATTGAGCTAATTTGTTTTACACAAGCAAACAAGGATCCAAATTAGCCTAATGCAACGGCTACAGAATTTGATGCACTTCTAAAATGGAACATGGAGCCTAGTTCCACGCACTTCGTCTATGAATATTGTGAGCTCTAAATGGATATTCTGTCTTAAACATTGAACTGATGGTTCTCTTAAATGATACCTTTAGCCAAGTCATCAAAATTATATTTGTTAGATTATTGTTATCAATAGCTATTAGTTCTAATTGGTCTATCCGACAATTAGACGTTTCTAATACATTTCTTCATGGTATTCTTGAGGAAACAGTATTTATGGAGCAACCACTTGAGTTTATTCATCCACAATTTTCATCTCATGTTTACCACCTTAAGAAATCTTTGTATGGTCTTCGGCAAGCTCTTCGTGTATGGTTTCATCGATTATCTAAATGGTTACAGGCTCAAGGATTTTCTGAATTAAAAACTGACTCATTTCTATTTTACAGACATAATGATGGATCTATGATATTTTTTCTTATTTATGTGGATGACATTCTATAAACTGACAATGATCAAAAAGACATCACAAATCTATTAAGCCTTCTCAATCAAGAATTTCCTATTCGAGATTTAGGAAATGCTCGTTTTTTCTTGGTAGTAAACTAATTCCACATGATGAAGGTTATATCCTCTCTTAGAGCAAATATATTACTGAGTTTCTTCAAAAAGCTAAAATGGATGGAGCACGTCCGGTTTCTACACCAATTGCTATAAATAACCTCTCTACAACTTCCTCTTTGGTGATGGTTGATCTCCAGGTGTATCAAAGTATTGTTGGAGTTTTACAGTATATTACTATCACACGCCCTGATATTACATTTGCAGTAAATCGTACTTGTCAGTTCATGCATACTCTCACTGAACAAAATTGGGAAGGTGCGAAAAGAATACTTCGCTATCTCAAAGGCATTATTCTATATGATCTTTTATATTGCCACTCATCTCGAGATTTATATGTCTATAATGATGCGGATTGGACAAGTTCTCCTAAAGATAGACGCTCTACTAGTGGATGTGTCATATTTCTTGGACGAAATCTTATTTTTTGGAATTCGAAAAGCATCCTACAATATCTCGTTCAAGCACTGAGGTTGAATATAAAGTTATAGCCAATGCCAAGGAATGAAATCTCGTTCCGTGCCGCCCGAAACTTACCGTTCCGACACGGGACCGGCACCGGCACAGACGGCGCAACAATTTCGCGTGCGTCATTGCGCGTCATGCGAAATTGTTGCGCGTCACGCGTGTGCAACAGAAGGAAGGAGGAAGGAGGAAGGGAAGGAGCAAAGGAAGAAAATGAACCTGGAGGCGGAGGTGGAGGCGTAGGAGGAGGCGAGGTGGAGGCAAAGGAGGAGGCGAGGCGAGGCGACGCGGCGTTGAGGCGGGCGCGAGATGAGCGAAGAAGACGCGGGCGCGGACGGGTTAGGGACGGGTTAGGGTTTATTTAAGTGAGGAATAGTTGGATTTATTAAATCCATAAATTATATTTAAAATTTCTAAGTTTTAATTAATTATTATATAAAATATAATTATATATTATATAAATTAATAATAATTAAATAAACTATTAATTAGTTAATATAATTATAATATATAATTTTATTATTTTTATTTAAAATATAAAAAATAAAGTACACAATAATATATAATTATATAATTTAAAATACTTTTAAAATCAAACTTTAAATCATTTTTATAAATTAAATTTTATAAAAATATTTAAAATAATTTTAAAAATTATAAATAATTTTAAAATTTTATAAATAATTCTAAAAAAATTAAAAAATATATAAATTTTTAAAATAAATTTAATTTTTATATGCAATATAAACTCTATATATATATAAACTAAAATATTGAATATATATTCTTTAAAATATTTATAAATTATAAATATATTATATAAGTTAATAATTAATATAATTATTATATATAAATTAGGATTAATTTATGTAATTATTATTGATATTTTTTTTTATCTTAGAATCAAAATTAATTTGAGATTTGGAACCATGAATATTATCATACCTAAATATTAAAATTTTGAAAAATCTATGTTGTAAATTACACTACATTAATATACAATTCATTCTATATATATATATATATATATATATATATATATATATATATATCGAAACCATATCGGCACGGCACGATACGATACCGAAACCGTATCGTTTCGGTCTGGGACCGAAACTTCGGTACGGGTCGAAATTTTAAACCTTGGCCAATGCAACGTCAGAAATTATTTGAGTTCAATCCCTTTTCTCTAAACTTCATCTTGCATCACATATTGCACCAAAAATTTGGTATGATAATATTGGAGCAACATATCTTACAGCAAATCTAATATTTCATGCTCGCACAAAACATGTTGAGATTGATTTTTATTTTGTTCGAGAGTGCGCGACAAACAAACAATTATCTGTCTCTTATATCTCTGCAGAAGATCAAATTGTTGATGTCTTTACCAAACCATTATATAGATAACGTTTCAGCAGACTATCATGCAAACTCAACTTCAGAGATCTCTCGTTAAGTTTGTCGGTGAGTAAAAGAGAATAATTATTTAATAAGATTTTTTGACAGAGTCAAATCAAATTTATATTATTAGATTAGATATTTTTTTATTAATCTGTTAATTGGTAATTTCTTTATGAATATGTTAATTAACAGTTTATTTATTTATTTTTTATTTGACTAAGCATCCTAAGGTCTCTATAAATTATATGTCTTATGGACAAATTATTCAATCAAGAAAATTATTTTGTTACCTCTTCTCTTCTCTCTACTTTTCTTACTTTATTATGTGCCACATGCAATTTTGTTTTGGTTTTGAACCAATATCCTAGTGCGGAACGGGGCTTTATACCTTGATATATTGTTGTTTTATCATTTAAAGGGAGTCTTTTTTTCATCACCTTGACAACTTTTTTTATTCCTGCATTTTTCACCACATTAGCGCGAAAACATGCTAAGGAAAAATTGAGTAGATTTTAGTGCTTTTAGTTCTCAAATGGTTCCATTTAGGTAGATTTTTTTTTTCATATGTTGTTGTCTTTTCACCTTATATTTTACCAAAATAATTCTTTTTTTTACTAATATTGGTGGTGGAAAGAAAATTAGAAAATTGTTTCTTTTTTGTGAATTGATTCGAAAGTATGCAATCAGGGTTAGTATAATAAATAAATACATTAATTTAGAAGAAAATTCTTTTTAAATAAAAAAAATCTTGTAGATTTAAAATAAATTTCCTTTAGTTTGAAATTATAAATTTGGTAACATACGAACTATACGTCTCGGTTTATGTCATATTGCCTTGTATAAGCTTGTTTCTAGTTTCTAGAGAGTGGATGGATGAGGGAAAAGGATCAATGGTGGAAATAGATTAGCAATGGAAAAGGAAAAGAACAAAGAGAGAGAGAGAGAAAGGGGAGGAAGAAAGGGAAGAAAGTGAGAGGAACCCACTCGAGCTTGGTACCATGACATGGTTGCAAGCTAAAGGCGGCTACGACATGGCCAATAACCTCGTGGTGATTGCAACATGTTGTTATGGTCCCGAGTGCACGATCGAGTCATAGGTCTAGATTCGGAGCCAGACTTGGTCATGCAACACACAATGGAGAAAAGAGAGGGAAAGACTTATCCTAGACAGAGTCCAAGTACTCAATTTTTCTTCCTCTCTTTATAAATAGTCAATTACATAGCCTAAAGGAAACAAGGAATCAAAAATAGGAGAGACAATTAGGCCCCTTTATTTATTTTTGCTTATAGCAGTAGCTATTTAGGACAATAACTAATTAGGTAATAGCAAAATAGGAAAGCTAATTAGACATTTTTATTTAATTCTGCTTATAGCGGTAGCTAATTAGGTGGTAGTAGATTTGTTTTCTTTCCCCCAAGCAATTACTATCCACCACTGGTAATTTGCTTCCTACTGTAGTAGCGTCTAATAAAGATGTCTACCTCAACGTCCACATCATCACCCCCCCTCGATGCTAAGGATGTCCTTAAGCTCGAAAGCGGGGTATAACACTACTAATAGCATGGTGGGAATTTATATGTCCACTTCCCTCTTTTCCTCACCTTCCCTATCATCATTAGGCACTTCACTCCAGAACAGACACTTACACTTGTGACCACGTGGAGTAGGACTCATCACAGTTAAAACAGAAGCCCTTGGCTCTCCGTTTTGCATCTTGGCATGGGTCAGATGCTTGAAGAATGAAGCGGGTGGAGTCTCTTTGTTGATGTCCCCTATTGTCTTTGTCTTCGCCAAAGGAGGACCTCGCTGTTGGTGTTGAGCTTGGTTGTGGTCTCGCCCTAATTCGTGAGTAGTGACCCCTACCTCAATGGAAGCATTGCTTCTGTTTTAATGCCCTGGCTATATTCATTGCATTGCCCAGGTTTCCAGGCTGCAGTTCGATGTGGATACGGAGATTTTTGACTAGCCTCGCAGTGAACAAGTCAACTTATTGTCGTGGTCTAAGATCTGACGTCCGGGCAAGATGGGACTGGAACTGCCGTTGGTACCGAGTCTGTCTACTTCAGATTTGCTAGCTCTCCTAGAGGGTTGTTGCTCGTAGGTGGCCTAAAGCGGATATAGCAATGATCTTTAAATTGCTTCCAAGTCATATCTGACTCTTCGTGTTCCATCTGATCAAACCAAAGTTGGGCTTCCCCTACCAAGTGGAAGGCAGCAAGGCCAATCTTGTCGGTTTCTGTGGTCCTTTGGTTGACAGAGAATGTTTCAAACCTTTTAACTCAGCCCAGTAGATTCCCTTCTCTAGAATTGGTGGGGAACTCCAACTTCGAGTACCATGAAACCCTGTTGACACTGGTTGGCATTTTCGGTCTGACCTTCGAGGTTTTGAAAGGGCCACATTCCACGCTGGTAGGGCTGCTTGTGGTGGGCACTAGCCGTTGTCTTGTCTCTTGAATAGTACGGGATAACTCGGCCATCTGCTCCTCTATTCCTCGCTAGCAGGAGCCAATCTGCTCAATGAAAACTTGTTGTTGCGAGGTTAATCTTTCCATAAAGGCATTGAGTTTGGATGTGATAGGATCCGTGTCACCCATGATCGGCTCTGATACCAAGTTGTTATGGTCCTGAGTGCAAGATCGAGTCTCAGGTCGAGATCCGGATCCAGACTTGGTCATGCAACACACAAGGACGAAAAGGGATGGGAAAGACTTGTTCTAGATAGAGTCCAATTACTCAATTTATCTTCTCCTCTTTATTGATAATAATACTTATATAAAAAGTCAATTACATACCCTCAAGGAAACAAGGAATCAAAAATAGCAAAGACAATTAGGCCCCTTTATTTATTTCTGCTTATAGTAGTAGCTATTTGGGGTAGTAACTAATTAGGTAGTAGCAAAATAGGAAAGCTAATTAGACACTTTTATTTAATTCTAATTGTAGCAGTAGCTAATTAGGTAGTAGGAGATTTGTTTTCTTTTCCCAAGTAATAACTATCCACTACTGGCAATTTGCTTTCTACTTTAGTAGCGTCCAATAAAGGCGTCCACCTCAGCATCCACATCACATGTTGACGATCTTGCGGTGGTTGTAGCATGGCCTTTAACTTGTGGTTGTCGCAAGCACGTGGCCAGGCTGTGGTTGGTGACTCGGCTGATTCATTTGTGATTCGGTAGGAGGGAAGGCAAGTTTGTTTCCACTCAATTTGGGATGGAGGGAAAAAAGTGGTAAAATTTGGAATTGGTCCTTCCTTTAATTTTACCCCAAGTAAACGAAGGAAACGGTCTCGACTTCCATGCAATCAAGTCTTCGTCCGTTCTAGGGGATAAATCAGAGCATTAGAGGTCATTAATTTTAGTTAATTGTACTCTGACCAACTTAGTTCAAGTGGAAGAAGTTCAAGGTTGCATATGGTTACAACGTAGTAACCGTGAGTTTAAATTATCACTTGTGCCCACTAGAGTATTTCATAATGCATGTGATCACTGGAATATTCAATTTTTATCGGTGTTAAGATTATTGAGCCTATTTTATCACTTGTGCCCACTAGAGTATTTCAGAATGCATGTGATCACTAGAAATATACAATTTTTATCATTGTGTTAAGATTGTTGAGCCTGTATTGAAACCATGTGAATCAAGTCACCTAATTCTTTAATTTATCACTCAAGTGCAAATATCTATGCGGCATGCTAAGCGTGCTCATGAATCTTAACAAAAAATAATTAGGTTACGATACTCCATGGTATGTCTCAATTCATAGCTTAGTTTGTTGCTTTAACTACTAGCTTATCTTCATCCACCATGCTTAGAGTAAGGAGCTCAATAAGTTACAGGGTCATTCTTCTTTGTGAGAATGTAACATACATGCTCATTGTTTTTGTGATTTAATTGTCCAAGCTGTAGCTACTCAGGAATTATAATCTTTAGATTGCACTTGCATTACAGTCCAATGTTTTTCTTGACAAAATGTACAATAATAACCAAGCCTTATCTCACTAGGTGGAATCGTCTATATGGATTCTTTTTCTTGACAAGATGTACTGAGAAAAATGGGTAATGCCAGATAGACTGATCAGGCAAACTATGCTAATAAGATGAGTCTGCCAACTAATTTTATATTTTTTTCATTATGAAAAATATTCTTATGTATTCCTTATAACCTTCCTACCAACTAAATAGAAAAATAGTTATTCTATCTATTCCATTTAAACCAAGCTAAGAAATACTTTGTCTAATCTTTGTGTATGCTATTCCTTAGGAATAACTTGTCTATTCCATTTTGTCAACTAAATGTGCCATTAGTTTCCATGCATTGGAATCACATTGCCGGATATTTGTTAGTTATGATAATTGATTCAGTATTTTTTTAGGGGCTAAATCTTCATTTTTCTTTTCCTAATTTTCCCAGTCATGATTTCCGTAATTATGCGGCACTGAAATGTGAAACCACGTAAAGCTGCAATCTGATGTCATTTCTTCTATTAACTTGTGAAGTTAACTTCCTCCGAATCATGAAGGATGCTCCTTATCGTGCCATTTTACTTGTGTTTTTTTTTGTCTTCCCAACTTAATGTAGGTGATGTTTTCCTTCCTCGATCGGCTCATAAACCTGGGTCTTCCAAGGACCAGGGACTTCCAAGGTGTAAACCCAAATAGTTTTGATGGACATGGAAACTACAGCGTAGGCTTCCGAGATCAAAGTATGTTTCCAGAGATTCGATATGAAGCCCTGGGCAAGCAGAGAGGAATGGATGTTTGCATCACAACGACAGCAAAAACCGATAAGGAAGCTCATAGACTACTTGGTCTTCTTGGCATGCCGTTTCGAGAGGGTGGAGGTCCGGCAACAGTGGTGGTGCCCAAGAAGAAGAGAAAGGCTGCTCATTTTGATGGCAAAGCTAAGGGAAGAAAGTAGTTAACTGTGCCCTGTCTAGAATTCAGTCTACTCATACAAGGTTTTACATGATTCAGCCAGGTTTGCTGAAGAGGGTAGGGTTATTCGAGAACCTTGTGTTTGAATTTGATACAGCCAAGTCTGTGCTACGTTTCTTATTGGGTGGTTGCATTATGTAGATTCAGTCAAATGCCAAGGGGCTATGTATTATTTGATCCAGACAGTATCTACTTTATTTACTCAGATATATGCGATTTCATTATCCTACTTTTAAACAATTAACGGCGTATTATGGTTGATGATGCCCTTCAGTTAAGAATTTGATACAATTCGTTTAATACAAAATTCCGACTGGACAGGAGATTCTAAGGCTGCTGTATTTTGCTGCCGTGGACGCTGTTCTTGCAGTCTTAGTTAATCAATTTTTTTTTATGATTTTTCAAAGGCAAATTAAAAGAGAGAAGAAATGCAGATAGGTGAGGAGGAATGAAGACATAAGGAGTAATTTTTGTATTTTCCCGAACCAGGCAGGAAAGATGGTCAAATATTCGTTTCACAGACCAAAAGTTGAGAATTATCAAATCATGTATACGATATCAAAATTACCCGCTCATCTTTCCCTTGTGGCCGTTGCATGGTGTTCGAAGCTAGAGAGAAATTTGAACCATGTGTTTTTTCTTCGCGATGTGTGTCCGAACCAACACCGATGGGCAGCAATGGTGCAGCTTCTTCGTCAAAAAAAGTTAAACAAAAAAACCTAAACCTAAATACCACGCCATTTCCAACATTGATGTGTTTATGATGAGTTTCAGCATGGCGCAACAACTCAACAAAAACAAATAACCCTCCTCTCAGGACCATCGAAGTCCTAATCAGTGAAACACAACCTTCCTCCTGGCTAGCTCAAACTAAACAGTCGGATGAAACTGAGGTATGCTCTATTTTTTTGGTTCAACGCTTAAATCTTCTGGTAGGGTGAAGCATACTTTAAACTGAAGTTTTGCCCTTTAATTTGGTGTCACATCATTTCCAAAACTTTTGACACTGTTCCGACAATTGTAATCATTCCAGAAAAACTCTCGATATTGTTTCGCCAACATCTAATATTCTACCAAGGATGAACCTCTTCACTGTATTCAATCGAGACATATATATTTTTTTTCTACCGATTTTAGTTGCCTTTTTTTCCATCTTATAGATTAGCATTATCAATTTGTAGGATGATTAACATTTTTAATTTTTAAATGTCTTTGTTTAACTCTTTAAATTAAAATCCTAATTTTGTTTTTATCTAAAAGACAATAGTTTCTAAAAGAATAAATCCTAAAAAGGTTTATAGTATAATTTTATATAGATACACATTTAATGATTTATTCACTTCCTCTACTTGGCTATTGTGTTTTTTTAAATATTCACAAACTTAATAGAATTTTTGTTCGCAATATGTTTAGTTTTGATTGTACCAATGTAGGAAAGATCAAATTTTTGATGAGATACTCATAGTTATGATGCAATCCATAGATTTTCAAATTGAGAATCAAAACAAATTCATTACTTTAAATATAAATTTGAGTACTGATAATTTAATACCTTCAACTTCCTCTAGTCTTGTAGTCAATACTAGAGAGACTATTAATTACCGTTTCAATTTCAATAAACAAGCTCCTAGTTTTGAGGATGACCCAATACATACAAGTATAGGATTGGAAGATCTTTTTGACGATACGTGGATAGAAAAAGAATATAATAACGATAGAATAGAAGTGACTTCAAGGATGAATTTTTAGCAAATGATCTGCAATATTCATTAGATGAGCCAATCAACACTAATGAATATAGTGACCTTGAAGAGCAGTTTCCATTAATTGAAGATGCATATGAAATGAACACAAGATTTGTGCCATTGCTAATGGAACAAGTAGATGACTTTGTTAAGGAATTTTATGTTGGGAAGGTAACATATATTTTTTCATCTTTCATACTGTTAACTCAACTCAATTTTAGTAACATAAATATATATCAATTCTTATTGTAGGTTTATGCAATGCAAAAACATTTTAAAGATACACTTGCTAAATATACTATGAACAGATACTTCAGATACAAAATAAAGGGCACCAGGAAGAATAGAGTTAAAGCAATCTATAATGAAGAAAATTGCACATGGACAATAATTATAAGGAGAAATATTGAGTTCATGGTTATAAAATATTTAGAGCGTCATCAGTGCGGTCTTAGTATGACAATAGATGATCATCCTGCATGCATATCTTTATTTATAGTTGTTCGATCAGATTGAGAACCGGGGGGGGGGGGGGGGGGGGCGGTTCTTTTCGTTTTATAAATCTTGAGTGGCAGTGGAAATAAAAACAAGCTCACAAGTCAAGGGACACTTTTTTTTTAAACTTGGTTCGGTGCTTCATTGACTCCTACCTCCTACTCCAAGGCCTGCAATTCTTGATCACTTCCTTGGATAATCCACTAAATTTTTTTCTTCAGAAACATTTCGAAGAAAGCAAATCCTTACAATGATTAGGAGATAGTAACAACCTACTATCCCCTATAGAATGAATATAAGTGCACAAAATAAAAGCTTACAACAACGCAACACAAATAGTAGATCTTCGTGTAGGTTGTTGGGAAGCTTTCTTATGGAGTAACTGTTAGTAATATGAGAGAAGTGTCCTAAAGCAATCGCCTTATGATTGTAAATATTTATTTTAATAAATAAAAATTTACTATTTGAGTATACATGTTTATGTATTTGATTGGGATCTTAAACTCACTTACTGAATGTCCACAATACAATTCACAGCATGAGAGAATTTATGATGAATTCACAACTAGTGATTATCTCTACATGTGCAATTGTGAAGTATTAAAATTGTCCCTAGTCGATGAATTGATAAATACGGACATTATCAATTCTGTTGAGACTAGCATGGGTTATTCTCTAATCAGCTGATTCTCACTGGCTGGTGACATTGGGATGTCCGGAGATAAACATGAATGCTAGTTAAGGGAACTAGTTCATTGGAGTGACTGGCTGTAAAACTTCACATGGTAGTCTATATATAGACATGTCAGTGAAGTTCTTACCGCAGCTTAAGTGCGATGTTCCTTTGACTTGCGGTGTTCAAGTCATCTTGGTCATGGAGACTTATACTTTAACATCTTAAGCAAGCATCTCCAAGGAGGTGTGGACCCAGGATGATTGGGTATAAGCCGAAGTGCCCGAAGATGTTTGAACAGCCTACAAAGGATTCACCACTCCTTGCGAGGAGATGTATACCCAGGCCTATCGTCGGATTGTTACTCAAAGCCTCTGGTCAGAGCATGACATGTTTAGAGTATGAGTCTCTTAAATACATGAGAGTAATTAGAAATCCAAAGGACGAGAGAATGTTACTTGGTCTAGGTGTGACGTAGTCAGCCTAGTGGGGACTGACACACACAAACCATGTCCTGAACCAAGTGGGTATAAGATGGTGAAGGGAATGAGGCACGATTCATTAGAGCTGCTGAAGGGTTTCAGAATTATATCTGAGGTCAACCGTTGATCTTTCGATTAATTGGGGATCATGATGTACTACTAGGTGCCATCATGATCGTTCTATAATTGGTTAATTATAGACGGCCAACATAAATCGAAAGCCTATTTAGTCACACGCACTACGAGTAATCCGAGGGATTTAAAACGAGTTGAAAATTGGATTTTCCAATCAAGAGAAATAAGTCGAATCTGAATTAATCAGAGGCGCAATAGAAGCTTAAAAATGGCTAAGTCTTTTGAAGGCTTATTGGACGAATTAAATGAGTTTAATTCGCGAGGGAAGGGCTTGGTGTGGCCGGCCAAAGAGGGTGCCCACCCTCTTTGGTTTGGCCACCACAATAAAAGAGAGAGAACCAATTTAATTGGTTTAAATTATAAAATAAATCAAGCGCGATTTGTTTTATAAAATTATGGATAAATAAATCTATATAAAGAAATTTATATAAAGAGATTTATATAAAGAAATTTATAAAAAGAAATTTATAGAAATTTATTCTTTTTTATGGAAATTAAAATGAACCATGGATCAGTTTATTTTAATTTTATAAAATCAATTATGAATTGATTTTTCCATGATAAGAAAAATTTATAAATTTCTTATAAATTTTATTCCATAATAAAAAGAGAGATGTATTTGTTTTATTATAAAGTTAATTATAATAAAACTAGGCATAACGGAATAATTCACAAGAAAATTTATAAGATAAATTTCTTATGAAAATTTATTCCATTAATTCCGTTAAAGGGGAGACTTGGCAAGGGAGAGACTACTATATAAAGGAACCAAAGGCAAGCCTTGAATTCCAATCAATTAATCAAGAGATTAGTAGCTCCCTCTCTCTCTCTAACTCTCTCTCTCTCTAGGGCTGACGCCCCTCTCTCTCTCTAGGGCCGACCTCCTCCCCTAGGGCCGGCGCACATCCCAAGGGTGGCCGAGAGCTTCATCCACCAAGAAGGTGCCGAAGAAGAAGAAGCGGATCGCGACTCCTTCCTTCCTTTCCCGGAATTTTGATTCCGTTACTTAGTGGTTAGTTTCCATCTTTTCTCTCTTGTTATTCTAGTTGTGCCTTTGGAGAATCTAGTAGTTCTCATCGGCACAAAACTCGTGGCTTTGCGAAGTCATCCCGAAGAGAACTCGGCGTGGACGCGAATAGAGGCGGAGCTTCCAAGGGACGCTACGGTTGGATCTCGTCCCTTACTTCGAGTTACGCGAGGTACTAAGTAAATTAGTTTACTTTTCCGAAAAATTTTAATTTATGATCATGTCCACACATCATAAGGTCGCATGCTAGATACGTGGTTAAAAATAATTTGAGAAATTATTTATGCTAATTCTTCCGCTGCACGTAAATATTAAAAAATTTACGAACCCGTATCCTTGTCAACATGCACCCGGTCCCAACAGTAACGGGGCACATTTTTTTTTACATGTAAACTGGCCGCCATGGCCTAATCTTTGAACCAAGTTAATTACAGCGGTAATACCAAATACAAATGGTTTCATATTATATAGCCTGATCATTATAGTAGTAAGAGAGCAATGAAGTGAATGGAGAAATTCATGCTTGGCTTGGACCTCAAGATGCCCTTTTATAGGGCTTGTTCGGTCGACTGATAAAAAGTTCAGTCGACTGATCCTCTGATGTGTTGACTGAACCCTCGCTCCTTCCTTGTTTACACTGCATGGCTGGCATTGCTTTTAATTTATCTATCGACTGATCCTAGTGATTAGTCGGCTGAACTTGAATTCCATATCGAGCAATGCGCTTACGTGGATCCGTCGACTGATCCTGATGATCAGTCAACTGATCCATCTATGATTCTTCATAATCTGGCTAGATCGGTAGACTGTGTTAGTGTAAGCCCTAAGAGCCAATTATGAGTCGATTGACTCAGGTCATAAAGTATCATATTTATAAATAAAAAGCAATGCTTTGGTTATTATATTTACTTCATGCTTGTGCCAGCTAAATAAATATAATAATGCTCTAGAATAGTAGGTTCTAATCTACAGCATATCAATTATTTGAATTGATTGTGAGAGACTGTTGAGAACACTACTCTTAATTATTACTAGTAAAATATTAATATATAAGAGAAATATTAATGTATTAAGACTACAATGTAGGTCAATTGATGACTTAATCTTACAAGTCATGGATATGAGATATCAAGTTAACACATGAGTATATATTAGAGAATATATATTAAATTGACCCGTGATGAGTGTTGGGGCAATCGGGCCGAGTATGATCCGGAGGATCATGGGTTTTGATGTGTATGTCAATATGGTTAAGTTAGAGTTTCATGTTGGACTAATATGTGTATGTGAGTGTGCAGGTTTGCAGGCACACATAGACTTGGTTGGATGTCTTCAGGTGAAGGGTGGCATGGAGGCAAGCCGTGGGCTTGTGTGCGCATCTGAGGGACCATGGACGAAGCAGGGACGATGAGTCGAGGGAAGCGGACTTCGAGGCATATGTGAAGGATGACATGGAGGCAAGTCGTGGGCTTGCGTGCGCATCTGAGGGACGAGGGCCAAAGTCGAAGAAGGCTTGAAGGCGATAGATCGAGGCTGCTGGAGCAGGGAGGATGAGCTGAGGGATGCGGACTTCGAGGCATGCGTGAAGGATGACATGGAGGCAAGCCGAGGCTTGCGTGCGTATTTGAGGGACGGGAGCCGAAGATGGAAAGGGCGTGAAGGCAACAGATCGAGACTGCTGTTTGAAGAGTCAACCAGGTCGTGAGGGTCCGAGTGTTGAGTGATTGTACTCGGGAACTAAGCCAGGAGGGTTAGAGTGCGGAGAGAAATGTACTTGGGAAGGGTAACCCTAGGCTTAGGGAAGGACCAGTCGACTGCCCCTGGGGCAGTCGACAGATATGGCCAGAATTCAAAGGGTCACGCTGTGAAATTCGAATTCAAGTGAGGCTAGTCGACTGCCCCTGGGGCAGTCGACTGGTAACGATCATATTCAGCCTCGAGCTCTATTTAAGGGAGCTCGTTTAAGGTTTTTCTTCTTGGCGAAACCTACTTGGATAGAGCAGGTTAGTAGCCTATTATGCTTAGGTAGTGTCCAGAAGCTGTGGTGAGGTTTCTTCACCCACAAGGAGTGACAAGAGCTAGCCGGAGGTGCTCCGGGGAATCATCCACCGAAGGATTAGGGATCGTCCACCTTACGGACTACCATGGAGTAGGAGCATTATCTCCGAACCACGCACATTGGTGTGTCATTCTTATTCGTGAGTTTTTTATTTTTATGTAGTATATTCCGCTTGCGCAATAACGATTGTAGGAAGAAAATCGAAAGAAGCTATTCACCCCCCTCTAGCTTGATGGTCACGGTCCTAACAAGTGGTGTCAGAGCGAAGGTCGCTCATCTACGGACTAACCGTCGAGAGAGCATAAGCTAGAGGAAATGATGATGGAAGACAAGTTGGGTGATGACATCAACATTCCACCTCCTTATGATCATGAAGATTTTGACTATTGGAGGACAAGAATGAAGACTTGGTTTGGAATGGATTGGGAATGCATGGTGATACTAGAAGAGCCATTCAAAATTCTAAGAGATAAGCATGGAAAAAGACTTCGACCTAGATATTGGACTAAGGAGCAACAAAGTTAATCAAAGGCCAATGAGAAGGTAATTGCAATATTAATTGATATTTTGCCTAAAAATATATTGAGTGGTGTAGGTGAATACGAAAAGCATATGAGCTATGGAATAAGATGGGAGAATTTCATGAAAACCCTACACGAGATCAAATAGTGGAAGAGCCCAAAGAAGCGAGATTAATGGCTCAAGAAGAGGAAGAGGAAAGAAATTCATCTATTGCATCAAGTGAAGTGGCTCAAGAGAGTGAGAGATTATCCACTTCATCAAGGGAAGAAGGAGAGGTCTCTACTTCAAGGATTGAGGGAGAGGAGAGACCTCTTTCAACACTGGAGCAAGAAGAAGCTCCAACCTCCACCAAATCAAAGTCAAAGGACCACATCATATGCTTTGGATGCAATAATAAGGGACACTACAAGACAAATGTCCACTAGGTAAAAAGGAGGTAAACCCTAAACCTGGGTCCATTCATTTAAAATCTAATCTGGGTTGTAGGGAAAAGAAAGAAAAAAGCACATTAGGTGCTACACTTGTGGGGAGCTAGGACATTACCACACCCAATGTCCAAGAAAAGGAGAGCTCAAGAAAATGGAGCATTTAAGAAGATGAGAAAAAGAGGACAAAAAGAGAAGCTCACATCAAGGGGGAGCTACAAGGGTAAGGGAGGTCATCCCTAACTTTATGTATGTTTCAAATGTTTTTACGAGTACTAGAAATATTAATGATTGCTTGCCTATGCGTAATTTTGGTTTCAAGTATTATGATAAAACTAGAAATAACATTGCGTGCCAAAATTCTAAAGAATCCATGGTTCATGATAAATCTAAGGCTTTTAGACCTAAGGACCAAGGCATTAACCCTAAGAAGAGAGACACATGCCTAGAAAAATGGATAGATGTAGGAATGATCAAAATGGTCATGGTGCTATTAAGGTTAGGAACCTAGAAAAGGAAAATCAAGCTTTGAGGGCAAAGCTTGATAAGTTAGAAAAGAATCTAGATAAACTCATTAGAGGATCCAAGGGATTAAGTATGATACCAAATGATCAACACCTTAGAAATGGTAGGGCGGGACTAGGATACCAATCTAGGGGGTTAAATGTTAGTAAAAAGGTATATTCAAGGATGCCCTATGATTATAGCAAAGGAAAGGCCAAAAATGGAAAGGAAAAGCCATTTAAAGGGGAGAAGGAGAACTTGACCAAGAAAAAGGTATACAAGGTCAAGAGAGTAAGAGTTGAAGGTCAAGAAGCACCGGAGGTACACTGGTATGGTCTTGCCTTTGTTAATGAGTCACCTAGGGAGGTGACTAGGGCTAGGAGCTCAAGGGAGAGCTCTAGAAGTCAAGATGGGATCCATGGTCAATGGATCTCAGGAGTATTTCTCCTAGGGGATTAGATGGACTATGGAATGTGCCAAAGGGTTTGGAAGGCTAGTGAGAGTCTTAATCCTAGGGAAGTGACACATTAAAAGGAGTTTTGTGGAAGAAAAGATGAAAGTAGACTTATATTGTGTGAAAATTAGTTTTTAACATGTAAATGCCATATAAATAAGTGCTAGGAATGTATTGTGGTTAAGTATGAGAAGAGGCATCAAGAAGATATCAAAGTTAGAACTTTTAGTTAAGTTTTAATGACACTATTTAGGTAGTTTTGAATTTCATGCCAATCTTGCGATTGATAATAGTTTTATTCCGAAAAATATTTTTCCTACATAGACATAGGTTCCAAAAATCTCTCCACGAAATTTCAAATTGTTTGGAGATTTGTGGAATTAATTATATATTTTTGAAATTAGGACTGGGAAGCTGAAATCAGGGTATCAGTCGACTGGTTCAGAACCAGTCGACTGGTCTAGTGTAAATCAGAAACTGGGGTTTTAAAATTACCAGTCGACTGCCCCCAGGGAAGTCGACTGAACTTTTGGTTCAGTTTCTCAGTCGACTGCCCAGGGGTAGTCGACTGGTATGCGGGGTTTTTAAAAGAACTAGGCCACGTGGGGGTTGCCAAACCTAGGATTTTCAGTGCCACCCCCTGCGAGATCTTCTCATCCTCGCCTTCGCTTTTTGTTCTAAACCCTTCCCAAGCTCTAAAAATGTCTTCCTAGCCTTCCCTCTATCTCGGATCTACACCTAGGGTTAGAAGAACTTCTCCATTTGAGTAAAGTCTCATAAACCTTCATCATGAAACGAGTGGGAAAACGGTAATAACTTGTATAGTTTGTTTTTCCCATTTAATTCATGATTTGGAACTAATTTGTGTCGTTTTGCTTGTTTTTTTCTTGGTTTCTCTCTTTATGGGATGGTTTTGGTACATGCATTGGTATGTTACATCTTAGGGTTGCACATAAGAGACAAAAGGGTGAGGGGTCATCTCACCAAGGTCAGGTAGATCCGGAGGGACCTCGATTTCGTTCCGAGGAGTGTCGAAAAGTTTTTAATAGTGCAGCTTTCATCTTAATGAATTGCCTCTACCTTAACCGATCATATTTCTAGGATTTCACCCCCCACATCATTGAGATCATTGCATATTTTGGATCAGAACAACTGGTCTATTGTCAACATTTTATCAATTTTGACTTATGTAAGGAATTCTATGCCAACCTTACACCTACTGATGCCCAGAACGAGGTATATGAGTCAATGGTACAAGGGATTACCATTCCATTCACACCTGACGTGTTACGGTCATTTTTAGGATGTAGAGTTTCAAATAGCCAGTTTACATGTTTTCCCACAGTTGTTGAGCCTTTAACTTTACTAGGTGTCAACATAGATCAGATCCACCGATATTATTTTAACAGACCTCGATGTACTCGAGATCGTATCTTTGTAGCCAAAAACATGAGCCCAGTCAGTAATGTCTTGTATAAGGTTGTTTTAGACTGCATTCTTCCGATTGTCACCAAGCGGTGGTCGAAGATTCGACTTCCCCACTTGGTGATGATGTATGCCCTAGAGAGAAGACTGGACATCGACATAGCCCGCTAGGTTTTTGCATCCATTGTTTATTTCTCCCATGATGTCAATAGGAAGTTATACATGCCATTCGGTCATGTTTTGACCGAATTCTTTAGGTCTAGAGGGGTCAGAGTCACCCAGGGTCAGATTCATGAGTTTTCTAAGGATTATGACCAGATAGGGTCTCGACAGATCATCTGGCGCCATCGTCCTGATTCTTCGAGCTCAGAGGATGATGAGGAGGCTGCCGCTGGAGGGGTTACACAGGAGCAGTTCTCCCAGCTACAGTCTGAGGTACACGGGTTGAGGGAGGATTTTCAGACATTCCAGCAGCGCAGATTGACATGCAACAGCAGCAAGCAGAGATGTACGCGATGATGCAGCAATGGTATCTGGCGTACCAGGGTCCTCCTCTTCCTCCGGGTGACGACATGTAGTGGAGTTTATGTGATGATTTTAGTGTTGAGAGTGTTTGGCTGGATTTATGTTTTATCTCTCAAACACCTATTTTGGAATTATAACACTTTAATACTTCGGGACTTTGGCCCTTGTGCTACTTTTATGCTTTACTTTGAATTATGTATGAAACTTTGAATTCATGTTTTATATTGCTTTTATTTTAGCTCATGATGTGATGATTGAAATAATGCTTTATTGATGACATGAAATGTAAGACAAATTTGATAGATGCATATTTATCTAAAGGTTAAGAGATAAAAGGGGGGAGGCCTTATATATTGAGAATATATAAGGAAAAGGGGGGAGTTGAGGTCAATTCTAGGGTTGAAATGGTCTAGGATAGGCTTGACAAACACATGAAATCAATTAAAGGCCTAAGACTTGGTACATATTGATACATTTTGGAAAAATTAGAGTTTGTACCAAAAGTCAAGCATATTTGATATTTTTCATGAAATCATATTTTTCTAGGATAGGTTATATTCTAAAAAATAAGCTTGCAAACTTTTACATTTTTCCGAATTTTATGAAATTTTCTAGGTATTTCTGAAATTCGATTGGAAATTAAGAAATAGGCTGTATCAGTTGACTGCCCTTGGGCAAGGCCAGTCAACTGATGTTTCGGTAAGTTTGTGAATTGAGGGTACCAGTCAACTGATGTTGGATCAGTCGACTGATCTTTCTGGTTTGTTGATTTCTGAGGGTGTTTAGATATGGAAATGGGTTTTCATTGGCACTAGGGGTAGGATTGCTTGGGGCAATATTTTTGATGGTGTCAAAGGGGGAGAAATTGTGGTGTTAAGTTAGGTTTAACTTGACATGGGAAAACTTGTGGTGTTAAGTTGGGTATAACTTAACTTGATGTTGTGTGTGAAAATTGGGAATTATGGGGAGAGCATAGGTTATGTGGGAGGACATGTGTATGTCTCTTAAGTATGCTACGCTGTTAATTTTTAATTGCTATTGTTGTTGTTTTACCTAACTTAAACATATTGCCACACATCAAAAAGGGAGAGATTGTTGAGGCAATCGACCCGAGTATGATCTGGAGGTTCATGGGTTTTGATGTATGTATCAATATGGTTAAGTTAAGGTTTCATGTTGGATTAATATGTGTATGTGAGTGTGCAGGTTTGCAGGCACACATAGACTTAGTTGGATGTCTTCAGGTGAAGGGTGGCATGGAGGCAAGCCGTGGGCTTATGTGCGCATCCGAGGGACCATGGACAACGCAGGGACGATGAGCCGAGGGAAGCGGACTTCGAGGCGTATGTGAAGGATGGCATGGAGGCAAGCCGTGGGCCTGCGTGCGCATCTGAGGGACGAGGGCCAAAGTCGAAGAAGGCTTGAAGGTGATAGATCGACGCTGCTGGAGCAGGGACGATGAGCTGAGGGATGCAGACTTCGAGGCATGCGTGAAGGATGGCATGGAGGCAAGCCGAGGCTTGCGTGCGTATTTGAGGGACGAGAGCCGAATATGGAGAGGGCGTGAAGGCAACAGATCGAGACTGCTGTTTGAAGAGTCAACCAGGTCGTGAGGGTCCGAGTGTTGAGTGATTGTACTTGGGAACTAAGCCAGGAGGGTTCGAGTGCGGAGAGAAATGTACTCGGGAAGGGTAACCCTAGGCTTAGGGAAGGACCAGTCGACTGCCCCTGGGGCAGTCGACAGATATGGCCAGAATTCAAAGGGTCACGCTGTGAAATTCGAATTTAAGTGAGGCTAGTTGGCTGCCCCTGGGACAGTCGACTGGTAACAGTCATATTTAGCCTCGAGCTCTATTTAAGGGAGCTCGTTTAAGACTTTTCTTCTTGGCGAAACCTGCTTGGATAGAGCTGGTTAGTAGCCTATTGTGCTCAGGTAGTGTCCAGAAGCTGTGTTGAGGTTTCTCCACCCACAAGGAGTGACAAGAGCTAGCCGGAGGTGCTCCGGGGAATCATCCACCTAAGGATTAGGGATCGTCCACCTTACGGACTGCCGTGGAGTAGAAGCATCATCTCCGAACCACGTACATTGGTGTGTCGTTCTTATTCGTGAGTTTTTATTTTTATGTAGTATATTCTGCTTGCGCACTAACGATTGTAGGAAGAAAATCGAAAGAAGCTATTCACCCTGCTCTAGATTGACAGTCATGGTCCTAACAATGAGAAAGTTTCATAGATCGTTATATGCATGTCATAAATTTTCTCATAGTGACTATTGATATGAATAGTCCTTAGAAATGAAGTCACTACGGTTCTCTATATAAGGAGTTTGTACTTTGATATCGATAAACATCACATGTAACAAGGTGAACTAAAGTCGATCATTGAGTATGCAATAAGTTATGAGAAGGGATGTGAGTGATATAAATGAGATCTATCCTTTCCATATAACGAGAATGATATCTGTGGGCTCCTTGATTAAGTTAGACTATTAAAATGCATGGTAATACTCAAATAAGTCAATATGAGAAATTAAGCTCATTTGGTTATATGAGTCTACTTGAAGATTAAGAAACATAATGATTGATAAGAGGATAACACAATCTATGCCTTATGGATCAATCTAGATATCGAGGATAGAAAGACCATGTTATACAAGATAATAGACATAGAAAGATTAGGTCGGATCTCGACATTCTCGTCACTTGGGTAGCAAGATGCAGTGCTAGATGTCACTCATTACTTATGTATCTAAAATGATTTTAGAGACATTGCCAACGTTATGAGAGTCTATTGAGTCATACACAAATAACATGTTGATTCGGAAATAAGTTTATTTTAGTTTAACTAAAATGTGATGGACCTTAGGATTATAGGGTGAAGTTTAATCCGAAATTGGATTAATCGAGTTAGACTCAAGTGAATCCAACCTTTGGATTGTGTGATTGAGTTTAATCTGAATTAGAGTAATTGGATTAGACTCAACCACCAAAAAAAGTTAGTGTTCATTAAAAGAGTTTAATAGAGCATTATTAAAGAGGAAGACCAAGAGGTAAAAACCTCTTGTATTCATCTAAGATTAATGGAGCATTAATCTTGCATTCATCCAAGCTTAATGGAGCATTAATCAAAAGGGATGCCAAGAGGCAAAAACCTTTTGTATTTATTGGATGAATACAAAAGGCTAACATTTCATGATGATGAAGGTGGTTGATGCTTTTCTTCCTCTCTTTGGCCGAAACCCCATTGCTTGCTTTTTGGCCGAACCATCCTAGTGGCTAGCACTACGAAGGTGGTTCTTTTCCAAATCTGAGTTCATGTGACGAACATGGAATATGTTCATGTGGATACTGTTATAGGCACAACCATTCTGATCGTGCTGAGATCCGCTGAACCATATTTACTATCGGGATTGTACTACTCACGTAACAAAGGAAACCATTATATCAAACATTGCATATTACTTTCTCATGGAGCTCTGGAAGGGATCAGTTTTTCCACTGCGTATATATGTTTAATTTTGCAAAAGATCCCTACAAACTGATCCAATCTATTAGTCGACTGAACACTAGTCAATTCAGTTTGACTAATCTATACCAAAGAGTTAGTACAATGCAAATAGTATATATAAAGATTAACCTTGTAAAACAGAGTTAGCACAATAATAGTGCATGAGTAAAGATAGTAGTGTAGGATCAGATACGTCGATAGAGGGGGGGGGGAGGGGATGAATATTGACTGCCATTCTCTTGTCTAAACTTCATCGTTCGTTTGTCTTTCTTATCAAAGATGATAGTACATAGAAGAATAAATAAAGAAAATAAGCAACACAGTAGACACGTGGGATTTACTTAGTTCCCAACCCAGTACATCCAAGGCCTATGCACTCAGCGTGAGTCCACTTGGTCTCCTTTTTGGAACTTTTTGGAGGCAGAGAATCTTGTCTTACAGTTCAATAATACAAGTACAAAAATATGAAAATGAGTTTTTACAACATATAATAGTAAAGAAATCCAAATGAAGAAGATCTCGGCCAATCTGGAAGTCTGAAGCGCAGTGCACTTCCTTCTAGAGTCACCTTGGTCACATAGCTTCATCTTAACACATTTCGTTCACACAAATAGAATAGGATGATGGACTTGATGATCTGAACGCTCTGCTCGAGGTCCCTTATATAGGGGTCGTACGATGCCTGAATAGCTATACGGGCGCCCCAAACCAAAGCTTATCTAATCCGAACTGGTCGAGCTTTATCACTGAGGTGTGTACTGGGTCTCGGGCACCCGTATTAACTTCTCGAGTGCCTGTGAACCTCCAGGCCAAGTGCCTGAAAAGCTATCAGGCACCTAGTTTATTTAGGCATCTGATTGAAGCATCCATGCGCCTAATTAATGCATTCAGGCGTTTGAATTCTATTTAGGTGCTTGAATACTTATTCAGACATCTAGTTTGGCTTCTAGGCTGGTCCAGGACCAATGCTTATGCTTGCTTTTATAGGGTATCCTATGTGACATGATAATAATATTCGTAGCGGATAAAGGATCCCTCGAGCGATCCATGTGAAAGAAAACTTGTACGAAGTCCATCTATCTAATAGATCTATCTAAAGTGTAGACCTTTGGAGCGTGCCAATCATTTATCCCGCTCGTCGAAGGTACGCCAGATCTCTTGCACGTTCAAGTGTTCGTGCCTCTATGCGTATCCACACGAACGCGATATCTAAACTTTGGAGAGTTGTGATGCAACTTGAGGTAGTTTACAAAAACACCAAGAATGCCTAAGATGGGTTTTGACCAAAGAGGGAGAAGAGGAGGAAGAGAGGAAGAAAAATGACTAAGTCTCATTCAAAATACAAGAAGAACTCTTTTATATTCATCTCATTAATATGAAGAGTTTTTGTCTCTTTAGCTTCCCCACATTAAAGCCAATACAACTAATGAAACACATGTTTTACATTTTTGACTGTTCACCTTCTCTTCATCCAATGAAGAGAAAACCATTCATCATCCTCTATTATTAATTCATTAATATTTTAATGAATTAATATCTCATTCAAATGTGATTGAGTCAAATCTAAATGAGTCTAACTCAAATTAGACTCAATCCCATAATCTAATTGGATTCACTAGAGTCTAACTCAATTAATCCAATTCGGATCAAATATCAATTAATCTCCGAAGCATCATGCCCTTAGTGTGTGACCCAATAGGTTATGTCTAAACTGCTTTAGACACATAAGCGACATCTAGCAATGCATCATTACTACCCAAGTTACAAAAAAGTCGAGATCCGACTTAACCTCTATGACTATGATAATGTATGACCTTGTTCTTCTATCCTCGATATATAGATTGACCATTGAGGCATATATTGTGTCATCCTCGATATCAATCTTTGTGTTTCTTGATCCCCAAGTAGACTCACTCAAGTAAATGAGCTCAATATCTTATATTTACTCATTTGAGAATGACCATGCGTTTTAATACCCCTACTCGATCAAGGGGTCCACAGATATCACTCCTGTCATATGGGAGGGATAGATCCCATCTACATCACTCACATCTCTCCACATAATTCATTACAAACGCAGTGATCGCCTTTATAGTCTATCCTGTTACGGGTGATATTTGACGATACCAAATTATATAACTCCTTATGTAGGGAACCGTAGTGATTTCAGATCTAAGGACTATTCATACTAATAGTTACGTGAGAAAGTTTATGACACTCATATAACAATCTATGAAACTTTCTCATGACGGGTCAATTCAGTATATATTCTCTAATGTTGTTAGTAAGAGCCCTAGAGCCAATTATGTGATGATTGACTAAGGACCTTTTTGTATCATATTCTATCATTAATAAAAGCATGTTTGGTTATTATACTTACTTTATATTTGTGCCAAATAACTAAGTATAATAATGTCTTTGGGTAGTAGGTTTTTATCTACATCATATCGATTGGTTGAATCGATAGTGAGATAATGTAGAGGACACTACACTAAACCAGTCCTAGTCAAGCATTAATATTCAATGATAATATTAATCCATGGAGACTAGCATGTAGGTCAATTCATGACTTGAGCTCACAAGTCATGGATATATGATATTAAGTTGAGACATGGGTTTACATTAGTGAATGTGTAATGAATTGACCCGCTATGAGAAAGTTTCATAGATTGTCAAATGAGTGTCATAAACTTTCTCATGTGACTATTAGTATGAATAGTCCTTAGACCTGAAGTCACTATGGTTCCCTACATAAGGAGTTATGTACTTTGGTATCGTCAAACGTCACCTGTAACAGTGTGGACTTAAAGGCGATCATAGGGTAAGTAATGAATTATGCACAGGGCTATGTGTGATGTAGATGAGATCTATCCCTCCCATATGACGGGAGTGATATCTATGAGCCTTTTGATCGAGTAGGACTACTAAAATGCATGACCATGCTTAAATGAGTCAATATGAGATATTGAGCTGATTTGTTTGAGTGAGTCTACTCGGGGATCAAGAAACACAAAGATTGATCGAGGATGATTGGTCTATGCCTTATTGGTCAATCTAGATATCAAGGATAGAAGGACAAGGTCATACATTGTCATAGTCACGAAGGTTAAGTCGAATCTCGATTTTCTCGTCACTTAGGTAGCAATGAAGCATTGCTAGATGCCGCTTATTGCTTATGTGTCTAAAGCAGTTTAGACACATTGCCAACATTACAAGAACCTATTGGGTCACACACTAAGGACACGATACTTCAGAAATTAATTGATCTTAGTTTGACTATGATTTGATCTGACTTGAATTAATTGAGTTAGACTCAAGTGAATCCAATTGGATTAGAGGATTGAGATCTAATTTGAGTTAGACTCATTTATATTAGACTCATCCACATTTGAATGAGATATTAATTTATTAAAATGTTTAATAAATTAATAATAGAGGAGGATATAAAGTTCTTCTTCATTGGATGAAGAGAAGTTGAAGAGCCACATGAGAAAATGTGCTCTAATTGGGTTTTTATTGGCATTAATGGAGGGAAGCTATAGGGACAAAAACTCTTCATATTCATGGGATGAGTATAAATGAGTTTTTCTTGTCATTTGGATGTAGAACTTGTCATTTTTCCTTCCCTTCTTTCTCTTGATCGAAATCCCTCTTCTCCCTCTCCTTCTTGCTTTATGAATCTCCTCTTGTGGCTAGCACAAGGCGATTCTTCTCCGAAGATTGAGATATCATATTCATATGGATACGCATAGAGGCACACATACTTGAATATGCAAGTGATCCGACATACCTCGGATAAGCGGGATAAGCGAAGGGCACATTCCAAAGGTATACACCTATACGATAGAAATTTATAAATTAACTTTGTATGAGTTTTCTTCCACATGGATTGCTCGTGGGATCTATTATTTCCGCTACGATTTTTAAATATTTGTGCCTATAGATCTCTACAGTGGTATCAGAGCCACTTGCGAAAGATCATACAAAGTTTACAAAATCTTTTATATGTGATATAAAAGTAGGACATAATTTTGTTATTGATTGTGTAATGTATGAGCATTTGTTAAGATACAAAAGTTTGAGTTGATCAAACTAAAAGTCCATAGCATTATCATATGAATATGAAAGTGTGCTATGGTCCGATTGTACTCAACAAATTTTATAACTTATGGTTTCGGCTCATGAGCATTTTTACAATCATAATAAAAATTGATGTCCTAAATATATTATGTGTGATTTATGACATGGTGATGGTTATGGCCTTAACCCTAATATGATTGGATGTATATGTGTGTGCATGTTGTAATGTAATTCATAATACGACCTGCGTGTCGTGCCTTATCTCTATTTTTCTAGTTATAAAATAGATTTAGACTCAAATGTAACTCGAGTTTTCCTAATTTGTAATATACAAAATGAGAAGTGGAATGTCCATTGAAGAATGAAGTTACAAGAAGGAAGCCAACGACACATGACGACCGAAGGATGCACTTGGAGAAGATGTTATCCCTAGGTTGACCATCGATTTTCTCATTGGCTTGAGAAGATCGTAGTATACGGGCCATAACCATGTCACATTTAACTGCTTATATGTTGATATATGCAATGTGTCTATGTGATGCATGATTAGATAAACATTTATCTTAATTTAGTCAACTTGATATGCCTACAAAAGTTTGGTACTCATAAACTATCTCGATCATTTGTTGTTGGGTTTGCCAAAGCAAAGCAATACATTTTATCTTGGTAGAGTGCGAGAGGATAATTGTGATGTCCTGCAATCGAACTTTGGATGAGACTTAACTAAGTCACCTCAATTGGATTGAGAAACTTAGAGGCATATCCCAAAAGTTGGGAAAATTGGGTAAGAAAACAATTGTATAAAGTCTTGGGCGATTAACTAAAGCTAACTCTAGACGATGTGTAATGTGGATCTTGACCCTTTGTTACTAAGAGTTGCATAAGATGTAATTGGTAAAATATTGCCTACCTAATTATACTTAGTCTTGAGCAATTAGCCAAAGCTAACTCAAGATGAGGTATAATATTGATATTGTCCCACATGAATGTAGTCTTTATTTGGTTTGGAGCTAGTAGTGCGAGCAAATTGAGTTTGCCTACATCCATGATTAGCTCCTACCAAAGCTCTATAATTTAGTGGGAGTGTCATTTAATTAAAGACCTAATTAAATAAAATAGATATGATACTTATTTCTGCATATTTTACTGTTGTAGATCACCATGTTGTCTAACACATGAAATACTCTCTCTGTGATCCGTCCATGAGAAGGACAAGCTTAACGGAGCTAATTTCCTAGACTGGTACAAAAACTTGAGGATCATCCTCAACAAGAATGAAAACTGTACGTCCTAGAGAAACCTCTTCCAGAAGCACCCATCACTACCGCCACTCGTGTCAAAAATGATGCTTACAAGAAGCATTAGGATGATGCACTTGATGTATCATACCTCATGCTTGCCACTATGAACTCTGAGTTTCAGAAGCAACTTGAGAACATGGATGCACATGATGTGGTTGAGCACTTAAAACAACTATATCAAGGGCAAACTAGGCACGAGCGCTTTAATGTGTCTAAGGCCCTATTTGCATGCAAGATGCAAGAAGGAACTCCCACAGGAACTCATATACTCAAGATGATTGGGTATGTCGAGAACCTTGAAAGACTAGGATTTCCACTGGGTCAAGAATTGGTCATGGACCTTATTCTGCAATCGTTGCCGAAAGGGTACAATTAATTTGTCATGAACTATAACATGAATGAAATTGAAAAGTCATTTCCTGAGATGCTTAGCATATTGAGAACTGCTGAATCCAATCTCAAGAAAACTAAGACCAGTAATGTACTGATGGTACAGAAGGGCAAAGGCAAATGGAATCCTAAGGGCAAGGGTAAGACCCAAGCCAAAGGCAAGATCAACTCTACTGCACTGATGGCCAAAGGTGGGGTGCCTAAGAAAGGGACTTGCTTCTACTATGGTGAGACCAGACATTGAAAGCGGAATTGCAAACTCTACCTAGAGGAAGTAATGAAGAAAAGAAGTGAGACTTCTACCTCAGATATTGTTGTTATAGAAGTCCAAGAGGGGAGGGTCATACAATAGAAGATCGTAAGGTAACGAGAGGTATATTTTCTCTCATGGCTCCTTCATTTTCTATTATTTCATGTGGTGTTAATTAATTTTCATGATCTTAATTATTTGTTAATTAATGTTGATAATTAATTATTTTGGACCCCGATAATAAACATAAAAACTGGTGATCCGCTCGTCGTCTTTTCCGTGACCAATTGGTTAGGCGAGTTACAAGGCTTGAACTTTGAGTTTGGATAAGTTGTTACTCGAATCAATTGATACGACGATGAGACGGTCGTTTGGGAGATAGGTCTCCATTTTTTTTGATCCGTAGACATAGAGAGGTTTCCCATGGGCGACCCGGTGTTCGCTTAGGAAACCCGCCAAGCTATCCAACAAATAGGTGGAGCCCATATTTAATTATGGGGGTTGGTGAGATAGATCAATGATGATCCTTTAGTGGATTGGATCATCATTAATGGATCAGGCTTTTGATCCATTAGGTGGCCAAGACCCAACTCCTCCTCATGGTCCCTATTGTAGCCTATAAATACCTCATGAGTCATGAGACCAAGGCATCCCAATTAACCTAAGGCTTGGGTTTTTCTTCTCCCTTCTCTCTCCTAGGGTTTGCGCCGGCTCCACCTTGGCTTGGGTGGCAACACAAGGAGAGGAAGAAAGCTTCTTCTCTTCTTTTCTCTTCATTGGAGCGTGCGGCTAGGACAAGGAAGGAGAAGAGAAGTCTTCTCTCTATTCCTTGTGGGCGTGCTAGAGCTTCATAGAGGAGGAAGAAGGTCGACGCCACCTTGTAGGTGGAAACTTGGCCGGCGGCGAGAAGAAGAAGAAAGAGAAGTAGTAACTGGCGGCGCCTAGGGTTTAGGTGAAAGAGAGGACTTCTTTCTCTTCTTCTTCATCTTCTTCTACTTCCTTCCTTTTGCTTTGGTGGCCAGCGATCACAAGAAAAGGGAGAACCTTTTTCCCTTTTGGCCAGCGATCATCAAGGAGGAACCCTAGGGTTCGGCGCAAGAAGGAGAGAAGAAGAAGGTGCCTTGGTGACGTTGTTTCTTGGAAGATCGTCGCCCACTTGACATCCAAGAAGAGATTGGGTCATACAATAGAAGATCGCGAGGTAAACGAGAGGTATAACTTCTTGTTTTGGTTCCTTTGATCTTGTTTATTATCATATGCTTATATTTCATGTTGATAATTATTGTATGTTATTTTATGTCATGGACCCCGATGATAAACACAAAAATCGACGATCCATTTATTTTCTATTCCGTGGCTAATCGGTTAGACGAGTTAGATTGCTTGAACAATAAGTTTGTTCAAGTGGTCACTCGAATCGGTTAGCACGATGATGAGTCGGTTGTTTGGGAATTTGTTCTCCATTCAGATTGGTTTCGATTAATGAAATTTTAATCCAGGGATATGGAGAGAATTCCCATGCGCAACCGAAACCCAACAATTGGTATCAGAGCCAATGGTTTCCGATTTTGTGTGTTTTGGATTCGGTTACTTTTATGCACTTTATCATGTATAATTTTATGCCGGATAATAGTAGGATGTACATAGGCTAACTCTTTGGTTGCAGACATAAGATCCGACTATTATGGCTTAATATGTTTGTATGTGATTGTGTGTGCATGGTTGTAACATTTATTTGAATCCTCGAGGTTGACGAGGCTAGATAGTATTTAATTTTTGTAATAAATATGACAATTGTTTAGCCGCACATTTTAGTTTACTTTTGATCTAGACTTGTTGTACACTCCTTTGTGGAGTATAGGATCGATGGATGTAAATTAAAATAGTTTTTTTATCTCGGCTGGGAGTTCCTTCATGGATGAGGCTTGCGCATGGTGCTTGGAGGAGGAGACGAGGTGGCAACACAACTGGAGGCATATTGAGGACAGAAGCCATAATAGTTGGAAAAATTTGTTTTTCTTATTTATATCTTTTTGTTTATATGCTTGTGGTGCTTGCATGGTAAAATTCCTCAATTCTAAATTACTAAGTGGGAGTGGGATTCTAGGGAGTGGGATTCTAAGAATCCCGTGGCCTCCATTATAAATTTGACATGTGATGCGAACAAACTTGCGCGTTGGCTCTGAGTGCCTTCCTCCATATCGGATGAGTTTGTTTCGCAGATCACTAGGTCAGACATGGTTATAGATAATTATTTAGAAGCGTGTGATCTTCCCCATCGGAAGGGATATAATCTTAGATAATTACCTTAGTATCATGTAATGGTGAACACTTAGATATAAATATTAGTATCCTCCCCATCAGAGTCACTGTTATTATTTGTAGGGCCGAAGAGGATCCAACTATTAATTTTATTTGTCAAAAAGTTAGGTTGACAAGATAATAAAATTAATGGGTAAAATCTCCTCTTACAAATGTAAAATTCGTATACATCGACACTATTGTGGCATATGATATTCTCGGTGTTTTGAGGTGTTGGTTGATTTTAAAATTTTATTGTTTGAGGAATCAATAATTTTTTGAAATCTAATGTTTTGATCATTGTGATTCTCAGATATTTTCAAAATGGCTTTCAACCCACTTGCTGTAATATTGAAAGAAAACAAACTTATGAGCCCTAACTATATTGATTGGAAATGGAACCTGGACATTGTCTTGACTGCCGAGGAGTAGAAATTTGTAGTTTTTGAGTTTTGTCCTGAAAAGCCTAGCGAGAATTTTGGTGAAGAGGAAAAGGAACATTATAGGATGTGGATAAAAGCAGACGAGATGACGCGGTGTTATATTTTGGCTTCTATGTTAAATGTGCTGCAACATCAACATCAGACTTTTTCTACTGCTTATGACATGATGTTCAATCTCAAGGAACTTTTCGGACATCAGAATTGGGCCACTAGTCAAGAGACAATGAGGAACTTGATGACGACCACCATGATTGAGGGAACACCCGTGAGGGATCATGTTCTCAAAATGATGGCTCATTTAAATGAGATGGAAGTCCTTGGACCGAAGATCGATGGGGAAACCCAGGTCGATATCATTCTCCAGTCTCTACCTAGGAGTTTTGAGCAGTTTCGCCTGAACTATAATATGAACAAATGTACATATTCATTGGTGAAACTTCTGACAGAACTTCAGGTGACAGAGGGATTTTTCGTCAGAGTGCTCATGCTTTGGTTGCTCAGAAGATTTCTACTTCTAAGCCGAAAGGCAAGAAGAAGAAGAAACAAGGTGTGGCAAAGAAAGTGACAGGATCTCAGGGACCTCAGGCTGGCGTGAAGAAACCGAAAGGCAAGTGCTTCACGTGCAAGCAGACTTGACACTGGAAGGTGAACTGTCCTTGTCGTCAGGAGAAAAATCAAGGTATATCATTTTGTTTAGTAGTTGAAACTTGTTTAGCGGTGTTATCTACCGGTACCTGGTGTGTAGATACGAGAGTCATTGATCATGTCTTCAATTCGTTGCAGGGGTTCCAGGAAACTCGACGACTAGATGATGGAGAGATTACCGTCTACATGGGCAATGCTACGGAGGTGGCGGCTATTGCTGTAATGACCCGACCCATTTGGCGGCCCATTCGGCGACCCCTTATTTTTCTGTGGGTCGTCGACTGTCGACCGTCGACCGTCGACCGTCGACCGTCGACCGTGACGTTACCTTACTTAGGTCTTCCCACCCCTGGCCAGTGGATTTTTTCCTTCCCTAGGATTCGAACTCTAGACCTCCAGGCTAAAGTACTAGAGTTTATGAATTTGGTAACCAACTGAGCCAAGCTCAATTGGTTACCAGATTCATAAACTCTAGTACTTTAGCCTGGAGGTCTAGAGTTCGAATCCTAGGGAAGGAAAAAATCCACTGGCCAGGGGTGGGAAGACCTAAGTAAGATAACGGCACGGTCGAAGGGTTGACGACCCACAGAAAAATAAGGGGTCGCTGAATGGGCCGGGTCGTTACAATAAAAGACACCTTTTTATTGTAATGACCCGACCCATTTGGTGGCCCATTCGGTGACCCCTTATTTTTCTGTGGGTCGTCGACCGTCGATCGTCGATCGTCGACCGTGTCATTACCTTACTAGGTCTTCCCACCCCTGGCCAGTGGATTTTTGCCTTCCCCAGGATTCGAACTCTAGACCTCCAAGATAAAGTATTATATTGTCATAGTCACGGAGGTTAAGTCGGATCTCTATTTTTTTGTCACTTAGGTAGCAATGATGCATTGCTAGATGTCGCTCATTGCTTATGTGTCTAAAGTGGTGCCATCGGAAAGAACCTTCGAAAATGAACTTCTGGAAACAACAGTGTACATTTTGAACTTGGTACCATCTAAATCAGTACCCTCTACTCCCACAGAATTGTGGACTGGGCGTAAGCCTAGTCTGAGACACAGATTTGGGGTAGTCCATCACATGTGCTGAAGGGAGATGTTGATAAGTTGGAATCTCGTACAGAAGTACACTTGTTCGTAGGCTATCCTAGAGGAATGAAAGGTCGTTTATTTTATAGTCGTAAAGATCAGAGGGTGATCGTTAGCACGAATGCCCGATTTTTAGAGGAGGACTATGTGATGAACCATAAGCCCATGAGTAAGATTATTCTAGAAGAAATGAGAGGGAAGTTCGAACTTCATTACCAATAGTACAGGAGGACATAGCAGAAGTGACTGCACCGCGTGTCATAGAGGATACACAGGTAGTACCTCGTCGTAGTGGGAGGGTTGTGAGGCAACCTGATAGATTCATGTTCATGGGTGAGTCTTCAGACTTGGTCCTTGGTGAACATGAACCTAATCCCTTGACCTATGACGAGGCACTCCAAGATAAAGATGCGGTATCTTGGCAAAGGACAATGAATCTGAGATAGAATCTATGGATTCTAATCATGTCTGGGAGCTAGTAGAACCACCCAATTGTGTAAAAGCCATTGGATGCAAGTGGATCTACAAGAGAAAGAGAGGATCAGACGGGAAGGTCTCTACCTTCAAAGCTAGGCTTTTTGCGAAAGGGTATACTCAAAAAGAGGGTATCGATTATGAGGCGACCTTTTCGCCGGTAGCCATGCTTAAGTCGAACCGGATTCTCTTATCTATTGCCGCTCATTTATGGATTGAAGCAACCTTCACGATCTTGGAACATCCGCTTTGATGAGGTAATCCAGTTATATGGATTTATTCAAAGTCCGAATGAGTCTTGTGTATACAAGAGATGTGACGAAAACGTAGTTATATTTCTTATACTATATGTTGGGACTGGGTGCATGTTGATGAGGATACGGGTTCGTAAATTTTAAAATATTTACATGCAGCGGAAGAATTAGCATGAATAATTTCTCAAATTATTTTTAACCACGTATCTAGCATGCGACCTTATGATGTGTGGACATGATCATAAATTAAAATTTTGCAGAAAGTAAACTAATTTACTCATTACCTCGCGTAACTCGAAGTAAGGGATGAGATCCAACCGTAGCGTCCCTTGGAAGCTCCGCCTCTATTCGCGTCCACGCCGAGTTCTCTTCGGGATGACTTCGCAAAGCCACGAGTTTCATGCCGACGAGAACTACTAGATTCTCCAAAGGCACAACTAGAATATCAAGAGAGAAAGATGGAAACTAACCACCAAGTAACGGAATCAAGATTCCGAGGAAAGGAAGGAAGGAGACGCGACCCGCTTCTTCTTCTTCTTTGGCACCTTCTTGGTGGAGGAGACTCACGGCAACCCTAGGTGGTGCGCCGGCCCTAGGGGAGGGAAAGGGGGCGCCGACCCTAGAGAGAGAAAGGGGCGCCGGAGAGAGAGGGAGAGAATAAGAGAGAGAGAACTACTCTTGATTGCTTAATCATTGGAATTCAAGCCTTGCCTTGGTTCCTTTATATAGTAGCCTCTCCATTGCCAAGTCTCCCTTTTAACGGAATAAATTTTCATAAGAAATTTATCCTATAAATTTTCTTTATGAATTATTCCGTTATGCCAAGTTTTATTATAACTAAATTTATAATAAACACATCTCTCCTTTTAATTATGGAATAAAATTTACTAGAAATTTAATGTATAAATTTTTCTTATCATGGAAAAATTAATTCATAATTAATTTTATAAAATAAAATAAACCAATTCATGGTTCATTTTAATTTCCATAAAAAGAATAAATTTCTATAAATTTCTTTATATAAATTTCTTTATATGAATTTATTTATCCATAATTTTATAAAATAAATCGCGCTTGATTTATTTTATAATTTAAACCAAATAAATTGGTTTCCCTCCATGTGGTGGCCAGCCAAACCAAAGAGGGTGGGCACCCTCTTTGGCCGGTCACACCAAGCCAACTCCTCGCGAATTAAACTCATTTAATTCGCCCAATAAGCCTTCAAAAGACTTAGCCATTTTAAGCTTCCGATGCGCCTCTGATAAATTCAGATTCGACTTATTTCTCTTGATCGAAAAATTTAATTTTCAACTCGTTTTAAATCCCTCGGATTACTCGTTGTGCGTGTGACTAAATAGGCTTTCGATTTATGTTGGCCGTCTATAATTAACCAATTATAGAACGATCATGAGTGGCACCTAGTAGTACATCATGATCCCCAATTAATCGAAAGATCAACGGTTGACCTCAGAAATAATTCTGAAAACCTTTAGTAGCTCTAATAAATCGTGCCTCATTCCCTTCACCATCTTATACCCACTTGGTTCAGGACATGGTCTGTGTATGTGTCAGTCCCCACTAGGCTGACTACGTCACACTTAGCCCAAGTAATGTCTTTCTCGTCCTTTGGATTTCTAATTACTCTCATGTATTTAAGAGACTCATACTCTAAACATGTCATGCTCTGGCCAGAGGCTTTGAGTAACAATCCGACGATAGGCCTTGGGTATACATCTCCTCGCAAGGAGTGGTGAATCCTTTGTAGGCTGTTCAAATATCTTCGGGCACTTCGGCTTATACCCAACTATCCTGGGTCCACACCTCCTTGGAGATGCTTGCTTAAGATGTTAAAGTATAAGTCTTCATGACCAAGATGACTTGAACACCGCAAGTCAAAGGAACATCGCACTTAATCTGCGGTAAGAACTTCATTGACATGTCTATATATAGACTACCATGTGAAGTTTTACAGCCAGTCACTCCAATGAACTAGTTCCCTTAACTAGCATTCATGTTTATCTCTGGACATCCCAATGTCACCAGCCAGTGAGAATCAGCTGATTAGAGAATAACCCATGCTAGTCTCAACAGAATTGATAGTGTCCGTATTTATCAATTCATCGACTAGGGATATTTTCAATACTTCACAATTGCACATGTAGAGATAATCACTAGTTGTGATTCCATCACAAATTCTCTCATGCTGTGAATTGTATTGCGGACATTCAGTAGATGAGTTTAAGATCCCAATCAAATACACAAATATGTATACTCAAATAGTGAATTTTCATTTATTAAAATAAATGTTTACAATCATAAGGCGACTACCTTAGGACACTTCTCTCATATTACTAACACTATACATAGATGATATTTTGCTCATTGGCAACAATGTCAAAATATTGTCAGACGTAAGGGTATGATTGTCCAAACAGTTTGATATGAAGGACTTGGGATAAGCAGGATACATCCTTGGGATCAAGTTTAAAAGGGATCGCAAGAAAAGGATGATGTGTTTATCTCAAGTTTCATACATAGACACTGTCTTAGCTCGTTTTAGCATGCAAAACTCTAAGAAAGGTTTTCTACCATTCCGGCATGGAGTACCTCTATCTGAGGAGATGTGTCCTAAAACATTAAAGGAGATAAAGGAGATGAAGGCGGTTCCTTATGCTTCGGCTTTGGGAAGCCTCATGTATGCTATGCTATGTACGAGACCAGATATTTATTTTGCCGTTGGCATGGCTAGCAGATATCAGAGTAATCCAAGACAGGGACATTGGACTGCGATAATGTTAGGATGTATACTAAAAGCCTAGCTTTTGTATGAACATCTACATTTTGAATGAGAATGACATGATCATTGTTTGCATATTTATATTGGTTATTTATGTGCATATTGTCTAATATTTTAAATTGTAGATAACATAGTGTGTGGTGTGACACAGAAGATCATGTTATCAGTCCCTTGTAGAGTATAAGTAGAGACTCACAACCTAGATGGTTTTGGACAAACCATTGGCATGGTTGTAGTGTAATTTGGTATTGATTTATATTGACCATAGAATTATACTAGTACACTTTGTGTGTATTGAGCAGGACTGATATAGAGGTGATTCAATTTATACTGACTATATAATTGAATCAGACCTCAGATATTATGGAGTACATGTAGGATTGGTGCCGTCGATAGAGGGGGTGAATATCGACTTGAAAAATTCTTCGGAAGTACGTCGGAAAACTCCCGTTAATCATCTTTCTATCAGGTTAGTACGCAGCGGAAAATAATAAAACAAGAAAGACAAACCACAATTGACACGCGGGTTTTACTTGGATCCCAACCCCCCAGGGTCAGTACGTCTAAGGCCTAAGCACTCAATCGCGAGTCCACTAATGGTCCCCTTTTTAAATTTTCTGGTGGTCGAGAAACCCGCCTTATAGTTATGTTTACAAGCAAGGAATGAAAGAAATTAATACGTAAATAAAAAGCAAACCAAAACAACTCGGCCAACTCTGAATGTCCGAAGTGCCGCACGCTTCTTCCTGGAGCCTCCTTGGTCACAGAGCTTCGACTTGAGCGCTTTTTATTTGCCGAGAATGCTTAGATTGATGTGGAAATTGGTGTCTAACATTGTCCAGGGCGCTTGTGATGTCTTGGGCGCCTGCCACGTAGCAGTCAAAGCTTCATCCGTCACACCGAACTCGCAACGTGGATAAGCCTTCTTTCCTAGGCGCCTGGGAGTGAGCTGCCCCAACTGGGGCACCCTACAAGTCTTGGGCCCCTGATTCAAGTTAGGCGCCCTGGATGACCTTCCCAGGTAGCTTTGCTTTGTGTTTCGTTCTCCTATCTTGCCTCCGACTCTAGGTACCTACAAGACAACAAAACACACAACAAAACAAATATTCTTAGCCTTAACGAATGGTTCTAACTTTGGATTTCACCCGAAACCCTAAGTCGAACCGACACCTAATGTTCCCTTTCCCGGGGAATGCGTCCTTATCTACTCCATACTGGAGAAGTTGCTTTTGCCAACTGGAACCTCCGGTTGGACTTTCGCTTAGCCTCCGAGAACCCGAATCTTGAGATGTCCGACCTCGACCCATCTCTACTTATGTTCGCGATCCCCGCTCGACTAAAGCTTTTACCAACAGGGACCTCCGGTTGTACTTTTGCTCAGCCTCCGAGAACTCGGATCTTGAGACATTCGACCTCAACCCGTCTCTACTTCTATCCGACAAATCTCGGTCAGCAAAGAATCCGTTGTTCGATCCCTGACTAGGACTTAGTACTCAGTCCCCCGGACCAAGAGTTCGTGCCCAGCTTCACTCAATGGGACTTAGTCCAACCTAGCTTCCCTTGCTAGGACCCGACTTCACTCACCAGGATTTAGTGCCCAGCTTCATTCACCAGGACTTAGTCTAACCTAGTTTCCCTTGCTAGGACCGACTTCACTCACCAGGATTGTTTTCATCAAAATCACTCCTTTGCTAGTCATCATGATCTTGACTAGACTTCCTCCATCTTTCAGATAAATATAACTCCAAACCTCAAGTCCGGTTTGGTTTAGTCCCTTGGTCAAATTGACGAACCCTGGGTTCTGGTTCACTCTGCCAAACATCAGATCCTGTTTTACTAACCCTTTGTCAACCTGATCAAACCTGGGTTTACCCTACCAAACATAAGGTCCTGTTTGTTTTAACCCTTGATCAACCAGACTAAACCTTTGGTGTATTTTCACTAACTTCAGTATATTGTTAAACATCGAAACACTAGAGGAAGACATCACTTATGCATCTTGCACCAATAATCTCTCCCTTTTTGATGTTTGACAATATCTTAAGTTAGGTTAGGTCTAAGGGTTAAATCTAGGTTTAATCCTTGGGAGAAATTGAAAAAAAAATCTAACTTAAGCTCCTCTCTCCCCCTTTGTTACACATCAAAAAATTACGGAAAAAAAGTGTACCAACAATGAAAATTTTTGAAACGAATATAACATAAGACTTTCTCCCAATTTTGAAAAATGCTTAAGATTTTAAGAAAATGATTTTAAAAAAACTCTTTCCCCCTTTTAGTTAAAAAAAATTAAGTACACGTTTAGAAAAATATTAAAAACAAATAAGTACTTTTTAAAATTATTCAACCAAAAAGATTGAATTTCCCTAAGTCTGACACAATCCTCGGAAACTTATTGACCACAAGAAAATTCCTATGTGTCTTAGGGATTTTCCATCAATGTATTTAGTTTTAAAAAATAATAACTTTTCTTGATTTGGTTTCTTTTCCAGTCTGACACAATCCTAGGAAACCTTGTTAACTACAAGGAAAATTTTCCTACGTGTCTTGGAAAATTTTCCAAATTCAAGTGAAAACTATTTTCATGAATATTCCAAAAGTTAAAAGATTTTCGAAATATAGAATTTTCAAACATATTTAAAAGCCAAAAAGATTTTCAACATGAGTTTTGAAAATAGAATATTATGTTTTCAAATGATTTTGAAAAGATAGTGTATGAAAACATAATGATTTTGAAAATTTTAATAGTTCTTTTAATTTGACCTCTCCCTAAACTTGACACAGTCCTAGGAATCTTGTTGACTGCAAGTGATCTTCCTCTGAGTCTTAGGTTTTGATTCAAACAAAAAGAGTTAAAAAAACATTAAGGAGTATTTTGCGATAATTAGGAATATAGTAATTTCTTTTGACTTGGACTCCGCCTAAATCTGACACAATCTTCGAAATTCTTGTAGATCATTAAGAAATCTTCCTATGTGTTTTTAGAGTTTATCCAAATCATCAGAGTAATTAAAACAATTTTTGAAAAATATTTTTGGATAGAGTATGATAATTTTCAAAGAAGTAAATTTCGAAAAATATTTTGAAATGACAATAATTTTTAGAAAAATATTTTTTGAAATGCATTTTGAAATAATAATTTTTTAAAATGTATTTTGAAAGAATTGATAACAATTTTGAAGCATAAAGCATTTAGAAAATATATGACTTTTTGAAAGATAGTTTTTAAAAGAAAACCCCCCCCCCTTGAACCTGACACCTTCTAGCTACCCTTGTTAACTACAAAGATATCTGCCTAAGTGTCTTAAGGGAGTTTAGTGTTGACCTAAAAAGTTTGTGTCTAAGTGTGTAGGTTAAATAATTTTTGAAAAGATATAACTTTTTGAAAAAGTATTTTATAGATAAGCAATCAAGCAAGCATAAAATTCATTAAAACATTATTATGTTTGAACATTATTTTAAAAATAGATTTTTAAGAAAATATCCTAAAGCTTTTGAAAATATTTTCAAAATCATTTATCAATTAATTAGTCCTTAACATCTCACCCATTCTAAATGTCGCAATACAAGCAAGTATGGTTGCCTTATAGGTGTTTGTGAGATGCTTGAATAATTTTTCTCAATTATATTTACAGACTGGTTGACCTTGAGTTAGATTCAAGTTTAATCAACTAGTAGCTTAAAAGTATTTTTCAATAATTGACTTCCAGATCTTGGCGAGGCATAGAGGCCTTATTTGGTCGTAGCCTTATTGGATCATCAACCCTTTCCTTAGACAAAGCCTTTTAAAGAAATAATACTCTTAATTTACTCTTTGAAAAACTCTGGTCTAACTAGTCTAGGATGTGCGAGGTAGCTTCAGCTAGTTCCACTTAGCTAGGCTAAGCTTCCCTAACGTACTATCATCTCGCCCCACCCTGGTACTAGGTTAGGCAAGTATTTTACCTATCTAACTATTCTAAATTATGCAGAAAAGTAAACATGAATGACATGACAATTATATATATAAAAATGAGCAGATGTATGGACATGACATTTATGCATGAGTCAATCAAGTCAAGTGCTTTTATTAGGTTTCTAATAATGTATCAAATTCTCGATTTGATACATACCGTGTGAACTCATGAATATGTCAACCTACTTTGACATATTTATTGTTATTAAGTTGATTGTTTCAGTTGAGTAGGATTTTATTTAGTTTCATAATTGAAGGTAATTCATTGAATTTTAGTTCATGAATTTTGTTGAATTAAGGATTGAATTGTTAATTAAGAATTAATTATGATTTTAAGTTGTTAAGTATTAATTAGTTAAGAATTAATTAAAGTTAAGTTATTAAAAATTAATTAAGGTTTAATTATTTAAGAATTAATTAAGGTTTCATTATTTAAGAATTAATTAAGGTTAGATTATTTAAGAATTAATTAAGGTTTGATTATTTAAGAATAAATTAAGGTTTAATTATTTTTGAATTAATTAATATTTGATTATTTAAGAATTAATTAAGGTTTAATTATTTAATAATTAATTAAGATTTGATTATGATTTATGTTATTATAGTTTAACTAATTAAGAATTAATTAAGGTTTAATTATTAAGAATTAATTAATGTTTAATTATTTAAGAATTAATTAAGATTTGATTATGATTTATGTTATTATAGTCTAATTAATTAAGAATTCATTAAGGTTTAATTATTAAGAATTAATTAGGATTAAAATTGTTGCGAATTAATTAGAGTTAAAATTAACTTATTAAGGTTGTTAAGAATTTTGTGTCTAGTTGCATCATTTCCATTAATTCAACACTTTCTAATTCATCAAGTATTTCTTTTGAATTTAAGTTTTCAATTTTGTTTAATACTTCTATTTTATTTGATTTCTTGTAAGCCCTATTAAACATAGCTTTAATTCTACTAAATTTTCTCACTACAAGATTTTTTGGATTCAATAACACCCAATAGACAATGTTGTTTTGAAAAACCGTTGTCTTTTTTCATATAACAACGGTTTTTTCAAAAACCGTTGATGTTGAAAATTTTTTGCGGAAAAAGACAACGGTTTTTAAAAAACCGTTGTCTTATGTATGTCAAAGACAACGGTTTTTTAAAAATTGATATCTATTTGGTTGGCTACGACAACTGGTTTTAATTAATCGTTGTCTATTTGTGTTGCTTACATGGTAATACACAACAGCGAGCGAGCACGAAAATGAAAACGCCCGACGTTTAATGAGTAATCAGAACCTCCGCTTAGCTCATTCTCTACATTCGCCGCAGCGAGCGACAACGCCAAACCCTAACACACCTCAAACTTCCTTGCCATCTTTTCCTTCTTCTTCTTCTTCCTCTTCCTCTTCGTCGCGAGCGACAGCGCCGAACCCTAAGACACCTCAAACTTCCTTGCCATCTTTTCCTTCTTCTCCTTCCTCTTCTTCTTCCTCTTCTTCAAAAATATTTGATTTCGGGTCTGAGTCTGTCACGCTAGTGTTGATAGTGGGATCAAAGTCGAAGCCCGACTACAAGGCGCTGCGAGACCTCTTCCGCCCGCACGTTGAGTCCTTTGATTACTTTCTCGATGAGGGTCTTCAAAAGATATTTTTTGCAATACGCCCCGTAGAAATCGTCGACCGCGTAACTGGAGTCAAGCTCAGAAATATCCTTTGTATAGTTGTTTACTTTATTTGTTCATATTGTTTAATTATAGTCGTTCCCTATCTTCCTCGTTCGTTTTGATAGACTATTTTTTCTTAACCGACTTAAGTACTTTCCTTAGAGGGTCCGCAGGTACTTCCTCCAATGAAAGACGGGCGGCTAAATGAACCTTTGTATCCCCATGAGGTTGGTGTTCCTGTTTTAAAATTAAATCTATAGTATATTGATTTATTTTTCTACTGATTCTGACCTATCTTACAAAAAAAATAGTGTAGACAAGCCAGAACAACTTATAAAGGAGATTTCAAGGCGTTATTGTGTTTCCAGTATGATGATGGAGTCATTGTTAGAGAATCTATCAACTTGGGCCATCTGCCAATAATGCTGAAGGTTGATGATTCACTGTTCTGTGTTTTCTGTTTTATATTTCCTTTTTTATTTTATATGTTAGTATATATAATATTATAACACGTGCCATCTGAGAAATTAAGTCTTTGAGGTTTTCAACTGTCGATTGAAGAGGGTTGACAAAATTTCTAGTATATCAGGGAACATAACACAAACTAGAACTTGCTAATGGTTATTTCTAGATCATATTTGCTTGTGCAATAAAGTCTTATTTGTTAGTTTCGTTTGAAAAGTATGTGAGGAAATTCAAGTACTGCGTTGATGAGACATGGGGATGAGACCTTAGAATCATGCAGACTGAAAAAATCCCATGGAGTTATATTATTAAGACGTGGATAGCATTCTCCAAGTACAGAAAAAATGCAAGGATGTTGTTGTAGTGGGTTGCAATGGCCAGTCATTAAGGGGAAACACAGAGGTTCTATGTTTGAATTATTCCAAGCAACTGCTGTGTTTTGCTTTCTGATGTTTATAGGCTGCACTGGACATGAAATAATAATCTTGGTTGTAAAATATTACTGTTGAGATGTGCCATTGATGGATTATACCATAAGACCATTTGATACCTTGGGTAGATGGGAGTTTCCTTAATGAACTCTAAGAGATTGATATTTTTTTAATTTTAGGCATTATAAAAATCAGGCAGAAACAGCTATGCATAATTTATGAAATCTTGCTGTTAGAAGGTAAGTTGCTTCATGAAATTGTTTGACATGTCTCCATAACTATTGGAATGATGGAATGATATATATATTCAAGATAATATCATAACTATTGCGTATATGGGTTTCTAGCTATGGTTTTAATGAATAAATTGACTACTACATTAATGAAGATCTTAGCTAATTGCATTCTTGTCTTTTCAATCTATCAAGTGTTTGTTTTGTTCTATATATAATGATTGTTTAGTTTTTTTCTTGCCATTCAACAATGTTTTAAATGGTTTCAGTCAAAACTCTGTCACTTGAGAGGCGCTGACCATAAAAATCTTGTTTTCCACAAAGAGGAGGCAACGGAAATGGGTGGGTAGGTGAACATTTCAATAACTAGCTACATTCTCTCTTTGCATTCATTAAACTTATTTGATGTCCATATAATGACATTTTTTTGGTTGAGAAATTAATCTTTTAGCTTCCTGGAAATGTTGAACACTATATTGCTCACTTACCATGACACAATTATAAGCAATAGATACATAGATATAACACTCTCAATTTGATGAATGAAGCCAGAAAGTTTTATGTAATTTAATCAGATACAACGAGTGTTAGTCTGTTAGACTACATTTCATGTTAGTTTGTAGAAGGGAGAATGCAAAATTTGTAGTAGTAAGTGCATCTTTGGGAGATGAAGTGAACACAACTTTAACAAGGACAGAGATAAAGGGGCTAGACTCTTGAATTTCTCCTCTACTAATTTCTTGTGTATAAATGAACATTACAACTCAAAAGTCTCTCTCTCTCTCTGGTTTTTGCATTCTCTTCATCTCCCAATGGAATGCTAATTATCGGAGACCTTGTGGTCTCTCTTCTACAAACAAGCAATAACTATCATCACATGTGGGATTCATAGAACCATATTTTGATACTAATTGAATTAAATATATATTGAATCTTCCTTTGCAATCAATCTAATTTAAACATGATTAGTATTTTTTTGATAAAACAAAGTACCCATGAAATTCATAGAACCTTGTTTCTATATCAATTGAATTAAATATCAATCCAATCTGGAGTTGAGATGAATCAAATTTGAACATAATTGAATTGCTTTTGTTAAAACAAAATAAAGATTTGACATTTGTTTATACCTTCCTAGGTACTTCATTTGTGCTGGAATGGAGCGACTTGCACGACATTTAATTATTCAAAAGCGTAACTATGTGAGATGCTTGTTGTAACTCCCATCTTTCTCATTTCTCTGCTTTTGATGGTTTTCCGTAGCTTGCTGATGTAAATGTAACTTGTGTGATTTAGCCAATAAGCATGGTGCGCAAATCATTTAATAACCGTGGACCTGGCTACAGTGACAAAGCAATGGTTATAAGGTGCTTGCATTTATTCTTCTCTTTTGTAGATACATGACAGTTTTTTTCTTTCTTGTGGTGCTACAGGTTACAACACTTAGCTGTTCAAAAGTAATTCAACAGAGTTTCACTTGTTGAGGCAATCGACCCTTAAATGATTGGAAGATCATGGTTTTGATGTGTGGGCGAATATGATTAAGGTTAGAGTGTTATGTTATATTTGATATGTGTGATTGAGTTTGCAGGACTTGGAGAATCACACATGGTGGACATATCCGAGGGACGAGAGCTGAGGGAGGAGAGCTCCAAGGGCAAGCCAGGAAGTGGACTTCAAGGGCACGCGTGAAGGGTGGCATGGAGGCAAGCCAAGGGAAGGCTTACGTGCGCATCCGAGGGACGATAGCCAGAGGAAGAGGACTCCAAGGGGCGAGCCAAGGGAGCAGACCTGAAGGCACATGTGAAGGAGAAGGTCCGGAGTGGCTGGAGTTGAGCTGGGAGGCAGGGTAGTCGACTGGCCCAGAGGCAGTCGACTGCCAAAACCCACAGAAAGTTTGCGCCTCGGACCAGTCGACTAGCATTTGGGCAGTCGACTGGTATACCCTGAAACTAGCCGTTGGCTAGCAATTAATGCTAGGACAGTCGACTGCCCCAGGGGCAGTCGACTAGTGCGGGCTGGACAGATTGCGAATCTGTCCTGTTCACCTATAAAAGGAGCACTTTTTGCACGTGCATGGTACGATTCCGTACAGTGTCGAAGTGCTGCTCGTGTGTAGAGTGATTCTTGCTTCCTCTCTCGTATTTCTGCATCTGTAAAGAGGAAGATCTTGCTGTAAAGGTTTCTCCACCTCAAGGAGACTTTTCGATAGTGAAAAGTGGTGCTCGCGGCGTGGATCCTTGGACTAGTCACCCATCTGGGTGGATACCAAGTAAACGATAAGTGTTAGCATTGTTTTGAATTTCTTTTGCATATTATTTCTGCTGCGCTAACAATTTTGTAGAGATCCAAGATCCGAAAAAGTGCATTCACCCCCCCTCTGCACGCCTTAAACGATCCTTCAGTTGGTAACAGAGCCGGTGCGTTTTGGAAGATCTAACAGTCAACCGGAACAATTGTGATGGCGTTTCAAGAGGGATACTCTATCGTATGACCTCCGTTCTTCGACGAGAACGACTTTGCCTATTGGAAAGGTAGGATGCAATACTACCTCATGAATGATATTGAAAATTGGATAAGTGTTGCAGATGGCTTCGAGGCGCTCGTCGATGAAAGAGGAGACCCAACACCGATGAGATCATGGTCAAAGGAGGTGATGAAGAGGGCGCAATCTAATGCCAAGGCCACCACCACACTGCAATGCGGGCTCTCGAAGGAGCAACTGAATAAGGTGGGGTCATTCAAGAGCGCCAAGGAACTATGGGACAAGTTGGTCGAATTGAACGAGGGGTCAAACGAGTCCAGAAGAGCCAAGAAGGACTTGCTAGTGGCCCAACTGCAATCCCTTTCCATAAAGAGCAACGAGACCGTCAGCCAGCTACATGGAAGGGTAAAGGAAATGATAAATGAGCTCTATGTGATTGGAGAGAAGATCGAGAACCAGGACATCGTCAGGTATGTTTTACAAGCCTTCCCGAGAACCACCTTGTGGGCATCCATGGTTGATGCATACAAGGTATCAAGGGATTTGTTAATTGTTAAATTAGACGATCTTTTCTGTGAATTTGAGCTACACGAGCAAGCTAATGTCTCGGCAAAAGAGAAAGGTATTGCTTTTGTTGCAGAAAATGAGAAGAAGAAGAGGAAGGAGAAGAAGAAGGTGGTTTATTCATCCTGGTCAGACTCAGAAGAATCTACACCTCCTTGGATAGCGATCAAGAGGCGTTCATGGTAAGAAAGTTTCGTAGAACATTTAAAAGTTTGTCTATCAAATCCTATGCTAGGAAAGGGGCCAAAGGTAAGGGTAAGGCCAAGGACATAATCTACTACAACTGCCATCAAGAGGGACACATGAAGAATGAGTGCCCTCAATTGAAGAAAAGGGATGACAAGAAGGAAGAGAAGAAGAAGAGTGACAAGAAGAAATCAAAGGGAAAGGAGAAGGGTGCCACCAACCTCAAGGCAACTTGGGATGATCCCTCATCCTCAGAGGAAGAAGAAGAGCAAGTCTCCCACTTTGCTCTTATGGAACAAGAGCACTCAGACTCATCGGATGATGAATGAAGCTCAAGTAGTGAAGATGAGAGCTCCTCCACTTCATCATCAGAATCAGAAGCTTCGGTAAGTGAGGTATACCACTTACCCTCCTCTACTTTAGTGAAAATAATTTCTAGCATGAACATGGACTTAGCCAAGGCTAGAAGTAAAGTTAAGGATATAAAAGAACAAATTGCCATGCTTAGAGTAGAAGCTACTAAACTTAAAGATTTGCATGCTAGTTCTACCTCTTCACATGCTTCACATCTTGAAAATGAAAATAGAGAGTTAAGGGAACAGGTAGATGACCTCACAAAGGCCCTTAGGAAATTCCAAGTAGGATCAAGTAACCTAGATATGATCATCAACAGTCAAAGGGCTATGTACAACAAAGCCGGGTTGGGTTATAGGCCTAAGACAAAGGAGGTAGCCTTTGTCTCACTACTGGTAGGATTGATGCATCTAGGAGACTAGGGGCTAGGGGAACCACAAAGAAGACATGAGTACCTAAGAGATTTCTAAATGATTCTTATGGATCAAAGATATGTGTACCAAAAGAGTATATTTTCCGTGTTGTTTAGGTAAAGGTGAAGGAGGCCCCAACAATGTGGATAGTAGATAGTGGATGCTCAAGACACATGACCGGGGATGTGAGCAAGTTCACCACTATTAGCTACCTAAGAGAAGGGACGGTCTCCTTTGGGAATAGTAGAAAGTTGAGAATCATTGGTAGGGGCACAATTGAGGTATCTCCCACCATTTCCATACATAAGGTACTTTTGATCAAAGACATGAAGTTCAATTTATTAAGTGTAAGTCAATTATGTGATGCCGGGTTTAAAGTTGAATTTCATGCTAGAAAATACATCATTAGACATAATGAATCAAGTGCTATCATATTAGAAGGGTTTAGAGAAGCGAATCTATATTATCTTGATCATACCTATGCTACTAACAATGTTGTTAAGTGTCTCATGTCTAAAGAAGAAGATGGGTGGTTGTGGCACCGGAGACTTGGACACGTCAACATGAGGAGCATTGCAAGAGTGACCAAGGAAGAGTTGGTGAAGGGGCTACCAATGATCAAGTATGAGAAGAACAAGTTGTGTGATGCATGCCAAGAGGGTAAGCAATCGAAAGCATCACACAAAGGTAAAACTCTAACCACTACCTCTTTGCCTTTAGAACTTTTGTACATAGATTTATTTGATTGCCATACTACTCTCTCACTTGTGGGGAGTAAATATTGCCTAGTGATAGTAGATGACTTTTCTAGGTTTACTTGGGTTTACTTCTTGAAACATAAGGATGATACCCTAGAGATTTTTTTAGGATTTAGTAAAAGGGTAGAAAATAAAAAACAAATCAAAATAAACCGAATTAGAAGTGACCATGGTGGGGAGTTCCAAAACGCAAGTTTCACATAATTTTGTGTTGAAAATGGGTACAAGCATGAATTTTCATGCCCAAGGACTCCTCAACAAAATGGGGTAGTTGAGAGAAGAAACCGAGCTCTACAAGAAGCTGCTAGGACTATGCTTAATGCATATTCCCTTCCTAGCTACTTTTGGGCCGAAGCAGTTAACACCGCTTGCTATATTCAAAACCGGGTGTTGGTACATAGGTTTCTAGGGAAAACACCCTTTGAATTATGGAATGGAAGGGTACCTCAAGTCCACTATTTTAGGGTCTTTGGATGTAAAGTCTACATCTTAAACACCAAAGATGACCTAAGGAAATTTGAGTCAAAAGCCGATGAAGGAATTCTAGTAGGGTACTCCTTGACTAGTAGAGGGTATAGAGTCTACAACAAGAGGACAAAAATGATTGAGGAGTCCTCAAATGTCAGATTTGATGAAACAACTAGTACCTACCCTAGAAAGTGTAGGACCGGTGCCGTCGATAGAGGGGGGGTGAATATCGACCGTGAAAACCTTGTCGTGAAAACTTCATAAAACGTTCGATCTAGTCAGAGCGTTAGTGCAGCAGAAACATAAAACAAAAAAAGAAATAGCAATACAAGGACACAGCGTGATTTATTTACTTGGTTCCCAACCCCCAGGGTCAGTACGTCCAAGGCCTATGTACTCGGCGTGAGTCCACTATTGGTCTCCTTTCTGGAATTTCCGGAGGCGGAGAAAACCTGTCTTATAGTGTACAATTACAAGCACAAGTACAGAAAATTAAGTACGGAATAATAAACGCAAACCAAACAAAACAAAATTGAAGCTCAGTCGATCTGGACCTCCGAAGTGTCGCGCACTTCCTCCTGGAGCCTCCCGATTGTAGAGCCTCATCTTTAGCGCGTTGTCGTCAGTCAGAATGATCAGAATGGCTTGTAGCAGTTGTGTTTGAAGCAGAGGGGTTGAGGCCCCTTTTATAGCACTCTTGGGGGTGCCCTGGACGTCGGGGGCGCCCTGATAAACCCGGTCAAACCTTATCCCCGCGTCGACCTCGCCGCAGCTGATAAAACCTTTGACCAGGGTGCCCCGGACCTCCCGGGCGCCCTCATGAAGGCTTATCTGTGTTTCGGACTCGAAACAGCACAAACAGCTTTGAACCCGGGCGCCCCGGACCTCCCGGGCACCCCGCTTGAGGCCTATTCTGCTTACACACACATGGCCACTTTTTCCTTCATTAGCTTGGGCACCCCCATCAACGGGGGCGCCCTGGATGCCTGGGGGCGCCCCGCCCCCGTTGATGGGGGCGCCCCCACTGATGGGGGCGCCCTGCTTCAGGGCGTTCAGCCTCCTGCTTTGTCTTCCCATCTTAGTACCTGCAAGATACACAAACACAAATCATATATACATATAATATTAGCCTTAAGGACTTGGTTCAGACTTCGGATCTCCACAAAACCCTAGGTCAAACCGGTGTAAGTTTCCACCCCCGAGAACGCGCCTTTCACCTACTCCTTTCAGGAGATGGTTGCCACCCAGTCCTTCGGATAGACTTTTGCTTAGCTTCCGATACTTTCGAACCTCGAGATGCCCAAACCCTGACCCGTCTCTACTCCTGTCCATAGTCATTGCTCAGCTAAGTTGCTCAGTCCCTTGGACCAAGACTTCATTACCTAGCAGTCCTCCGCCAGGTGCCTAATAGTCCTTCGCCAGGTCTTCATTCTCTAGCAGTCCTTCGCCAAGTGCCTAGCAGTCCTTCGCCAGGTGCCTAGCTGCCCTTTGCTAGGTCTTCAATGCCTAGCAGCCCTTCACTAGGTGCCTAGCAGCTCTTCTCTAGGTCTTAGTGTTTTGATGCCTAGCAGCCCTTCGCTAGGTGCCCAGCAGCCCTTCGCCAGGTCTTCATTCCCTAGCAGTCCTTCACCAGGTGCCTAGCAGCCCTTCGCTAGGTGCCTAGCAGCCCTTCGCTAGGTCTTAGTGTTTTGATGCCTAGCAGCCCTTCGCTAGGTGCCCAGCAGCCCTTCGTCAGGTCTTAGGGTTTCAATGCCTAGGTTAACTAGGACTTTTCTTCAACTTAGGTTACTTCTCCTTTGCTCCCCTTTGTCTGTTCATTGTATCACTGACTTAAGTGTATTGTCAAACATTAAAACACTTAAAGAAGAACATCGTTGATGCAACTTGCACCAACAGAAAGGCTTCAATTGATAAGGATATAAAAGAGGTCCAACCCCTTGCCCAAAGAATCCAAGACCTACATTTGGAGGGCAATGATCAAGGGGGAGTGAGAAGTACCCTAGAGGATGAGGAAGAAGGAGTAAATGAACCCACAACCTCTAGGCCCCTGAGACATCACCATGATCACCCTGTTGACCAAATAGTGGGTGATGTCACTCAAGGAGTAAGGACTAGGTCCTACTTTAGGGATCAAACCAGTCAAATAGCTCTTATCTCCCAATTAGAACCTAAGTCCATTGATGAAGCATTGGGAGATGTTGATTGGGTCTTAGCCATGCAAGAAGAGCTAAATCATTTTGATAGGAGTGAAGTTTGAGAGTTAGTTCCTAGGCCCACTGATTGTACCATTGTAACTATAAGATGGGTTTTTAGGAACAAACTAGATGACCAAGGTAAAATCACTAGGAACAAGGCTAGATTGGTAGCTGGGGGGTTTAACCAAGTTGAGGGACTAGATTATGATGAGACTTATGCCCCCGTAGCTAGGTTAGAATCAATTAGAATTCTATTAGCCTATGCCGCTCACATGGGTTTCACACTCCACCAAATGGATGTGAAGTCGGCATTCCTTAATGGGATCATTAAGGAAGAGGTTTATGTAGAACAACCCCCCGGGTTTGAGGACCCTAACTTTCCAAGACACATGTTCAAACTAAGAAAAGCCTTATATGGATTGAAACAAGCTCCCCGGGCTTGGTATGAAAGGCTTTCTTCATTTCTAGTGTCTAAGGGGTTTAGGAGAGGAACAATTGACCCTACATTGTTCCTAAAATCTAAGAACAAGGACATATTTGTTGCCCAAGTCTATGTAGACGATATCATTTTTGGGTCAACAAATAATGACTTCCTACAAGAATTCATCAAGTGTATGGAAGATGAATTTGAGATGAGTCTTGTAGGAGAGTTAACCTTCTTCTTAGGCCTTCAAGTTAAGAAAACTAATGAAGGTACACATGTCTTTCAAACCAAATATGCTAAGGAGATGTTAAAGAAATTTGGTTTAGAAAATGCTAAGGTAGCATCTACACCCATAGGAACCAATGTGAAAATGGATAGTGACATTGAAGGGAAAATGGTAGACTCTAAACAATATAGGAGCATGATTGGTAGCCTCCTATACCTAATCGCTAGTAGACCCGACATACTTTTTGCGGTAGGTATGTGTGCAAGGTACCAATCTTGTGCCAAAGAGTCCCATTTGGTTATAGTTAAGAGGATCTTAAGGTATGTAAAAGAGACCCTCAATGTCGGACTTTGGTATCCTAGAACTCCTAGTGTTGACCTAATTGGATACACCGACTCGGACTATGCGGGTGCAAGTTAGATAGGAAGAGTATAAGTGAAGGGTGTCAATTCCTTGGGTCTTCCTTAGTTAGTTGGAGTAGTAGGAAGCAACCATGCGTTGCCCTATCAACAACGGAGGCGGAATATGTGGCAATGGGTGGGTGTGTTTCCCAACTCCTTTGGATCATGCACACCTTAGAGGATTATGAGTTGCATTACACCAAGGTCAAAGTCTTATGTGATAATGTAAGCACAATCAACTTAACTAAAAATCTGATTCACCATTCTAGGACAAAACACATTGAAGTGAAACATCACTTCATTAGAGACCATGTGGCAAGGGGAGACATAGAGCTACACTATGTTGAATCAAAGTCGAACCTAGCCAACATCTTTATCAAGCCTCTTCCCGAATCGGAGTTTACATCCTTAAGAAGACGCCTTGGAATGCGTTTTGTGGAAGTGTAGGATGAACTTGGAGATATTAGCTTTGAAAAAGGGTGCTTGATCCACTAGGGTGATACATTTGGATCACTTGTGCTTGTGGCACATTGTTGAACCATTGAGAGTATCAAAATATGAAAACTAGACCAACTATGGGGAAGACAAGTGTTTAATCAATGGACACTTTGCCCAAAGAACATAGTTGGACATTTTAAACCTTTGAAAACCATTTTATGCTTTACATACTTTGCCATGTTTTTAAAAGTCATATGATTGCAAAATTGGTTTCAAAGTTTGATACAAAGTATAGTGGTTTTAAAAGCTTTTGGATTTTTATCTATATGGTTTAATATTTTTCCCTGATAGAGTATAACATTTCAAACATGTATGCAAAATTTTACAAGTTTTGGAATTTTCTGGGAGTTTCTGAAATTCGACAGAAAAGCTGAAATGGGTTATTGATAGCGTATTAGTCGACTGCCCTATGGGCAGTCGACTGACACGCAAGTTTTCAGCCATTGTGAGAAATTTCAGAAATTGAAAATTCTCTCATTTGATACCATGGGTTTTGGTTGCTTGAGGCAATCATTTTGATGATGTCAAAGGGGGAGAATGAGTGATTTAAGTTATAATTTTAACTTGGAATGGTTGGTTTTAGGTTTCCTTTCTAACTTAGGCCTTGAATAATTAAAAATGGAGAGAAGACATGGATTAAGGGGGAGGTACCTCTTAGGTTCTGGTATGTCTTATATTTTTAACATATTGCTGTTGTTAAGTGGAAACTTAACTTGGATTGTGACTAGAATTGAAAACGGGGAAAGACATAGATTAAGGGGGAGGTTACCTCCTAGGGTTACTATGTCTCATGATTTTTCAATTGCTATATGTTGCTATTATTATTATGGTTGTTATTTATCTCTAACTTAAACATATTGCCACACATCAAAAAGGGGGAGATTGTTGAGGCAATCGACCCTTAAATGATTGGAAGATCATGGTTATGATGTGTGGGCGAATATGTTTAAGGTTAGAGTGTTATGTTGTATTTGATATGTGTGATTGAGTTTGCAGGACTTGGAGAATCACACATGGTGGACATATCCGAGGGACGAGAGCCGAGGGAGGAGAGCTCCAAGGGCAAGCCAGGAAGTGGACTTCAAGGGCACACGTGAAGGGTGGCATGGAGGCAAGCCAAGGGAAGGCTTGCGTGCGCATCCGAGGGACGATAGCCAGAGGAAGAGGACTCCAAGGGGCGAGCTAAGGGAGCAGACCTGAAGGCACACGTGAAGGAGAAGGTCCGGAGTGGCTGGAGCTGAGCTGGGAGGCAGGGCAGTCGACTGGCCCAGAGGCAGTCGACTGCCAAAACCCATAGAAAGTTTGCGGCCTCGTACCAGTCGACTGGCATTTGGGTAGTCGACTGGTATACCCCGAAACTAGCCGTTGGCTAGCAATTAATGCTAGGCCAGTCGACTGCCCCAGGGGCAGTCGACTGGTGCGGGCTGGACAAATTGCGAATCTGTCCTGTTCACCTATAAAAGGAGCACTTTTTGCACGTGCACGGTATGGTTCCGTACAGTGTCGAAGTGTTGCTCGTGTGTAGAGTGATTCTTGCTTCCTCTCTCGTATTTCTGCATCTGTAAAGAGGAAGATCTTGCTGTAAAGGTTTCTCCACCTCAAGGAGACTTTTCGATAGTGAAAAGTGGTGCTCGTGGCGTGGATCCTTGGACTAGTCACCCATCTGGGTGGATACCAAGTAAACGATAAGTGTTAGCATTGTTTTGAATTTCTTTTGCATATTATTTCTGCTGCGCTAACAATTCTGTAGAGATCCAAGATCCGAAAAAGTACATTCACCCCCCTCTGCACGCCTTAAACGATCCTTCATCACTGACTTACTAGTCCAAATCCATTTATGTATTAAGTCTTTTTGAATTGATGTTGTCTATTTATTTGTCGTTAACAAATCATTTTTTAAATTCTGATTTCTTTCTTAGTGTCTAGTAGATTAATCTAACATTTGAAGAATATTGTTTTATCAAGGGAGAGAGCTTTTATAATCCTTACATCAGAGGGTTTTTGGAAGAGTTTGATAGAAACAATCTTATTAAGGAAAGTGAAGGTGCACGTGTGTTGGAGATTGATGGGTATGACATTCCTTTGATTGTCGTGAAGAAAGATGGTGGATACAGCTATGCCTCTACTGACCTGACTTGCCTTTGGTCAGTGTGTCTGATTTCTATTGTTATTTTGTCCTTTAAAACACTCTCCGGCATGTGTTTTGTTGTATTGCTTGTTAATTGAATCACCAGAAGTTATTAATGTGTCTTTTTGTTGAACTTGCTTATAACTATGAAATTTTATTTTAATTTTAAAACATATATACAGACTAGTTAGTCTTGCAAGATTATTATTTTTGTTCACTTGTGTGCTTGAAGACTTGAACAATTGTCTTCTCACGCCTTTCAGAGTTTTTCACCTTTAAATAACTCAGAGAAAATACAAGAATTCATTATTGCTGTTCTCTTAATGGAACATAAATGTGTATGATAGGACAAAAGAACCATTAAATATGTTGGATTAGATTTGTTTGTGGTCTATTCAATTCCCCTGGAGTTTCTTTTTGGCCATCTCACTACATGACACTTTTTTGGCTAGCCATTTGTTCTCAGAAAAACAATCATATTGTCTTATTAAAATTGCTGTCTTGTTGCCTTAGGTACTCGATTTATAAAAACCTTATATCCTGCAATCTCTTGCGAAACGTTGTTTCATAGTTTGATACCTAACTGATAAATTCTCTAGCCTTTGTTATAGTAGGTTTTTCAAATCATCCCCTGCATTCCATTTCTAAACTGATTCTTGATTACTTTATGCATAAAAGTTGCTTAGCTATCTTTACTTCTCTCCTACTAGCCAACACCAAATACTAATTCTGTATAGCTTACACGTCCATGCAACACATAATTTGTATCGAGGAATACAGGAAGTGCCATTGTATCATAGAGTTCTAGGTTCTAGATGATGGGTGGAACAAGATGTTTTGCCTATGTCGATTCATGCAGAATGATATCTTAACTGATGGTTATTGTAACGTCACCTTATGCTGGAAACTTCTAATTCATGCATTTTCTTCCAGATCCCCGGTTAACAGATTATGACACTTTGCTAGAAAATATTCGCGAACTAAAAGAAGGGAAGTTTGTTCAGGTGCCAATATATGATCAAGTTAAGTAGTCGCATTGGATACAGATAATAATCAACAATGGTTTGATTATATATATGTGTAATTAGGTAGCGGTGCAGTGTGCACTAGAACATCCAGTTATTTCTTCATAGGATATATTCATCATCCTTGTTTTTTTCTTCTTGGCAGGACTATTGATGTCCCTAGCTCTAGGATTGTTTTCCTTGAAGGGATTTATGCTTTAAGTGAGAAGTTGCGTCCTCTACTTGATCTACGTGTTTCTGTGACTGGTGGTGTACATTTTGACCTTGTTAAAAGGGTTTTGAGGGACATACAGCGTGCTGGACAAGAACTTGAAGATATTATTCATCAAATTTCAAAAATAGTTATCTACTTTAGCTTTTCTCCTTGAGAAAACTTCTTTATGCTTCTGCTAACTGATAACCATCATTTTGCTGATTATTTTAGGCTCTTAAATCCATGTTTGATCCACATTTTATATGCTTAAGTTTGCAATTGTATTAGGTTTCATATATTCCCTTCATTTTGGCTTTTAATTCTAATCTTTGTATATTTGGGATATTTTTGGCACTAAATTTGAATATCATTTTGCAGGCTTCAAATGATCATGGACCTAGATCAAATCGAGTCAGACTTGAGTCAGTATCAAAGGGATCAAGCATCGGATTAATAGGAGCCGTCCATTCCAGAGAACGTCTAGATCTGAGCCATCGGTCAACTTCTGGTCAATCCGAGTTCAAGATAGAATCAATCATGACCATAGATCAAGATCTGAAAATTTGAGCCAAATCAGAAGTGATCTGACCGTTGGATCGAGCTCATGATGTTCTAGACCATCCATTCAAGAAAAAGAATGATCTAGACCATCCACCACTGATCTAGCTAATCCGAGCTGAGGATAGGTAGATCAGGGCCATTGATTGGGATCTGCGGAGTTTGGTTCAGATCTGAAGAGATCCGACCGTTGGATGAAGTCAGATTGATCTCAGCCGTCTGTTGCTTCCATCATAACTTGGCTGAACCTAGTGCTGGACTGAACTCAAGCTGAGCTGTGAGCTGTTGGGCTGAACTGCTGAGCCAAACCCAACTTCTGAGCTCTGGCTGGGCTGAACTGAACCAAGGCATTGGCTGAACCAAGCTCTGGCTTGGCTGACTGAACCGAACTCAAGCCTAAGCTGAGCCACACCAATCTGTTGGACTGAATTAATTGCTGAGCCGAACCAATTGTTGACCGAACCACTGAACTCAGCTGACTTGGCTGCTGGACTGAACCCAAGTCTGGACTGAATCAAACTTAAGCTGAAGTTGGTTGACCGAACCCACGCGCAGCGAGGGATCAAAAGGGCAGAGGTCGCGCGACAGCTAGGGTAGACGGGATTCTCCCGACTCACTCCATCCGCTCCACTCTCACCACCGGCGACTATCCATCGCATCTCATCGCCGCCGGACGGATCATCCACGCCGACCACAGCTAGGGCTCTGGGGGTTCTGAACCCTAGCTGATCTCCATCTCCGCCGTAGTGTTTCCTTTCAGGTTGAGGGAAGCATCCATCGCATTTCATCGCCGCCGGCCGGACGAGCTAGGGCTCTGGGGGTTCCGAACCCTAGCCGAACGCAGCCGTCGCAGCATTCCAGCACCACCACAATAGCTAGGGCTCTGGGGGTTCCGAACCCTAGCTGATATCTCACCATCCACTCCATCGCCGCAGTTCTTCTTCTTCATCAGCAGCTTTACTTTCCAGATAGCAGTTCTTCAATTCAGTTCTTCTCAGATTTCCGGCAATAGCTTAATTACTTCCCAGCATTTTATTTTTCTTTCACAGCTTTGAATCCATTTCTTCGCAGTTTCTTCTTCACAGGGTATCAATTCCGGCAGTAGCTTCCTCCTTCACAGTTCATCAGCATCCAGCAGCAGATTTCCAGTAGTCGGCAGCCATCTCTTCATCAATTCCAGCAGATTCCCTTTCAGAAATTCAATTTCCAGCAGTTCTTTAATTAATTTTGGCAGTAGTTCATTAGTTCCAGCAGCCGGCAGCTACCAATTTGGCTGCTACTTCCATCTCAGCAGTGCTCCATTTCCTTCACAGCAGCTCCTTCAAGAAAATTATGATTCCGAAGATCCATATGAGCATTGAGTTTTATTCAGATCTGATTGTTATGTTGATTGTTTGAGTTGTTTGTTATAGATTGTTAAGTGTTTGTATTGATGAATTCTCCCCAATTCAAATTGCACGTATTTGAAGCCAATTAAAACATGTCTATCATGTGTTCGATTAAATGCTTCTTAGAACAGTTAATTTTAATTGTGATGTTTCTTAGTTGATTAACTCTTGTTTTGGATTGCTCTTCCATTGCTTTAAGTTTCATGTCTTCATTACATGCAATTAAGTTAGGTTAGACTAGATTTCTTAAATGTTGTAGGTATTTGTTCGATGTTTAGTTTTGTTACTGCTTAATTTCAAGTTTTTTTTTCTTTACTGCAATTGTAGTTTAGTGAAGATAGATTTATTACCTGCATTGTCTTTCCTTGATTAGAACTAGGTTTCATACCTGCTTGCTATTTCTTTTCGTAGTCTTAACATTCAAAACCAAACCCCAGTTGATATCAAAAACCCAAGAGCAATAAAATACGATCCTGAGATTTATCATGTACCAACTACATTCATTGGGAGACGACTCGAGTTACTCTATGCTACATTAGTGTAGAGGAATTCGATATTTTAATTGTATTTGATACTCGCGGTACGACACGCAAGGCCTATCAAATTTGGCGCCGTTGCCGGGGAATATAGTGGTGCTTGATAATTATATCTTTTGATTCTATTCTTAATTGCTTAATCTTTTGTATACGGTTGCTGCCATTTTACTTGTTTTGTGACAGGACTGCAGATTCAAAATATTTTCAAATGCTTATTCATCTCCTCACCAGTAGCCGTGTCAACAATTTCAGCAGCCCTATTTAGATTTGCAGCAGTACCAAACTTTCAATCAGCCAACACAGCAATTTCAACCCCAATTTCAGAATTTTCAGCAAGGGTACAATCCAAATTTTCAACAAAATTTTCAGCCAAGTCAGCCTTTCCAACAATTTCAGCAGCCAAATCAAGATTTCCAGCAGCCCTATTCAGATTTTCAGCAAAGCCAATATTGCAATCAACTACCACAGCAATTTCAGCCACAATTTCAGCAAGGTCAGCTATCCTTTCAATCAAGTCAGAATTTTCAGCAGGGGTTCCAACCATTTCAGACTTTCCAGAATCAAAATCAGAGTGGATTTCAACCTTCACAGCAATATATTCTACCAAACGATCAGAATTTTCAGCCACCATTTCAGAGTTTTCAATTCCAGAATCAGAATTTTCAACAGCCAATCCAATCTTTCAACCAACAATTTCAGCCCAATGATCAGAGTTTTCAGAATCATAATTTTCAGCAGTCTCCACCAAGTTGTGAACCAAGTTTTCAGCAATTTAATCAACCCATTCAACCATTTGAGCAGCCCCAACAGTTCCAATTTCAGAATTCACAGCCTACTCATGGTCTTCAGCAGCCTTTTGTACATTTCAAGACCAACAGGAGTTCTACACCAGGCTTCAAGACATTAGAAGACGCCTTGAAAAATTGGTTGATCAAATGAATCAAACAGAAGAAGAAGGACAATTGTCTCCTCAGGTTACTCAGGATTTTAAGGGGTATGATTGTGAACTAATTTGGAGGTTGGTGGAAGAAGAAGAAGAAGAAGTCATCAAAATCCGGAAACCTACAGCATGCATTCCTCCTGAAGTTCTTGTTCAAAATCCATTTCCAAATGTTTCAGCTCAAGAAGAGGATTCTGAAGCACTACAGGACCCTTCTCATCTTTTAATTTGTGATGATAGTGTTATTGATGATCCTAATTTTTCCAATATTGTTGCTGCAGAAATTACTGAAGAAGCATGCATAGGAGATGATTCTACAGGTGTAGGGGATTGCACTAAGCCCCAAGGACCACCAACAGTGATGGATACATTAGAAGATTCAGAGGACAAACCAGGAAGTGTAGGGACTTGCATGGTGAAAGCAAGAACCCAAGAATCACCAGAACCTGAACCTGAAGAAGAGATTGCTCATTACCAGGAGGAACTAATAATCATATCTACTCTTATAGAACCTCCAGGTATTCTTCAGCAAGATCAGGTAAGTATTCCTCCTATTTCTTCTGAAGATTGCATAGAGGTGCTTCAAACTGATTTTATTGATTGTAAAAAATTTTTAGAGGCATCTAAAATTGATGTTGTTTGTTATGATGAATCCCTTGATACATCTTTTGTGGATATGGATTGTAAAATTTTTTTAGAAGTGCCCCAAATTGATGTTGTTTGTTATGATGAATCTTTTGATACATCTTTTGTGGATATGGATTGTGAAAAATTTTTAGAAGAGCCTGAAATTGATGTTGTTTATTGTAATGAATCTCTTGCTATATCTTATGCTGAAGTTGAATGTGAAAAACTTATGGAGGTACCCGAGATTGATTTTATTGGCTGTGACACATTTCTTGATATACCTTGTGTAGAAACTGCTTGTGAAAATCCGATAGAGGTACCTAAAGTTGATTTTATTGGTTGTGATGCATGTCTTGCTACATCTTATTTAGAAATTGATTGTGAAAATTCTATGGAGGTACCTAGTGTTGATTTTATTGGTACTGATGAATTACTTGACACATCATATGCATATATTGATAGTGAAAAACTGATAGAGGTACCCAACATTGATTTTATTGGCAGTGATGCATTTTTGGATTCTTTTTATATATAGATTGATGATATTACACTTCTTTCTTACCCTGCACGCTTGAGAGAGGTATTACATGGTTTTGCAGGGTCACGTAGGCTTCTGGAGTGGGTGCTCCATCTGAACAGACTCCAACCTCCTGGAATGACTTCCAAAAAGCATCAAGAGGGAAGAGTTGCTTTTATTTTGACTAGTAGCACTCACTCTCTTAAGTGGATCTTGCACCTTAATCGCCTTCGGCCACCTGAACATCTCCACCACTACCGGGATGGATGCTATTCCTTAACCGCCTCCAGCCGCCAGGAATAAAGGGGAGTTTGTTCCTTTACTTTCCTTTTCTTATTTTTCTTTATGTTTATACTCGTATGTTTGTTCGCTTTTATACCTTGCATTCATGTTTTGCTTCCTCATTCTGCATTTTGTTTGGTCTTGAATAAATCTTGTTTGACTTCTAGTTTTATCTCCCTACATGTTCTTTTATTATGCTTTAAGAATCATAAAAGATAGTTAAGTCTAATTATCGAGTTTTGGTTTCCTTGGTATGCTTGGGGACGTTAATTACATTTAGTCATTTGTTGTGGTGATGAACTCTATCTTGTTGGATTAAGCATGACATTTTATTGTTCACCTAGTGAGGATATTGCCATGCCTATCCTTAATCCTCTTATGTGTGATAGCATTTGTGATATTTGACACTCTAGAACTTGCTTTGATTCTTTTTGAAATTATAATAGCATAAGCTTACATGAATATGATGGAGGCAGCCCTTCTTGTTGAACTCTTAGTTTCCCTCTCCTTTGTTATTGTTACTACTGAGCATTTCACCTATTGCTTTCATATTTCATTGTCTTTCCTTTGTTAGATCTTTTCATTGTCATTACATTCTCACTGATATATCTTTATTAGCTTATTCTTCCCTTGAGCATGCGATGAGAGCATGGGGTGATTGCATGATGAGTTACATTGTTATTTCTCTATTATCAACCTCTATTATTGTGAGTTTTAGATGTTATCATGCTTTGCTACATTGCCCGAGACGGACAAGTTTTAAGTGTGGGGGGGGGGGAGACAAGTGTGTATGGACGGATGCTAGTGTGAAAAAAAAGGAAAAAAAAGAAAGAAAATCTCTCTATGTGAAAAAAAGAAAAGAAGAGAGATAGAAAAAAATAATAAAGATGAAAAAAAAAGTGAAAAAAAAGAGAAAAGAATGAAAAAAATCTCTCTATGAAAAAAAAAAATTTCCTCAAGCATTCGGGATTTTGTTAATGATGAACAAAAAAGAATATTTTCTTGATGTGTACTCTTTTGATATTATTGTTTAGAGAAATTCAAGAGTTATGTTGTTAATCCATACATGCATTTTGAGAGATGTTGTAAGTGATTGTTGTGTATTATATTGAGAATGTGCAAGGAGAATTTTGAGTGTTGGAGGTTTGATTGAGTTATTTATTTTGGCCTATTGTTTGATTGTATACATCATTTTAATTACCCCAATGCTCTCATATTCTCTTTGATCTTCTTTGATCTTCTTTCTGATCTCCCTTGTTATCTACCCTTCTTGCTTGTTAGCACATGGTTTCATTATTATTCATTGAAAAACCCTCTTGATTTGTGTACTTATGTTATAGTAGTGGAGAAGTAGAAGATAAGCAAGCATATGGTAGTGCAATGTCATGAATGTTTTGAGAGAACTCCACTTCCATATTTATTATTTTTGTAAGCACCAGTGCATATATCCATATTGTGAGGTTTTTGTCATGCTTAGTTTATTCAAGTTGATGAAATTACCATGTTTTTGACTTATGTGAGATTTGGAACCATAAATACATGGATTCTTGAGACTTGATGATCCTAAGTAACTTTCTTTTATTATTTCTTAAAGTATTGATAGGGGATGTAATGTTTGGGAGATATTTTGTTTTCTTTGAGTTTTATTTACTTGCCCGAGACGTGCAAGCATTAAGTGTGGGGGAGTTTGATAACCATCATTTTGCTAATTATTTTAGGCTCTTAAATCCATGTTTGATCTACATTTTATATGCTTATGTTTGCAATTGTATTAGGTTTCATGTATTCCCTTCATTTTGGATTTTAATTCTAATCTTTGTATATTTGGGATATTTTTGGCACTAAATTTGAATATCATTTTGCAGGCTTCAAATGATCATGGACCTAGATCAAATCGAGTCAGACTTGAGTCAGTATTGGATCCAGATCAAAGGGATCAAGCATCGGATTAATAGGAGCCGTCCGTTCCAGAGAACGGCTAGATCTGAGCCATCGGTCAACTTCTGGTCAATCCGAGTTCAAGATAGAATCAATCATGACCATAGATCAAGATCTGAAAATTTGAGCCAAATCAGAAGTGATCTGACCGTAGGATCGAGCTCAAGATGTTCTAGACCATCCATTCAAGAAAAAGGAATATCTGGACCATCCACCACTGATCTAGCTAATCCGAGCTGAGGATAGGTAGATCAGGGTCATTGATTGGGATCTGTGGAGTTTGGTTCAGATCTGAAGAGATCCGACCGTTGGATGAAGTCAGATTGATCTCAGCCGTCTGTTGCTTCCATCATAACTTGGCTGAACCTAGTGCTGGACTGAACTCAAGCTGAGCTGTGAGCTGTTGGGCTGAATCGCTTAGCCAAACCCAACTTCTGAGCTTTGGCTGGGCTGAACTGAACCAAGGCATTGGCTGAACCAAGCTCTAGCTTGGCTGACTGAACCGAACTCAAGCCCAAGCTGAGCCACACCAATCTGTTGGACTGAATTAATTGCTGAGCCGAACCAATTGTTGACCGAACCACTGAACTCAGCTGACTTGGCTGCTGGATTGAACCCATGTCTGGACTGAATCGAACTTAAGCTGAAGTTGGTTGACCAAACCCATGCGTAACGAGGGATCAAAAGGGCAGAGGTTGCGCGACAACTAGGGTAGACGGGATTCTCCCGACTCACTCCATCCGCTCCACTCTCACCGCCGGCGACTATCCATCGCATCTCATCGCCGCCGGACGGATCATCCACGCCGACCACAGCTAGGGCTCTAGGGTTTCGAACCCTAGCCGATCTCCATCTCCGCCGTAGTGTTTCCTTTCGGGTTGAGGGAAGCATCCATCGCATTTCATCGCCGCCGGCCGGACGAGCTAGGGCTCTGGGGGTTCCGAACCCTAGCTGAACGTAGCCGTCGCATCATTCCAGCACCACCACCACAGCTACGGCTCTGGGGGTTCCGAACCCTAGCTGATATCTCACCATCCACTCCATCGCCGCAGTTCTTCTTCTTCATCAGTAGCTTTACTTTCCAGATAACTGTTCTTTAATTCAGTTCTTCACAGATTTCCGGCAGTAGCTTAATTACTTCCCAGCAGTTTTATTTTTCTTTCATAGCTTTGAATCCATTTCTTCGCAGTTTCTTCTTCACAGGGTATCAATTCCGGCAGTAGCTTCCTCCTTCACAGTTCATCAGCATCCAGCAGTAGATTTCCAGTAGTCGGCAACCATCTCTTCATCAATTCCAGCAGATTCCCTTTCAGAAATTCCATTTCCAGTAGTTCTTCAATTAATTCTGGCAGTAGTTCATTAGTTCCAGCAGCCGGCAGCTACCAATTTGGCTGCTACTTCCATCTCAGCAGTGCTCCATTTCCTTCACAGCAGCTCCTTCAAGAAAATTGTGATTCCGAAGATCCATATGAGCATTGAGTTTTATTCAGATCTGATTGTTTTATTGATTGTTTGAGTTGTTTGTGATAGATTGTTAAGTGTTTGTATTGATGAATTCTCCCCAATTCAAATTGCACGTATTTGAAGCCAATTAAAACATGTCTATCATGGGTTCGATTAAATGCTTCTTAGAACAGTTAATTTTAATTGTGATGTTTCTTAGTTGATTAACTCTTGTTTTGTATTACTCTTCCATTGCTTTAAGTTTCATGTCTTCATTACATGCAATTAAGTTAGGTTAGACTAGATTTCTTAAATGCTGTAGGTATTTGTTCCATGTTTAGTTTTGTTACTGCTTAATTTCAAGTTTTTTTTTTTCTTTACTGCAATTGTAGTTTAGTGAAGATAGATTTATTACCTGCATTGTCTTTCCTTAATTAGAACTAGGTTTCATACCTGCTTGCTATTTCTTTTCGTAGTCTTAACATTCAAAACCAAACCCCAGTTGATATCAAAAACCCAAGAGCAATAAAATACGATCCTGAGATTTATCATGTACCAACTACATTCATTGGAAGACGACTCGAGTTACTCTATGCTACATTAGTGTAGAGGAATTCGATATTTTAATTGTATTTGATACTCGCGGTACGACACGCGAGGCCTATCACTAACTAAACTTTAAATTAACTGACATTAATAAGTTCATTTACTTGAATCTCCTGAGCCCTGATCATTTATATTGACTTCTCTATATTATGCAGGTTTATCCAATGTACAAGGCATTCATTGAACCAGATTTGCAAACAACACATACAAAAATCTCCAACAAGTTCAATCCATTTACAGGCTTCCAGAATCCAACCTTCATCCTAAAGGTTAGTCTTTGGATTTTGTTGCATATATGGTTGATAATGTTTGGAGGCATGGTATTTGCAAACTGTTTATATTGATGTCTTCAGCTAATTCATATGAAGCTTAAACTTTTTTCTAATTTGCAGTCACTAAGGAAATGTAACAATAGTTGTGCAAGCTAGAATACATTGAGATTTTTTTCCTTAGTGATAAGCTATTGTTACTAAGGAAATCATTTTTTCCCTATCATGAATGTATGTAGCCTATCATGAATGTATCATTTTGATATAAAAAAGAACTCAGCTGGTTGCTTATTTTGTTTCAGACCAATTTCAGATGACAACATTGCATCTCTGTCGTACTATAATATAGTTGTATCATAATTATCTTCTAGAATCTTTTGTTCTACTATTTTTAGTTGTGAATGCTCATTTTATATTTCTATTTGTTGTGACAATTCATATCCATGGGAAGAAATCAGCTTATGGTGTAAAGCTAAGGGGCGCGGCTGTCTTCATCTGGTTGACTGCACTTGGATGAAGCTAGCTGCTGGGGATATTTTGATGATGTTTATCTTATTTCTGGTTCTTGATGTATATGATATTTTGATGATGTTATCTCAATTTGGACTAATACTGGGGATATCTTGATGTATGATATTTGCGGAGTATGATGTATAATATTTGATGATATTTTGATGTATATATGATAGTTTGAAGTGTGTTTGCTCAATATTATTTAATTATTTAAATAATTTAATTTTTAAAAGGTATTTGTTGTAAATTGTTGGCTGCCTCAACCAAAAGACAACGATTTTTATTTGTTGTCAAACTATTGTTTAAATCACACACAAACAATGGTTTAATATTATTATTAACCTGTTGTCGATCACATTAAAAGACAACGGTGAAAACCCATTGCTACACTGTTGTTATTGACTATAAACGACAACGGTTTGTAACTGTTGATGTTGAGCACTGATAACTTTCATTTTGTTAATTAAATTAGGCCCTCAAATCCATGTTTTGATCTACTTTCATATGCTTAAGTTTGCATTTATATTAGGTTTCATGGATTGTCTCCATTTTAGCTTAAAATTCAATTCTTTCTATATTTAAGATGTTTTGGCACTAAAATTGAATATCATTTTGTAGGTTTCAAATGATCATGGACCTGAATCAGATTGGGTCAAACTTGAGTCAGAATTGGACCCGGATCAAAGGGATCAAGCATCAGATTAACATGGGCCGTCCATTCAAGAGAAGGGAGATTCTGAGCCATCCGCCACAGATCTGATTGATCCGAGCTAAGGAGCAGTAGATCAGAGCCCTTGATCAAGATTTGGAAGGTTTGACTCAGATCTGACTTGATCTGACTGTTGGATGGCACGGAAAAGATCTCAGCCGTCGAAATTCAAATTGCTCAGTTAAATCAGGAATTCCCTCTTCCGCTCGTGGTCGTCGCCAGATCCCGTCTCCAAGCTTCTGTTCTTCTTCGTTTCTAATTCCGATCGGAGGTGACCACCCAAATCAAGATCTTCTTCAGTTTTCGTTTCATCAAGCTCAGTTTCTACAAGAGGTTAGCAATCCTTTGTATCTGAAAGCTCCGGCGAGGGTCTCACCGTGAGCTAGCTTCAGCTGACCATCCTTCATTCGATTCCACTTCTCCATCAATCGTCCCAAGTCAGAGGGGTTCTCTGAGTTGAGTCAAGGCTCCCTGAAATATCACTCGCTATCCAACTGAAGGAAGGATCGGAAGGAGTTAGATTATACATCCGAGCTTCGCGACTCTGTCATGGCAGCTGAGTTCTGATTGATTCTCGAGTGAAGCGGGTTCCGATCTCGATCCTTGTGTGACGGCAAGGAGAAATCTCGGTGAAGAACTTGAACTGGTGTTTATCGATTGTAGAATTCATTTCTGTACTCAACTCTGTATTGTTTCAGTCTGTTTCAGTTCCATTTCAGTTCGCGATCAGCTTCTGATCGGTCCTTGACCGATCTAGACAGCACCTGATCGGTCATTAGTCCGATCAAGATTGTATCTGATCGGTCAGCCGACTGATCAGGAAATTTCCTGCACAAACATACTTTGTTCCAGTAATTAGCTTGACTCAATTCTTAATTTCCGAATTTAGATTCAGTTTTAGTTTCATCTCTGCAATAGATATCAGTTTTATATTTCCAATTTCAAATTGTTTTGTTCAATTTTCCTAGTGTTTAAGTTCAATTCTTGCAATACCTAGTTTAACTCTACTTAGTTATGTCAATTCCATTTCAAATTTTACTTTCGTTCTTACTTGCAAAACAAAACCCCCATTTTATCTCGAAAACCCAAAACATCAAACAACAAATAAACTTGCAAGCTTGAATTAACTACTCACAACTAGACTTTGGAAAAAAATATGACCTGAGGCCCCTATTCTACATTTAATCTTGCTAGCCAGAGTTTTCAGTTATAAATTCTAAATTTGAGGCTCACTTGTGACACCTATTCGAGACCTATCAAGCACCCATTTTAACAACATGACCTTTAACAACAGTGTTTTTAGCCTACGACAATGGTGAACGCCCGTGGTTAATAAGCATTTTTCTACTAGTGTCTTCATCTTCAAAATTATATTCTTCTTCATCTTCATAGTAGGTAGAGTAATTTTCAGAATTATTTATTAAAGTTCTATATTCAAGGGTGTATTGAGTATTATCTTCAATATTATCTAGAGTATTATCTAAATTGTCTTGAGGATTATTATGATTATTTTCAGAATTAATAGTTAAGGGTTGATAATTATTTTCAGAATAATTAGGATTTACTTCAAAATTATTTGAATTATTATCAATTAATCTTCCATCATCTTCAGGAATATTAATTAGGTTTTATCAAAATTATCAAAAATATCTAAAGATTTATGTGATACAACTTCACAATTAATTTTTGATCTTGCAGCATTAATTGAAGAAATTACCGAATTAATATTTATCATTTTAAGATTATTTAAATCATCATTAATTAAATTATCATGTAGTAATTCTAATTTTTCATGCAAATAATTTAATTTAATAGAAAAATCAGAACTATCTAAATTACTAGAAAGATTTTGTAATTTTGCAGGAATTTGAAAATCATTATTGCGAAAAATAAGTTTTCGTACCTCCTTTCGCTTTGTTGTCCTACTGATCTTCCAGTCTGGACACTAGTTCTTGTAATGCCAGAAGCACCTTATATGACTTTTGTCCCTCCGGACTCCTAGCGCTGGTATCTCCATTGCCGCCGGTCGTGTTCGAATCTTACGAGTAGGACACTGGTTTTTATAATGTCCACTCTCCTTGCACTTAAAACAAATAATTGTTGGATCGAAGAAAACGATAGAGGGGGGGTGAATATCATTATAAAATTTTTCGGAGTCGAAGAGTAAATGCGCAACGGAAAATGACAAAATACACAAGAACACAAGTCGTTTTTTACTTGGTTTGGAGTCGTGGTCGGCTCCTACTCCAAGGCCCACGATCCTTGACCGTTTACTTTGGACAATTCTATATTCGATAATGTTTTTACAAGATGACAGTACAGATATAGAATTGGAAATTTAAATCACAACACTTTCATAAATTGAAATTTTACCGACGCCCGAGGTGGATCGAATTCCGAGCAGAGGGTCGTCGTCGGCGCTAGAATCTCGAAATCGAACTTTGCCGGGGCGCAGCGCTTGAGCGAAAGTGTCTGGAGAGTTGAGAGTAATGGATGTCGAAGCCTTGGGGGGCACCCCCTTTTATGGTGCTCATACGGGCGCCTGAGTCTATGGGGGCACCTAACACGTGGCCTTCTTTGCGCGAACCCTTATCCGCAGGTCCAATCAGCGCTTATCTACCACCACTTGGGCGCCTGAGCTGATGGGGGCGCCCGTGACCTCACGGGCGCCTGAACTGCTTCGGTTCAGAGGCTTCACGGCTGTGTTTTGGATTTTGCCTTCGCACTGGGGCGCCCGTATCCATCTGGGAGCCTGAACCCATCCGGGCGCCTGAGTCCATCCGGGCGCCTAGGCCCAGTGAGGCACCTCACTTGCAGACGACCAATGCTTCGATCCTGCAACTCAGTTTAGTTTCAAACACAACAAACAAATGTGTTAACCATTAGTTACAGCCGTAGTTGTCTTGGTTTTGACTTCAGGTCTCCCAAATGGAACCCTAGGTCAAACCGACGCCTAATGTTCCCTCTACGGGGAACACATCCTCACCTACTCCTCTCGGGAGAATTTACCTTTTTACCAACCGGCTCCTCCGGTTGGACTTTTGCCCAGCTTTACTCACCAGGTCTTCGTGCCCAGTCCGTGACCAGGACTTAGTGCCCAGCTTTACTCACCAGGTCTTCGGTGCCCAGCCCTCAGCCAGGTCTTAGTGCCCAATTCCTCGAACCAGGTCTTCGGTGCCCAGCCCTCGGCCAGGTCTTAGTGCCCAGTCCACGACCAGGACTTATTGCCTAACCTTATGTCAGGACTTAGTTGCCTAGCTCGCGACCAGGACTTATTGCCCAATTCTTAGAACCAGGACTTCGTGCCTAGTGTTCCTAGGACTTTTCCTGCACACTTGAGTAACATCATTAGAGCACCAATAATACTTAACTTTGAACCCTTTGCCAATATCAAAACAAGGTTCGATATGGTGCTTCCGGCACCAACAATCTCCCCCTTTTTGATTTATGGCAACACAATTCAAAGTTAAGGAAAAATTATAACATTTAAGAAGAGACGGTAAAGCAACCAATGAATTTTAGCAGTTTTGAACAGAGTAAGGTTTTGGCAGTTATGAGCAGAGTAATGTTTAAAACTAATATAGTTTTGAACCGTAAAAAAATTTTATTTCTCATACAACCTGAATAATTGTGTTATAAATCACTTAACTTTGACCTTTCCTCCCCCTTTGACATATTTCAAAAAGTATTTATGGGTGAACAAAATATCTAAGAGGGATTTTTGAGTTTTTCCAAAATAACTTTAAAACCTTTTGAACAACTACTTTGATTGGATGTTTTGAAAATGCATGAAGCTCCCCCTTAATTAAACATTCTCCCCCTTAAACTTTCAATGATATGCAGTTTTTGTAAAACTTCTAAGTGCTTTATGTTTTTGACTGAGCATTGTATTTATAAGAAAAACCAATTTTTCACTTAGACAATTTCCCATTTTGAAAAGTTTTGCATGCCTAAATTTTGTTAAAAAACTTTTACTTACGAGGCTTTTCAAAATGAATTTTACCAAAAGAATTTACTTAGGCAGAGTTTTGAAGCCAAATTTCCCTTAAAAAAGTTTCAACTTCGAGAATTAGGAAAAAATTTGTTTACTAAAAAATTTTGCACACTTAGAAGAATTTGTTTGGAAACACTTTGTGCATTTTGAACAACAAAATCTTTAAGAAATTTCTAAACATGTTTTTAACCAAAAAAACTTTACTTAGACACATTTGCCAAAATTTTTAAAAAGTTTTTGCTCAGACAAATTTTGTTTACTAAGAAAAATTTTACTTAGAAAAAAACATGCACTTAAAAAATATTTTGAAACACTTAAAAATACTTAGAAATTTTTGCTTTACTTTTTGAAAGAGAGATAAAAGTTTAAATAAAAGAATTTCCTTTTTCTCATTCTTTCTCTCCCCCTTAATGTGAAACTCTTCTCCTTATGTTTTAGACCATTTCTAAGATAAACTTTCTTTGAAAAGGGAAAAAGTTTAAGGAAGAATTTAATTTTTAATTTCACTTTTTCTACTCTCCCCCTTGGCCATATATCAATAAAGAACTTTTAAAAAATATATTATGAAAGAAGATTTAAAATTTGTGTAACATAGCTTATGGGTTTTGAAAACATAAATATTTGAGCATAAGATAATCCTCAGTAAAATAATGTCAAGAGTTATGATAATTTTTAAGTAACAAAATTTTGAAAAAATGAAGAATTGATGCTCAAAAATAGAATTGGAGTCAAGTGTATATTGAGTCCATGCATGGCAAGAAAAAAATATTTAATCACTAAGTTTAGGTTTAGAACATTTAACCACTTATTTTGAATATTTTAAAAAATGCAAATACTTTAAAAAAAAGATGCATGTACTTTTTAAAACAATGCAAGTACTTTTGAAGAATATTATGTTTTTTTTGAAAAAATATTAGTACTGTTGAGAAATATTATACATTTTTGAAAAATACCAATACTTATTGAAATATTGTCTTTAAAACATATATTTTACTTGACTTGGTTTCTTTTCCAGTCTGACACAATACCAGAAAACCTTATTAACTACAAAGGCATTTCCCTAAGTGTCCTGGAAATTCTCCAAACTCAAGAAAATATTATTTCAAAAGGTATTTCAAAAATGATTTTATAAGCCACAAAATATTTTAAAATAATAATATTTTGAAAGACAAATACTTATGTTTTCGACAACATTTTGAAAATATAGTGTATGAAAATATATTATTTTGAAATGTTCAATAATTCTTTTAATTTAACCTCCCCCTAAACTTGACCTAGTCCTTGGAAGCTTGTTGACCACAAGTATTCTTCCTCTAAGTCTTTAGGGTTCAGTTCAGATCAAAAAGAATTATTTAATAATTTCAAAAATAATTGTCAAAGAAAATACTTGTTAGAAATAATTTCTTTTTGATTTAGACTCCCCCTAAATTTGACACATCCTCGGAGTCCTTGTAGATCATTAAGTAGACCTCCTTTGTGTCTTTAGGGTTTACCAGAATCAAGAGAATAGTTTTGAATAAGAGTATGGTAATTTTCAAGAAGATAGTTTTAGAAAATTCAGTTTGGAATGAAGATAATTTTTAAAGCATAATCCCCGTTTCAAAAAAAAATATTTTGAAATGATAATGGTTATTAAAGCACACGTTTTTTTTAAAACATCTGAATTTTTTTTAAACTCCCCTGTATCTGACACCGTCCGATTCTATCTAAGTGCCTTAAGGGACTTGAGTGTTAACCAAGTTTGACTGATCAGTAATTAAGTTAATCATGTCCTAGATCATGTTGGATCGATAGAACCGATAGAGGGGGGGGGGTGAATATCGGTATTCATTTTTCGAAAAATTAAGAGCAAGTGCACAGCGAAAATAAAAATTATCACAGCAATGAGACACAGTCGATTTTACTTAGTTCGGAGCCTGTGTCGACTCCTACTCCAAGGCCCACGGTCGTTGACCGTTTACTTTGGGCAATTCTATATTAGGCGCAAAACAGTTTACAAAGGATTACAGAATTAAGTACAGTAAACTTTTAAATAGCTCTTTTACCGACGTCCGGGGTAGATCGACTTTTTCGGAGCAGCGGGACGTCGTCGGCTCGAGTTGGAAGGATTCTGGGGCGCAGCGCGAGAGCAGAAGAGCGTAGAAACGTCGAGTGAATTGATGCTCTGAAGCCTTGGTCGAGGGCCCTTTATATAGGGCCTGGGGGCGCCCGGGATGTCAGGGGCGCCCCCCCATGTGTCACACGATCCGGTAATTCCTCGGTCAGCGTCTGATCCCTTTATCTTCGGGATCCGCTTTGACCGGGGCGCTAGGAGCGCTCGGGGTGCCCGGATTGACCGGGTCAAAGCGTTATCCGCTGGCTTCTCTGGCTTCTGGATCGAGGCATGCGCATGGGGGCGCCCGGGACACGGGGGGCGCCCGGGAGCACGGGGGCGCCCCGCCCAGCAGCTGTTCGAAGCCTTTTTTACTTGACTTGTTTTGTATGCACCTTGGGGGCGCCCGGGACACTCCGGGCGCCCTACTCAGCCATTGCCTCACTCCTTTGAGGCTTTCTGAGCTGCAGACACACGTTCCTTCGGTCCTGCATCCAGGGTTAGTCCAAAACACAATAAAACAATAAAGTATTATATTATACAGCCTTAGCTGTCTTGGTTCTGACTTTGGTCTCCAAAATGGAGCCCTAGGTCGAACTGACGCCTACTGTTCCCTCGACGGGGAACGCGACCTCACCTACTCCTCTCGGGAGAATTTACCTGATGCCAACCGTTCCTCTGGTTGGACTTTTGCCTGACGGTCCTTTGTCAGGTCTTGGAGGCCGAGCTGCCCTTCGCCCAATGCCTAGCATTCCTTCGCTAGGGCTTCAGTCCCAGGCTATCCTTCGCCTAGCGCCTAGCAGTCCTTCGCTAGGGCTTTTGACTCTGGCATTCCTTCGCCAGTGCCTAGCAGTCCTTCGCTAGGGCTTTGTATCCTGGCATTCCTTCGCCAGGTGCCTAGCAGTCCTTCGCTAGGGCTTTGTTTCCTGGCAGCCCTTCGCCAGGTGCCTAGCAGCCCTTCGCTAGGACTTTGTTTCCTGGCAGCCCTTCGCCTGGTGCCTAGCAGCCCTTTGCTAGGACTTTTCCTGCACACTCAGTGAACAACGTTAGATCACAAATAGACTTAACTTTGAATCCTTTGCCAATATCAAAACAAGGTTCGATATGGTGCTTCCTACACCAACAATCTCCCCCTTTATGATTTATGGCAACACAATTCAAAGTTAAGTAAAAACATATAACAGTTAATGACAGAAGATAAAACCAATGACACATAGCAATTCTGAATAGTATAATACCAATGTAATTTGAATGGGAAAAAATTTTCTCATACTCATACTCTCCCTGAATAATTGTTTTATAAAACTTAACTTTGACCTTTCCTCCCCCGTTGACATATATCAAAAACAAACATGGGTGACCAAGGTAGGGATTTTTTGAGTTTTTCTAAGTGCTTCATGTTTTTCTAGGCAAGTATTTTTTTTGGAATTTCTAGACAAGTTTTTTTTTGGAAAACCTTGCTTAGAAACATTTGCCAAAATTTTCAAAAAGATTTTGCTCAGACAAATATTTTTTACTAAGAAAAATTTTACTTAAAAAACCTGCACTTACAATATTTTGAAATACTTAGAATGCTTAGAAATTTTTGAAGCACTTTTAAAGAAAATTATAGAAAATTTCCTTTCTCTCCCCCTTAATGTGAAATTCTTCTCCTTCTATTTTAGACCATTTCTAAGTTTAGTTTTGAAAAAGATATTTTGAAAAACTTCTGAGTATCACAAAGTTTCTTAGTTAAGAGCAACTCAAAGTTTTCAATAAAGTTTCTTTAAAAAAGTTTAAGGAGAATATTTGTGTATCAGAGCCTATGAGTTTTGAAAACATAAAACTACTTAGTATAATTCTCGAAAGCACAGCAAAAAGTTTAAATTTCCAGATTAAATCCATTTTGAAGAGTATTGTGCAGTTCTGAAAAATTTCCTTTAAAAAGAAATGATTTTCCAAGTACTTTTGAGATAAATTATGATTTGAAACACATAAGTACTTTTAGAAAAGTATTAGACTTTGAAAAATATGAGTATTTTTGAAACGTATTCGACTTTGAAAGATGTAATATTTTACTTGACTAGGTTTCTTTTCCAGTATGACACAATCCTAGGAAACCTTGTTGACTACAAAGATATTTCCCTAAGTGTCCTGGAAAATTTTCAATATCAAGTATTATTTTCTAAGGTATTTCAAAAATAATTTTATAAGCCAAATTTTTTTTTAAAATAGTAATATTTTGTAAGACAAATTACTTATGTTTTCGACACAATTTTAAAAATATAGTGTATGAAAACATATTATTTAGAAATGTTTGATAACTCTTTTAATTTGACCTCCCCCTAAATTTGACGCAGTCCTTGGAAGCTTGTTGACCACAAGTATTCTTCCTCTGAGTTCTTAGGTTTTAGTTCAGATCAAAGGAATTTATCTAACAATTTCAACACAAATAATTACCAAAAACATTTCAAAAATTCTTCTTTTGACTCAAACTCCCCCTAAATTTGACACATCCTAGGAGTCCTTGTAGATCAGGAAGTGGACCTTCCTCTGTGTCTTTAGGGTTTATTAAAATCAAAAGAATAATTTTGAATAACCTTCTAAGTATGATAATTTTCAAGGAGATACATTTTTGAAACCATAGTTTGAAGTGATAACACAGTTTCTGAAAAATATTTTGAAATGATGATAATTTTTCAAACCGATAGTAGTATACGAAGGTTTTTGAATCAATTTTTGAAAACCTTATCAAGATGATAATAAGATTTAGAACATAAGGTTTTTTTTAAAAAAAAATTAAATTTTTCGAAAAGTATTAAAAGAAACTCCCCCTGTATCCGACACAGTCTGACTTTTATCTAAGTTCCTTAAGGGGTTTCAGTGTTGATCAGGTTTGACTATGTTGACTAGGGTTGACTGTTTTGACCAAGTTTGACCAATCAATGACTAAAACAAAACAAGCCCTAGATTATATTTAAAACAAGTCTATTGAGATATTTAACATGAAATTTCATATTAAAAAAAATGTTAGAATTGAAAATATAGGGTACAACAAACTGAATTAATTTTAAAAAATAGAGATAATTTTGAGTAACTTTTGAAAATATTTTTTTTTTGAAAGGATATTGATTTATGCTTTTAGGTCCTAGATGTCTCACCTAGTTCTACGTGGTCAAGCATGTTAACCTTATGGGTTGTGTGAGACAAATATTTTAATTTTGAAAATAAATTATTGACAATAATTAAGTTGAATTTAATTAATATCTAATTGAATTTAATTGACTTAATTAAGATTTAATTGAATTTAATTGACTTAATTAAGTTTTAATTGAATTTAATTGACTTAAATAAGATTTAATTGAAATTATTAAGATTTAATTGTATTTAATTGAATCAATTAAGGTTTAATTGAGTTTAATTGATTTAATTAAGTTTAATTGATTTTAATTGATTTAATTAAGTTTAATTGATTTAATTAAGATTTAATTGAGTTTAATTGATTTAATTTGAGTTTGATTAATTTGAATTTAGTTGGGTTGGAATCAACTTTTAGGTCCTAAGTATCTCACCCATTTCTAAGTGACAAAACAGGATATCCTTAACTGTTTTGTGAGATGCATATTTTAATAGAAAGATTAATTTTGAAAAGTTAAATTAATTTTTAAATCCAATTTAAATTTATTTTGAAAAGAGATGTTTGAATCTAAAATTAACTGAAAATTTGTGTTAGATTCGAATTTAACAAAGACTAAATTGAATTTGAATTTCAAAAATTGGCTTCCAGGTCTTGGCGAGGCACAAGGCCTTCTTTGGCCGTAGCCTTATTGGATCATCAACCCTTTCCTAGACAAAGCCTTTTAATGAAATTTCATCTTCAAAATTACTTTTTGATAAATTCTGGTCTAACTAGTTTGGGTCTTGGATCAGTAGCTTCGGCTAGTTTCACCAGTCTAAAGAGACCAAGTAAAGAATACTTGACCTTATTAGAATTGGTTTCCCTAACGTACTATCATCTCACCGCCACCCAATACTATGTTGTCAAATTTCAGTTAAGTTGGTTCAGTCCTTAAACTAACCAGTCCTAATTCTAAGCAACAAAAATAAAATAAAATGCAACACACAATTAAAGTAAACGAGACAATAATGATCTACGTTACATCATCATCGAAATAAAACTCTGGTTTCTTGAAATCAGCATGGTTATGAATTAAGTTTTCTAATATATTAACCTTAACTAATTTATTTGAATCAATCATGTTATTTGAGATAAGTATTAGATTTTCAAATATTGAAAACTTACCTTTCGATTCCTTATTGGGAATCTCCCCCTTGATTCTTGCCGTCTCGGATTTAGACTCATCTTCTGATTCCGTGTCTGAGTCGGACTCGGGTACTGGTTGAAGCTCCTTCTTTGGTGGTTCTTTTGGAGTTTTCCCTGCAATGGAAATTACACCTTCCTCGACCATTACAATATCTGTTTGATAATTTAATTCTAATTTTGAAAAGAATTTAAAATCGATTACCGTCTCAGTCAATTCATCTTCTAAATCTGGCTTGGATTTGGGTTTGATTTCGGCTGTTTGTGCTTGTACCGAGAGTGCAAGACAACTTACCTGATCTTCTTCTTCTTCTGAGATCTCATGATGAAGGTTAATCAATTTTTCCCAAATTTCTCTCACACATTTGAATGGACCTACTAGTTCGAGTTGCTCCTTGGTTAGGCCACATTGTAGGATTGCAGTCGCCTTTGCATCTGTCTCGATCTTCCTCAGAGTTGGTTCGTCCAATTTATCCTAGGCGATCGATATTCCATCTTCTGTAGGTATTGTAATTAGCCCCGTTTGGATTATCATCCATAGCTTTAGATGGGCCTTTAGGTGGGATTCCATTATCCCCTTCCAGGTTCCGAAGTTTTCGCCAGAGAATAGAGGCGGACGAACACTGTTCCATTCTTGATTGGCCATTAAGGATAATTCTTGCACACAAAGGGAAAAAGTAGAAATGTACCAAGACTTGGTCTTGGATTAGTAGTGCGGGAGAGAGAGAAAAATTAGCCTAACAAAAACTATTGCACGAATTTCGAGGCAGACTAAAAAAAATTATGTCAAATTTTTTGAGAATGTTACTTTACCAATTTTGATTAATGATAAAAAGTAAGACTTTAATGTTTGGGAAATATTTGCTCAGATTAAGATAGCACGAATTTTGAGAAAAATATTAAAATAATAATAAAAAAAAGTTTATGACAAATTTTTAGAAATTGATTGTTTTATTAATTCTGACTTATAGGGAAAAAATGAGCATTCAAAATTGAAAAAGGCGATTGAGTGGTGTTGCACCAACCTCAATCAACGAAAAAGATTAAAAAATTAAGATTATTTCGTAAAATCCGAAAATACTCTCAAATTGGTGGTTGCACCAAATTTGAGCTTCCCCGCTCTGATACCACTTGTTGGATCGATAGAACCGATAGAGGGCGGGTGAATATCGGTATTCATTTTTCAGAAAATTAAGAGCAAGTGTACAGCGGAAATAAAAATTATCACAGCAATGAGACACAGTCGATTTTACTTGGTTTGGAGCCTGTGTCGACTCCTACTCCAAGGCCCACGGTCGTTGACCGTTTACTTTGGGCAATTCTATATTAGGCGCAAAACAGTTTACAAAGGATTACAGAATTAAGTACAGTAAACTTTTAAATAGCTCTTTTACCGACGTCCGGGGTAGATCGACTTTTTCGGAGCAGCGGGACGTCGTCGGCTCGAGTTGGAAGAATTCCGGGGTGCAGCGCGAGAGCAGAAGAGCGTAGAAACGTCGAGTGAATTGATGCTCTGAAGCCTTGGTCGAGGGCCCTTTATATAGGGCCTGGGGGCGCCCGGGACGTCGGGGGCGCCCGGGACATCGGGGGCGCCCCCCCACGTGTCACACGATCTGGCAATTCCTCGGTCAGCGTCTGATCCCTTTATCTTCGGGATCCGCTTTGACCGGGGCGCCCGGAGCGCTTGGGGCGCCCGGATTGACCGGGTCAAAGCGTTATCCGCTGGCTTCTCTGGCTTCTGGATCGAGGCATGCGCATGGGGGGGGCCCGGGGCGGGGGGGGGGGTGCCCGGGAGCAGCGGGGGCGCCCGGGAGCACGGGGGCGCCCCGCCCAGCAGCTGTTCGAAGCCTTTTTTACTTGACTTGTTTTGTATGCACCTTGGGGGCGCCCGGGACACTCCGGGCGCCCTACTCAGCCATTGCCTCACTCCTTTGAGGCTTTCTGAGCTGCAGACACACGTTCCTTCGGTCCTGCATCCAGGGTTAGTCCAAAACACAATAAAACAATAAAGTATTATATTATACAGCCTTAGCTGTCTTGGTTCTGACTTTGGTCTCCAAAATGGAGCCCTAGGTCGAACTGACGCCTACTGTTCACTCGACGAGGAACGCGTCCTCACCTACTCCTCTCGGGAGAATTTACCTGATGCCAACCGTTCCTCTGGTTGGACTTTTGCCTGACGGTCCTTTGTCAGGTCTTGGAGGCCGAGCTGCCCTTCGCCCGGTGCCTAGCATTCCTTCGCTAGGGCTTCAGTCCCAGGCTGTCCTTCGCCTAGCGCCTAGCAGTCCTTCGCTAGGGCTTTGGACTCTGGCATTCCTTCGCCAGTGCCTAGCAGTCCTTCGCTAGGGCTTTGTATCCTGGCATTCCTTCGCTAGGTGCCTAGCAGTCCTTCGCTAGGGCTTTGTTTCCTAGTAGCCTTTCGCCAGGTGCCTAGTAGCCCTTCGCTAGGACTTTGTTTCCTGGCAGCCCTTCGCCAAGTGCCTAGCAGCCCTTTGCTAGGACTTTTCCTGCACACTCAGTGAACAACGTTAGATCACAAATAAACTTAACTTTGAATCCTTTGCCAATATCAAAACAAGGTTCGATATGGTGCTTCCTGCACCAACAGATCATAGTTTGATGAGTTCATTAAAGTAAATTTTAAAAGAAAATATAAGATTTTAAACATTAATGAACTAATGACATAAAAAAGCATGTTAACCAGAAATCATATTATAGCAAAAAAAAAAAACAGCAAGATTAACTTTGACAAAGGTATCTAAGATTTAGTTAAAATTTGTGTTAGATTCAAATCAGACAATAGTAAAGTGAATTTGATTTTCTATAATTGGCTTCTAGGTCTTGGCGAGGCACTAGGCCTTCTTTGGCCATAGCCTTATTGGATCATCAACCCTTTCCTTGACAAAGTCTTTTATAGAAAATTCATCTTCAAGTTACTTCTTGAAAAATTTTGGTCGAACTAGCTTGGGTCTTGGATCGGTAGCTTCGGCTAGTTCCACCAGACAAAACAGACCAAGTAGGACATACTTGACCTTATTAGAAGGGCTTCCCTAACGTATTATCATCTCACCTCCACCCAATACTATGTGTTTAAATTTTAATTAAACCGTTTATCCTTAAACTATCCAATTCTAAATTCAAGCAAAAAAAAACTAAGTAAAATTATAATGACGGGAAATTTCTGGATTTTCTTAGTTTGCAAGATTATTAATTAGTTTTTCTAGTATATCAATCTTAATTTCAAAACCTCATTTTCTTGTCTTAACATTTTAAAATTTGAATTTATTAATATACATGATTTAATTAAGTTACTTAGACATGTGTCCATATCTAAATTTGACCAAGGGTGATTAAGTAAACTATCAACATTCATGGTAAAGAGTGGATTTTCATATAAAATAAAGCTACCTATCTTGGTAGGTTGTCCTGGATCTTTAGCTTTTCTATTTGTGCATTCATTTTTGTAATGCCCAAACTCCTGGCACTTGAAGCATTGGATGCGACTTTTGTCCTTTCGTGTTTTTGGAACTGGTTCCTTTGTCGCCGTCATTAGTGTCGTTCGTATCTTACGAGTAGGACACTTACTTTTTTAGTGCCCTCTCTCCCTGCATATGTAACAAATTACATGATTTTTAAAATTTGAATTTACAATTTTACCTTTTGATTCCTTATTGGGAATCTCCCCCTTGATTCTTGCCACCTCAGATCTAGACTCATCTTTTGATTCTGGTTTGGATTCGGCTTCAGATTCGGGTTCAGATTCTGACTTGGCTGTTTGTGCTTGGACCGAGAGTGCAAGATAACTTAGGTGATCTTCTTCTTCTTTGTCTAATTTGTTCGATTATTCAAACATCACTCCTTCAAGGACCTCAATATCGGAGCTCTCTTCGTGTAGGTTGATTAGCCTCTCCCACATCTCTTTAGCACATTTGAATGGCCCGATCTGCTTCAATTCTTCATTAGTTAGGCCACATTATAGGATTGTAGTCGCCTTTGCATCTGCCTTGATCTTCCTCAGAGTTGGTTCGTCCAATTTATCCCAAGCGATCAACATTTCATCTTCTGTAGGTACTGTAAACCCTGTTTGGATTATCATCCATAAATCCAGATGGGTCTTTAGGTGGGATTCCATTAGACCCTTCCAGGTTCTGAAGTTCTCACCAGAGAATAGGGGTGGACGGACACTATTCTATTCTTGATTGGCCATTTAAAATAATCCTTGCACACAAAAGAAACAACAAAAACGTATCAAGACTTGGTCTTGGATTAGTAGTGCGGGAGAAGAAAAAAATAGCCCATCAAAAATATTGCATGAATTTCGAGGCAGAATAATAATAAAATAATACTAAAAAGTTTGAGACAAATTTTTAGAAAATGAATATTCTGATTAATGGAGAAAAAAATTGGAGTTAAAAGAGATTGCTCGAATTGAGGTAGCACAAATTTCGAGAAAAAATTATATTAAAATAATAATAAAAAGTTTAAGACAAATTTTTAGAAAATGAATATTCTGATTAATGGAGAAATAATAGGAGTTAAAAGAGATTGCTCAAATTGAGGTAGCACGAATTTTGAGAAAAAAATTTTAAACAATAATAAAAAGTTTATGACAAATTTTTAAAAATTGATCGTTTTATCAACTCTAATGAATGGTGAAAAGATGAATATTTTATAATCACGCACAAATATTATTTATTTGAAATAAAAAGCGATCAAGTGGTGTTGCACCAACCTCGATTATCGAGAAAGATTCGAAAAAAATTAAAATTAATTCCGTAAATCCGAAAAAAACTCTCAAATTGGTGGTTGTACCAAATTTGAGCCACCCGCTCTGATACCACTTGTTCGATCGAAGAAAACGATAGAGGGGGGGGGATGAATATCGTTATAAAATTTTTCGGAGTCAAAGAGTAAATGCGCAGCGGAAAATGACAAAATACACAAGAACACAAGTCGTTTTTTACTTGGTTCGAAGTCGCGGTTGGCTCCTACTCCAAGGCCCACGGTCCTTGACCGTTTACTTTGGACAATTCTATATTCAATAAAGTTTTTACAAGATGATAGTACAGATATAGAATTGGAAATTTAAATCACAACACTTTCGTAAATTGAAATTTTACCGACGCCCGAGGTGGATCGAATTCCGGAGCAGAGTGTCGTTGTCGATGCTGGAATCTCGAAATCGAACTTTGCCGGGGCGCAACACTTGAGCGAAAGTGTCTGGAGAGTTGAGAGTAATGGATGTCGAAGCCTTGGGGGTGCACCCCCTTTTATAGTGCTCATACGGGCGCCTGAGTCGATGGGGGCGCCTAACACATAGCCTTCCCTGTGCGAACCCTTATCCGCAGGCTCGGTCAGTGCTTATCTACCCCCACTTGGGCGCCTGAGCTGATGGGGGCGCCCGTGACCTCACGGGCGCCTGAACTGCTTCGGTCCAGAGGCTTTGCGGCTGTGTTTTGGATTTTGCCTTCGCACTGGGGCACCCGTATCCATACGGGTACTCGAGTCCGTCCGGGCGCCTAGGCCCAGTGAGGCATCTCACTTGCAAATGACTAGTCCTTCGATCCTACAACTCAGGTTAGTTCCAAACACATCAAACAAATGTGTTAACCATTAGTTACAGCCGTACCTGTCTTGGTTCTGACTTCGGGTCTCCCAAATGGAACCCTAGGTCGAACCGACGCCTAATGTTCCCTCTACAGGGAACGCGTCCTCACCTACTCCTCTCGGGAGAATTTACCTTTTTACCAACTGGCTCCTCCGGTTGGACTTTTGCCAGCTTTACTCACCAAGTCTTCATGCCCAGTCCGTGACCAGGACTTAGTGCCCAGCTTTGCTCACCAGGTCTTCGGTGCCCAGCCCTTGGCCAGGTCTTAGTGCCCAATTCCTCGAACCAGGTCTTCGGATCTCAGCCCTCGGCCAGGTCTTAGTGCCCAGTCCACGACCAGGACTTATTGCCTAACCTTATGTTAGGACTTAGTTGCCCAGCTCGCGGCCATGACTTATTGCCCAATTCTTAGAACCAGGACTTCATGCCTAGTGTTCCTAGGACTTTTCCTGCACACTTGAGTAACATCATTAGAGCACCAATAATACTTAACTTTGAACCCTTTGCCAATATCAAAATAAGGTTTGATATGGTGCTTTCGACACCAATAATAATATAATATTTAAAAATTGACATAATTTAAATTATACCTGTATTCACCCTTGCTCCCTCTTAATTCCTGGCGTCTTTGCTCCGTCGGCTATTAGTCCAGTGAAGAGCTTCCAGGCTCTGATACGACTTGTAGGATCGGTGCCGTCGATAGAGGGGGGGGGTGAATATTGACTTGAAAAATGCTTCGGAAGTACGTTGGAAAACTCCCGTTAATCATCTCTCTATCAGGTTAGTACGCAGCGAAAAATAATAAAACAAGAAAGATAAAACACAATTGACACGCGGGTTTTACTTGGTTCCCAACCCCCCAAGGCCAGTATGTCCAAGGCCTAAGCACTCAATCGTGAGTCCACTAATTGTCTCCTTTTCGGACTTTCCGGAGGCAGAGAAACCCGTCATACAGTTATGTTTACAAGCAAGGAATAAAAGAAATAAATACGTAAGCAAACAGCAAACCAAAACAACTTGGCCAACTCTGGAAGTCCGAAGCGGCGCACGCTTCTTCCTGGAGCCTCCTGTTAGTAGGAGCCCTAGAGCGAATTATGATGATTGACTAGGGACATTTTATATCATATTCTATTATTAATAAAGGCATGATTGGTTATTATACTTACTTTGTATTTGTGCCAAATAACTAAGTATAATAATGTTCTTGGGTAGTAGGTTCTTATCTACATTATATCGATTGGTTGAATTGATAGTGAGATAATGTAGAGAACACTACACTAAACCATTCCTAGTCAAGTATTAATATTCTGGGATAATATTAATGCATGGAGACTAGCATGTAGGTCAACTGATGACTTGAGCTCACAAGTCATGGATATGTGATATCAAGTTGACACATGGGTATACATTGAAGAATGTGTACTGAATTGACCCGCCATGAAAAAATTTCATAGATTGTCATATGAGTGTCATAAACTTTCTCATGTGACTATTAGTATAAATAGTCCTTAGACCTGAAGTCACTACGGTTCCCTACATAAGGAGTTATATACTTTGGTATCGTCAAACGTCACCCGTAACAGGGTGGACTATAAAGGCGATCACTGGGTATGTAATGAATTATGCGGAGGGATGTGAGTGATGTAGATGGGATCTATCCCTCCCATATGACGGGAGTGATATCTGTGGGCCCCTTGATCGAGTAGGACTACTAAAACGTATGACCATGCTCAAATGAGTCAATATGAGATATTGAGCTCATTTGTTTGAGTGAGTCTACTCGGGGATCAAGAAACACAAGATTGATTGAGGATGACACAGTCTATGCCTCATTGGTCAATCTAGATATCGAGGATAGAAGGACAAGGTCATACATTATCGTAGTCACGGAGGTTAAGTTGGATCTCGATTTTTCTTGTTACTTGGGTAGCAATGATGCATTGCTAGATGCCGCTCATTGCTTATGTGTCTAAAGTGGTTTAGACACATTGCCAACGTTACGAGAACCTATTGGGTCACACACTAAGAACACGATGCTTCGGAGATTAATTGATCTTTGTTTGACTAAGATTTGATTCGAATTGGATTAATTGAGTTAGACTCAAGTGAATCCAATTAGATTATGGGATTGAGTCTAATTTGAGTTAGACTCATCTAAATTAGACTCAACCACTTAATTATGGATAATATTCATTAAAGGGTTTAATAAATATTATTTAAGAGGAAGGCTAAGAGACATTCTATTCATTAGATGAATAGAATATTAAGAGTTTCAAGGAATACCAAGAGGCTTGGTATTCATTGGGTTTTATTAGCATTAAGATGAGAGGTGCTCAAGGGACATAGACCCTTGGTATTCATTAGATGAGTATAAATACCCTCTTGTCAAAGGCTAGAGTGTCATCTCTCTTTCTCTTCTTTCTTCCTCATTGTCCATAACTCCCTAGTGGAGGTTCTTGTGCTTTGTGTACCATCCCAAGTTGCTATCACAACTAAGGTGGTTCCTCTCTGAGGCGTAGATCCGGCGAACCAAAGGACTAGCAGGATACGCATAGAGACATGGACACTTGAACGTGTAAGAGATCCGACGAACCAAAGGACTAGCAAGATATGTGAAGGGCACGCGACAAAGGTATTCCTATAAGATAGGAATTGTAGATCACTTTGTATGAGTTTTTCTTTCGCATGGATCACTTGAGGGATCTTATTTCCGCTGCGATTTTAAATATTTTTACCTATAGATCCCTTCAGTGGTATTAGAGCCATTTGCGAAAGATCGTACAAAGTTTAGAAAATTTTTATATGTGATATAGAAGTATGATATAATTTTATTATAGATTGTATAATGTATGAGCATTTGTTGAGATACAAAAGTTTGTGTTGATCAAACTAAAAGTCTATAGCATCATCATATGAAATATGAATGCGTGCTATGATGCGAATGTACTCGACAAATTTTATAACCTATGGTTTCGGCTTATGAGCATTTTTACAATCATAATAAAAATTGATGTCCTAAATCTTTTGTATATGATTGATGACATGGTGCATGGTTATGGCCTTAACCCCAATGTGATTGGATGTATATGTGTGTGTGCATTTTGTAATTCATAATACGGCCTGCGTGTCATGCCTTATCTCTATTTTTCTAGTTGTAAAAATAGATTTAGACTCAAATGTAACTCGAGTTTTCCTACATTGTAATGTACAAAAGGAGTAGTGGAGTGTCCATTGAAGAATGAAGTTACAAGAAGGATGTCAACCACACACGATGACCGAAGGATGCACTTGGAGAAGATGTTATCCTTAGGTTGACCATCGATCTTCTCATTGGCTTGAGAAGATCGTAGTATACGGGCCATAACCATGTCACGTTTTACTGCTTATATATTGATATATGCTATGTGTGTGTATGTGATGCATGCTTAGATGTTTATCTTAATTAAGTCAACTCAATATGCCTACCAAAGTTTGGTACTCATAAACTACCTCGATCATTTGTTGTTGGGTTTGCCAAAGCAAAACAACGCATTTTATCTTGGTAGAGTACGAGAGGACAATTGTGATGTCCCGCTATCAAACATTGGGTAAGACTTAACTAAGTCCCCTCAATTAGATTGAGAAACTTGGAGGCATATCCCAAAAGTTGAGAAAATTGGGTAAGAGAACAATTATTCCATGTCTTGGGCGATTAGCCAAAGCTAACTCAAGATGATGTGTAATGTGGATCTTGACCCTTTGTTTCAAAGAGTTGCATGAGATGTAATTGGTAAAATGTTACCTACCTAATTATACCAAGTCTTGGGCGATTAGCCAAAGCTAACTCAAGATGAAGTATAATATGGATCATGTCCCACATAAATAATGATTGCTATTTCGTTTAGAGCTAGTAGTATTGGTAAATTGAGTTTGCCTACATCCATGACTAGCCCCAAGCAAAGCTCTACGATTTAGTGGGAGCATCATTTAATTAAAGGCCTAATTAAATGAATTAGATATGATACTTATTTCTGCATAATTTTACTATTGTAGATCACCATGTCATCTAACACATTAAATACTCTCTCTCTGTGATCCGTCCTTGAGAAGGACAAGCTCAACAGAGCTAATTTCCTGGACTGGTATAGAAACTAGAGGATAGTCCTCAAACAAGAACGAAAACTGTACGTCCTAGAGAAATCTCTTCCAGAAGCACCCGCCGCTACCACTACCCATGCCGAAAAGGATGCTTATAAGAAGCATCAGGATGATGCACTTGATGTATCATGCCTTATGCTTGCAACCATGAACTCTGAGCTTTAGAAGCAACATGAGAACATGAATACACATGAGATGGTTGAGCATCTAAAGCAACTATATCAAGGACAAGCTAGACACGAGCGGTTTGAGGTGTCTAAAGCCCTATTTGCATGCAAGATGCAAGAAGGAACTCCTGTAGGAACTCACGTACTCAAGATGATTGGGTATGTCGAGAACCTTGAAAGACTAGGATTTTCACTGGGCCAAGAATTGGCTACGGACCTTATCTTGCAATCATTGCCAGAAGGGTACAATCAATTTGTTATGAACTATAATATGAATGAAATTGATAAGCCTTTGCCTGAGATGCTCAGCATGTTAAGAACTACTGAACCTAATATCAAGAAAACCAATACCAGTAATGTACTGATGGTACAAAAGGGCAAAGGCAAATGGAAGCCTAAAGGCAAGGGTAAGACCCAAGCCAAAGGCAAGGCCAACTCTACTACATCCAAGGCTAAAGATAAGGTGCCTAAGGAAGGAACCTGCTTCCACTGTGGTGAGACCGGGCATTGGAAGAGGAACTGCAAACATTACCTGGAGGAAGTAAAAAAGAAAAGAAGTGAGACTTCTACTTCAGGTATTTTTATTATAGAAGTCAATCTATCTATCTCTTCTTCTTGGGTATTAGATACCGGATGCACATCTCACATTTGTACTAATGTGCAGGGCCTTCAAAGAGCTAGATCATTGACAAAGGGCGAAGTGGACCTACGAGTAGGCAATGGAGCAAGAGTTGCTGCCATAGTTGTAGGAACTTATTCTTTGTCTTTACCCACTGGGCTTATCTTAGAACTAGAGGAGTGCTTTTATGTACCTGCATTGACTAAGAACATAATTTCAGTATCTTGTTTGGACAAGAAAGGCTTTTCATTTATCATAAAGGACAAATGTTGTTCCATAATGTTAAATGACATATTCTATTGTAATGCACCACTTGTGAATGGACTCTATGTTCTAGACCTAGAAAACCCAATCTATAACATAAATACCAAATGGTTCAAATCCAATGATGTGAACCAAACGTATCTCTGGCATTGTCGCTTGGGACATATAAATGAGAGTCGTATATCCTAGCTCCATAAGGATGGATTACTGGACTCTTTTGATTTTGAATCATATGAGATATGTGAGTCTTGTCTTCTAGGCAAGATAACCAAGACTCCATTTAGTGGACACGGCGAAAGAGCGACAGACTTGTTAGGACTTATACATACAGATGTATGTGGACCTTTCAATGTCGCAGCTAGAGGAGGCTATCAGTACTTCATCACTTTCACTAATGATGTCAGTAGATACGACTATGTATATCTCATGAAACACAAGTCGGAATCCTTTGAAAAGTTCAAAGAATTCAAGAGTAAAGTACAAAACCAACTTGGCAAGAGTATTAAGATGCTTTGATCAGATCGAGGTGGTGAATACCTTAGACAAGAGTTTCGTGACCATCTAGCAGAGTGTGGGATCATATCCCAACTCACTCCACCTGGAACACCACAGTGGAATGGTGTATCCGAGCGGAGAAATCGTACTCTATTAGATATGGTACGATCGATGATGAGTTAGACATATCTTCCTACTTCCTTCTGGGAATTCGCTCTAGAGACGGCTTTTTTCACACTTAACCGAGTTCCATCAAAGGTCGTCATAAAGACACCATATACGATATGGACTGGGAAGAATCCCACGATGTCTTTTATGAAGATTTGGGGTTGTGAGGCTTACGTTCGACGTCAAGTCTCAGATAAACTAGGACCCAAATCTGATTAGTACTATTTTGTAGGATATCCTAAGGAAACGAAGGGATATTACTTTTACAATCCCACACAAGGCAAAGTGTTTGTCGCTAGAAATGGTGTTTTTCTAGAAAAGGAGTTTATTTCTAGAAGAACTAGTCGGAGTAAAATCCATCTTGAAGAAGTTCAAGATGCAGATAGTACTCAGGCCTTAATGGACATTGAACAGACACCACAAGATGTTGTGGATCATGAGATTGTTGCACAAGAAGTTGTGGATCAACAAGCTGTTCAAGTAGACCAACCTCTTCGCAGATCTGATAGGATACGTCATCAGCCTGAGAGATACTCATTTCTCTTGTCTAACCATGATGACGTTACGCTTATTGAGTTGAATGAGCCTACATCCTATCAAGAAGCTGGGATGAGCCCAGATTCTGAGAAATGGCTAGAGGCCATGAGATCCGAAATGGAATCCATGTACACTAACCAAGTATGGACTTTGGTTGATCCACCTGAGGGGACTAAACCCATTGGGTGTAAGTGGGTCTTTAGAAGAAAGACTGACATGGATGGACGCATGCATACCTATAAAGGGTGATTGGTAGTTAAAGGTTTCAAACAAATTCATGGTATCGACTATGGTGAAACCTTTTCACCAGTGGCAATGCTTAAGACTATTCGGATCATGCTTGCTATTGCAGCTTACCATAACTACGAGATCTGGCAAATGGATGTCAAAACCGCATTCCTAAATGGGAATTTACTCGAGGATGTGTACATGACACAACCTGAGGGTTTTGTAGATCCAGAGCATGCTGGAAAGGTATGTAAATTACAAAGGTCCATTTATGGGCTAAAGCAAGCTTCTCGAAGCTGGAATCTTCGATTCAATGATGCAATCAAAGCGTTTGGTTTCATCAAGAATGAAGATGAACCCTGTGTCTACAAGAGGGTTAGTGGGAGCATAGTTGTCTTCCTGATCTTGTATGTAGATGACATACTCCTCATTGGGAATGATATCCCTTCACTATAGTCTGTGAAGACGTGGCTAGGGAATTGTTTCTCAATAAAAGACTTAGGTGAAGCAGCCTATATCCTAGGCATCAAGATCTATAGAGATAGATCTAAGAGATTGCTTGGCTTAAGTCAGAGTACATATATTGATAAGGTGCTTAATCGTTTTGCCATGCAGAATTCCAAGAAGGGATTTCTGCCAATGTCACATGGTGTGAGTCTTTCGAAGACTCAAGGTCCCTCTTCTAAGGAGGAGAGAGATAGTATGGATCAGATCCCTTATGCATCTGCTATAGGGTCTATCATGTACGCCATGCTTTGTACTCGACCAGATGTCTCGTATGCTTTGAGCATGATGAGAAGGTACCAGTCAGATCTAGGTGAAAGTCACTGGACATCTGTCAAGAATATTCTTAAATACTTACGAAGGACGAAAGAATATTTCTTAATATTTGGAGGCAATGAGGAGCTAACTGTAAATGGTTACAGTGACGCAAGCTTCCAAACAGACAGGGATGATTTTAGATCGCAGTCAGGGTATGTATTTTGGTTGAATGGTGGCGCTGTGAGCTGGAAGAGTTCGTAGCAGGACATAGTCGCAGATTCTACAACAGAGGCCGAGTATATTGCCGCGTTTGAGGCGGCAAAAGAGGTTGTTTGGATCCAAAAGTTCATCACAAAGCTTGGTGTGGTTCCTAGCATAGTAGGCCCGATAGACCTCTATTGTGACAACAATGGGGCTATTGCGCAGGCTAAGGAACCTCGCTCTCATCAGCGGACCAAACACATACTACGGCGCTTCCATCTCATTCGAGAGATCATCGATAGAGGAGATGTGAGGATATGCAGAGTACCCACAGATGCTAACATCGTGGATCCTTTGACTAAGGCTTTGGCACAAAAGAAGCATGATGGTCATACCAGGTCACTGGGTATTAGATATTACAGTGATTGACACTAGTGCTAGTGGGAGATTGTTAGTAGGAGCCGTAGAGCCAATTATGTGATGATTGACTAGGGACATTTTGTATCATATTCTATTATTAATAAAGGCATGTTTGGTTATTATACTTACTTTGTATTTGTGCCAAATAACTAAGTATAATAATGTCCTTGGGTAGTAGGTTCTTATCTACATTATATCTATTGGTTGAATCGATAGTGAGATAATATAGAGAATACTACACTAAACCATTCCTAGTCAAGTATTAATATTCAAGGAAAATATTAATGCATTGAGACTAGCATGTAGGTCAACTGATGACTTGAGCTCACAAGTCATGGATTTGTGATATCAAGTTGACACATGGGTATACATTGGAGAATGTGTACTGAATTGACCTGCCATGAGAAAGTTTCATAGATTGTCATATGAGTGTCATAAACTTTCTCATGTGACTATTAGTATGAATAGTCCTTAGACCTGAAGTCACTACGGTTCCCTACATAAGGAGTTATGTACTTTGGTATCGTCAAACGTCACCCATAACAGGGTGGACTATAAAGGCGATCACTGGGTATGTAATGAATTATGCGGAGGGATGTGAGTGATGTAGATGGGATCTATCCCTCCCATATGACGGGAGTGATATCTATGGGCCCCTTGATTGAGTAGGACTACTAAAACGCATGACCATGCTCAAATGAGTCAATATGAGATATTGAGCTCATTTGTTTGTGTGAGTCTACTTGGGGATCAAGAAACACAAGATTGATTGAGGATGACACGGTCTATGCCTCATTGGTCAATCTAGATATCAAGGATAGAAGGACAAGGTCATACATTATCGTAGTCACGGAGGTTAAGTCGGATCTCGACTATTTTTGTTACTTGGGTAGCAATGATGCATTGCTAGATGCAGCTCATTGCTTATGTGTCTAAAGTGGTTTAGACACATTGCCAATGTTACGAGAACCTATTGGGTCACACACTAAGGACACGATGCTTCGGAGATTAATTGATCTTTGTTTGACTATGATTTGATTCGAATTGGATTAATTGAGTTAGACTCAAGTGAATCCAATTAGATTATGGGATTGAGTCTAATTTGAGTTAGACTCATCTAGATTAGACTCAACCACTTAATTATGGATAATATTCATTAAAGGGTTTAATAAATATTATTTAAGAGGAAGGCTAAGAGACATTCTATTCATTAGATGAATAGAATATTAAGAGTTTCAAGGAATACCAAGAGGCTTGGTATTCATTGGGTTTTATTAGCATTAAGATGAGAGGAGCTCAAGGGACATAGACCCTTGGTATTCATTAGATGAGTATAAATATCCCCTTGTTAAAGGCTAGAGTGTGCATCTCTCTTCCTCTTCTTTCTTCCTCCTTGTCCATAACTCCCTAGTGGAGGTTCTTGGCTTTGTGTACCATCCCAAGTTGCTAGCACAATTAAGGTAGTTCCTCTCCAAGGCGTAGATCGTGTTCGTGTGGATACGCATAGAGGCACGAACACTTGAACGTGTAAGAGATCCGGCGAACCAAAGGACTAGCGGGATAAACGAAGGGCACGCGACAAAGGTATTCCTATAAGATAGGAATTGCAGATCACTTTGTATAAGTTTTTTTTCGCATGGATCGCTCGAGGGATCTTATTTCCGCTGTGATTTTAAATATTTTTACCTATAGATCCTTTCACCTCCCTGGTCGCAGAGCTTCGACTGGAGCACTTTTTCATTGCCGAGAATGCTTAGATTGATGTGGAAATTGGTGTCTAGCATTGAGGGGTTGAACCCCTTTATATAGTAGTGTCTGGGGCGCCTGTGATGTCTTGGGCGCCAGCCACATAGCGGTCAAAGCTTCATCTGTCGCATCAAACTCGCAGCATGGATAAGCCTTTTTTCCCAGGCGCCTGGGACCTTGCAGGCACTTGGGAAGCCTTACCAGGCGCCTGGGAGTGAGCTGCCCCAATTCGGGCGCCCTACAAGCCTGGGGTGCCTGATTCATGTCAGGCGCCCTGGATGACCTTCCCAGGTAGTTTTGCTTTGTGTTTCGTTCTCCTATCTTAGCCTTAACGAATGGTTCTGACTTTGGATTTCATCCGAAACCCTAGGTAGAACTGATACCTAATGTTCCCTTTCCTGGGGAACACGTCCTTTGTTGGGTATGACTTGGCAGGGTTCCAAAGCGAATACTTGGTCGACCCGAGAAACCTCTCCATGCCTACAGATTAAAAATTTAATCCGAATAGAGAGCCGTCTCCCATCGACCGTCTCGTGCCGTATCGAACGTTCCAAATTACAACTTAGCCAATTACCAAAACTGGCGTTGTAATTTGCTCGACCGTTCGACCACGAAAAAGGCGACGAGTTGATCGCCGACTTTTGTGTTTATGGTCAGGGTCCAGTTAATAATTTATTCACCAAATTTGGAATCAAAATAATAAATTATTAAACATGAAATTACGAGACGAATAAAACAAGCACATGAATAACATAAAGGTAATCAAAGGAGCATAGGGAAAGATATACCTTTCCGATCACCTCGCGGTCTTCTACCTTATGTCCCTCGCTTCGTGGACGTCGTGTGGGCGACGATCTATAGTGAATCGAGATCACCGAGGCCTCCAAACAATCGCACTTTCCTCTTCCTTCCTAGCTGAACCAAACCCTAGCCACTAGGTTTGCGCCGCCAACACCTTTTCTCCTCTCCCTTTTGCCGCCGACCGCCAGAGCCTCCAAGGCTATGCCAGCTCGGTAGCTGACCTCGAGAGGAGAACAAAGAGTAAGAAGAATGAGAAGAAACTCCTTCCTAAATCACCCAAACCCGGTTGCTCTCCTTTCCTCTCCCCTTGGCGCCGTCGACCACCAAGGCCGAACGCCGCCCTCCCTTGCGCCCCTCTCACAGGCCTCTCTTCTCCTCGCCGATCACCACCAAAAGGAGGAGACAATCCTCCCTTTCCTCGGTAGAGATCAGCGCCCAAGTAGAAGAGAAAGTGAGAAGAAGAAGGAGAACTTCTCCTTCCTCTACTCGGCGCCCTAAGAGAGAGAAACGAGAGAGAGAAGAGAGAAAGCCTTGGATGGTTATTCCAAATTGTCTAAACCATGGTTTCATGGTCTCAATGGGTATATATAGGGCTAAGGTAGGGACCAAGAGGAGGAGTTGGATCTTGGCCCGTTAATGGATCTAAACCCGATCCATTAATTAAGATCCATTCCACTAAAGGATCTTAATTGAACTTCCTCACCAACTCCCATATTTTCATATGGGCTCCACATATTACGAGTCATCCATCCCCCCGTGTTTAAGATTTCGACCGTTAATTAATTAAATTACTGATAATTTAAATTAATTAACTTCTAGATCCTTGACTAGTACCACTCAACCATATCATCGTGCCGGATCAAATCTACCTGCAGGGTTTAGCACGATGAACCTTTTGAGCTCATCAAGGGGGCATCATCATTCTGACTCACCAGGACACAGATTCCATCAATAATCATCAGCACATCATATTATTAATATTATCTCCCAACTTACCGGGTCTATCGATCTAACATAATAGATCTCGCCCATTGGTAAATCAAATAAACAATAATTAATAATATATGTCTGATATTATTTCGGGATTAAGGGATCGTACTCCATAATATAAACTGAGGTCCTATCCAATTATTGATTTAGTACAAATTAGATAACCTCGGGTTTCGATCCTGCTCAATGTACTCATAGCACACTAGTGTAATTTTATGGTCAAGACCAACCACACCTAATTATACTACAACCATTCCGATGGGTTGTCCAATTCCATCTCGGTTATGGGCCTCTTATTTATACTAAGCAAGGAACCGATAACACGATCTTCCGTGTGACACCACACACCATGTTATCTACAATGCAAAGTAGTTGGACTTCGTGTATGTACTATTATAAATAAACACCTAGTGTAGTTGTGATTCTGTTTTCATAATAAAGATGTTCATATAAAGAAACTCATGTCTTTCAATATACACATCTTACAATGGGCTCGTGGTTCCTTCGAGTTTGCAACTGCACCACTGTTATCACAATAAATTATGATAGCTCTGGGCAAACCAGGAATCACATCCAAGTCTATCAAGATGTTCCTGAGTCATACAACTTCTTTGGCCACCTCAGAGGTTGCCACATACTCAGCTTCCATGGTGGAGTCTGTCACACATTTCTGCTTGTCACTCCTCCATACTATGCCTCCACCTCCTAAAGTAAACACATACCCTGAGGTAGACTTACTTTTATCCCTATCTGATTAAAAGTCAGAATCCGTATAACCCACAGGGAGTAATTGATCTACCTGGTAAACTATCATATAATCTCTAGTCCTTCTCAGGTACTTCAATATATGTTTTACCTGATGGATTCCTAGTGGCGCATGGGAAATCTCTCCATGTCTCCGGATTAAAACTTTCAATCCGAATGGAGAACTATTTCCCAATCGACCGACTCATCATCGTGATAACCGATTCGAGCGACCGCTTGAACAAACATATTGTTCTAGCAATCAAACTCGTCCAACCGAATAGCCGCGGAATAGATGATGAGTGGATCGCCAGTTTTTGTGTTTATCATTGGGGTCCAAGATAATTAATTAACATACAATAATTATCAACATGAAATAACATATGATAATCAAAGGAAAGGAACCAAAACAAGATGTTATACCTCTTGTTTACCTCGCGATCATCTATTGTATGACTCAACCTCTTCTTGGACGTCGTGTGGGCGACGATCATCCAAGAAACGAAGTCACCAAGGCGTCCTTCTTCTCCTCTTCCACTTGTGCTGAAAAACCCTAGCCTTTAGGGTTGTTGACGCCGGCCACCAAAAGGAGGAAGGAGAAGATGAAGGAGAAGAGAAAGAGCTCTTCTCCATCACTTGAACCCTAACCGACCTCCTCCTTTCTTCCTATCTCGCGACGCCAACCACCACAAGGAAGAACAAGATAATCCTCTTCTCCCCTTCCCTACTTGCGGCGACAAACACCACAAGGAAGTTGGAACATCTCCTTACACGCGTGCTCCTCTTCTTCTTGCCGCATGCCACAAAGGAGGAGAGGTCTCCTCTGATTAATTAAGGAATTACTCCCTATAAATATTAGAATGAATTGATCATCCAATTCTCAACCCAAAAACCCAAAGCCCTATTTTCCTCTCTCTCTTTTCTCTCACCTAGGGTAGAGGATTGCGGCGGGTAGAGGAGAAGAAGAAGGGTGGAGTTTTCTCCTCTCGGTATCTTCATTGCTTCTTACTCTTGGGCGTGGATCTTCACCGGATCAAGGAGCATCACTTGGTGATCGGCGGAGAGAAGAAGAGGGAGAATAGGGCTGCCGGCGGCGATCCCTTGTGGGTTGCGGTGCCGGTTGTGGGGAACTCTTTTCTTCTCCATCCTCTCTAGTTTTCTCCTACAACCCTTCCTTCCTTGTGTGCACAAGCTAGGAGCAAAAGGAAGGGGTAGACAGCGGCCGGAAAAGTAGGGTTCTTTGTCCCTGTTTTGGCATCGGTGGTGGAGAGGGAAGGAAGTTGGGTTTCGGTGGGTCAAGCAATGAAGAGGAAGCCTCTCTCTTCTTCTTCCTCCATCTTCTTCATCTTCCTAATCATCCTCTCCTTGGCTCCCTTGTGGCCGGCCATCAGCGGGTGTGGTGTGGCCAGCGGCGCAAGAGTAGGAGAGGAGGTGGCCGGCGGGTAAAGCCCTAGGAGCTAGGGTTTCAGTTGGCAAGTGGAAGAGGCTTGAAGAAGGATCAATTGGCATGCCTTGGTAACTCCACGACTTGGAAGATCATCGCCCACACGACGTCCAGGAGGGGAGGGTCATAAGATAGAAGACTGCGAGGTAAACGGCGAGGTATATTTCTCCCGAGTTCCAGTTTTGTTTTGCTATGTTTTATTTGTGCCTTGTTGCTTTGTCTCGTCATTTCATGTATGTTAGTTTATTATTTTGATTTGGAATCATAGATAATAATTAATTAACTAGATCCCAAAGATAAACACAAAAACCGGCGATCCAAATGGTCATCTTTTTCGCGGTTAATTAATCCGGAAAGTTACAAGGCTTTAACCTCGGTTTCGACCAAGTTGTAACTTGGATTAATTAACACGATGATGAGTCGGTCGTTAGAAGGACGGATCTCTATTCGGGTTAAATTTTTTAATCCGTAGCCATAGAGAGGTCTTTCAGATACGACCCCGTGGTTGTCTTGGAAACCGCCAAGCCATACCAACAAGGACATCACAATTGTCCTCTTGCACTCTACCAAGATAAAATGTGTCTCTTTGCTTTGGCAAACTTAATGACAAATGATCAAGGTAGTAATGAGTACCAAACTTTGGTAGGCATATCGAGTTTACTAATAAGATAAATGTTTATCTAATCATGCATCACATATATACATTGCATATATTAACATATAAGCAGTAAAATATGATATGGTTATGACCCGTATACTATGATCCTCTCAAGCCAATGAGAAAATCGATGGTCAACCTAGGGATAGCTGTAAGATGTGTATACTGAAAGACATGACTTTTATGAACATCTTTATTATGAAAAGAGAATCACACTACACTAGGTGTTTGTTTATAATAGTACATACACGAAGTCCCATTGCTTTGCATTGTAGATAACATGGTGTGTGGTATCACACGGAAGATCATATTATCAGTTACTTACTTAGCATAAATAGATGCTCACAACCTAGATGAAATTGGACAACCCATCGGGATGGTTGTAGTGTAGTTAGGTGTGGTTGGTCTTGACCATAGGACTACACTAGTGTGCTATTAGTACATTGAGCAGGACCAAAACCCGAGGTTATCCAATTTGTACTGACTAGATAATTGGATAGGACCTCAGTTGATATTATAGAGGATGATCCCTTAATCCTGAAATAATATCGGACATATATTAGTAATTATTGTTTCTTTGGTTTACAAATGGGCGAGATCTATTCTGTTAGATCGATAGACCCGGTACGTTGGGAAATAATATTAATAATATGATGTACCGATGATTATTGATGGAATCCGTGTCCTGGTGAGTCAGGATGATGATGTCCCCTTGATGAGTTCAAAAGGTTCATCGTGCTAAACCTTGCAGGTGGATTTGATCCGGCACGTTGATAAGCTTGAGTGTACTAATCAAGGATCCAGAAGTTAATTAATTTAAATTGTTAGTAATTTAATTAATTAACGGGAATGCGAGATCTTAAACATGGGGGGATGGATGAATCGTAATATGTGGAGCCCATATGAAAATATGGGGTTGGTGAGGAAGTTCAATTAAGATCCTTTAGTGGAATGTATCTTAATTAATGGATCGGGTTTGGATCAATTAGCGGGCCAAGAACCAACTCCTCCTCTTGGTCCCTGCCTTAGCCCTATAAATACCCTATGAGATCAAGAAACCAAGGAGAATTAATCAATCCACTACCCAAGCCCTCTCCTCTCATCTTCTCTCCTCTCTCCCTCTTAGGGTTTCGGCGCCGATCAAGAGAAGAGGGGGTTCTCCCCTTCGGTTCTCTCCACCTCCTCCACCAAGCTCCGGCTGTGGCTCAAGGAAGCAAGGTAGAGATCTCCTCTACCTTGTGTGAGGCTCAGGGAGGGCAGAGGAGGCCCAGCGGCCAGCTGCAGGCGGCGCAACCGAAGGTTGCGGCGACGCCGCAAGGTGGAAGGAGGGAGGAGATTCCGGGTTATTGGGGCTAGGAAGAGGGTAGTTTCTCTCCTCCTTCTTCTTCTTCTTCTTCATCTTCCTCTCAAGGTGCACCACTGGTTCGGAGGGCTTGGAGCCGGCTCCGGCGGTCGGCGGCACAAAGGGAGAGGAAGAGGCCGGCGGCGCAAAACCCTAGTGGCTAGGGTTTTGGTCGACTGTGAAAAGGGGATTGTTTGGTGCTCTTGGTGATCTCGGATCGCAGTAGATCATTCCCCACACGATGTCCACGAAGGGAAGAACATAAGGTAGAAGACCGCGAGATGATCGGAAAGGTATAAATTTCCCTACGCTCCCTTGTATTTCCTTATGTTGTTTTTGTGCCATAATCATATGCGTTGTCATTTTATGTTTAAGAATTTATTGTTTTGATTTCAAAATATGTTTAATAAATTCTTACCTGGACCCCGACCATAACCACAAAAGCTGGTGGTCAACTCGTCGCCTTTTCCACGTCGAACGATCGAGCAAATTACAAGGCCAATTTTGGTAATTGGCTAAGTTGTAATTTGCATCGTTCGATACGGCACGAGACGGTCGATGGGAGATGGCTCTCCATTCAGATTAAAATTTTAATCTATAGGCATGGAGAGGTCTCTTGGATCGACCTGGTATTCGCTTAGGAAACCCGGCAAGCCATACCCAACAATTGGTATTAGAGCAGAGGTTTCCAGCTTTGTGTGTTTAGGATTGGTTAATTTTGTAATTTTTCATACATTTTTATTTTGATGATGCGTGGATGTGTGTAGGCTAACTTTGTGTTGTAGGCACGAGATTCCAACTTCATGGCCAAAATATTGTTTGTATGATTGTTTGCAATTTTTGTAATTAATTAATCCTCGGGGTTGACGAGGCTAGGTATTTAATTTTTGTAATTAAATACGACACATGTTTAGCCGAGTTTTTTTATTTATAGTTGATCTAGATTTCATGTACACTACTTCATGGAGTATAGGATCAATGATGTAAATAATTATCTCTTCATTTCGGCTCGGAGATCCCTCAAGGTAGCATGCGACACGACTGGAGGCACATGAGAGACCAAGGGGCCATGAAAGTTGGAAAATCTAGGATTTTTCAATATTTTGTTTCATGTTGATTGGTTGTGTGATTGGTTGTGTGGTAGTGCAAGAAAATTCCTCGAGATAAATTACTAAGTGGGAGAGGGACCCTAAGGGTCCCACAAACTTCTATTACAATTCGATAAGTGATGCGAACAAATTTGCGCGTCGGCTCTGAGTGCCTTCCTCCCCATCGGATGGACTTGTTCTGTGGATCACTAGGTCGAAAAAGACTATAGAAAATTATTGAAGAGCGTGTGGACTTCCCTATCGGAAGACACATAATCAGAAATAATTTTCTTAGTGTCGTGTAATGGTGCACACAGATGCGAATAATAGTATCCTCCCCATCGGAGTCACTGCTATTATTTTGCAGAGCCGAAGGAGACCAACTATTGATCTTACTTATCAAAAAGATAGGTTGACAAGATATTAAGATCGATGGGTAAAACCTCCTCTTATGAATGTAGGGATTCGTATACGTCCACACCATCGTGGCATGTAAATTTCTCGGTGTATAGGGGTGTTGGTTGATTTCGAAAATTAATTGTTTTGAGGAATCAATTTATTTTTGATTTCTAAAGTAGTGTATGTTGTGATTCTCAGGTTTTTTCATAATGTCCTTTACTACACTAACAACAATTCTTAAGGACAATAAACTTATTGGCCCAAATTACATTAACTGGAAGAGGAACCTAGACATTGTCCTCACTGTTGAGGAGTACAAATTTGTACTCTTCGAAGAATGTCCAAAAAAGCCTAGTGAAGACTCTAGTGAAGAGTTGAGGGAGCGTTATAGGAAGTGGAAAAGGTAGATGAGATGGCGCGGTGTTACATTCTGGCATCGATGTCGAATGTGCTGCAACATTATCATCAGGCCATGCCCACTGCCAGTGACATGATGTTGAACCTCAAAGACCTCTTCGGGCACCAAGGTCGAGCTGCTAGGCAAAGTGCGATGAAGAGTCTGATGTCAACCACTATGGTTGAAGGGACACCCGTTAGGGATCATGTCCTAAAGATGATGGCTCATCTCAATCAGATTGAGGTACTGGGAGCTGAAATTGACGGGGAATCCCAGGTCGATATCATACTCCAGTCTCTACCAAAGAGTTTTGAGCAGTTCAACCTCAACTATAATATGAACAAGAAGAATTATACATTGGGCGAACTGCTAGGAGAACTCCAGGCGGCAGAGGCTCTCTTTCAGAAGAACTCACAGGCCTTAGTAACTCAAAGGGTTTCTTCTTCTGAGCCGAAAGGCTGGAAGAAGAAGAAACGAGGAGGGTTCAAGAAGGCAAGAGCATCGCAAGAACCCCGGAGTGGTGTGAAGAAGCCGAAAGGCAAGTGCTTCATATGCAAGCAAACTGGGAACTGAAAGGCGGACTGCCCCCGTCGTCAAAGCAAAGGTATTTCTTCAACCTTAGTCGTTGAAACATGCTTAGCGATGCTATCTACCAGTACCTGGTGTGTAGATACAGGAGCCACTGACCATGTCTGCAATACTTTGCAGGGGTTCCAGGAAACCCGACGGCTAGTGGATGAAGAAATCATGGTCTACATGGGCGATGCTACAAGAGTAGCAGCAGTTGCAGTGGGAGTCTTTTATTTATCTTTTGAGAGGAATAAAGTGTTAGTTCTGAGAGATTGCCTTTATGTACCTTCATTTAGAAAGAATTTAATTTTAGTTTCTAAGTTGTTTAAGGATGGATACTCTGTTACTTTTGATAATAAAATTGTTATTAAGAGAAACAGAGAGATTATCTGTTCAGGTACAATGGTTGGCAATTTGTATACTCTAGAACCAAAACCTCCCACGATGCACACTGAAGTAAATAGCTCATCATCAAACTTGAATAAGAGAAAAGTGCCTTCTAAGATGAATCAGACATATCTTTGGCACCTTAGGCTTGGTCATATTAACCTTAGTAGGATTCAGAGGTTGATAGCCGATGGGCCCTTGGGTTCATTGGTGGTGGAGGATCTCCCGACCTGTGAGTCTTGCTTGGAAAGTAAGATGACCAAGAGGTCTTTCAAGGCTAAGGGGTATAGGGCCAAAGATGTGTTAGAACTGATTCATTCTGATGTATGTGGCCCCATGTCAATCTAGGCGAGAGGAGGCTTTGAATATTTCGTCACTTTCATTGACGATTATTCAAGGTATGAGTACATTTACCTGATGCGCCGCAAGTATGAATGCTTTTATAAGTTCAAAGAATTCAAGGCTGATGTGGAGAAGCATCGAGGTAAAAGTATAAAGACACTGCGATCAGATCGTGGTGGCGAGTACCTCTTTGGAGAGTTTAGGAGCTACCTATCAGAAGCTGGGATTCAGTCCCAGCTAACTGCACCCGTCACACCCCAGCAGAACGGAGTTGCAAAAAGAAGGAATAGGACACTTATGGAAATGGTTAGGTCAATGATGAGCTATTCTGACTTACCTGATTCGTTCTGGGGATACGCTCTGGAAACGGCAGCGTACATACTGAACTTGGTTCCATCTAAGTCAGTCCCTCATACTCCCACAGAACTGTGGACTGGGCGCAAGCCCAGTCTAGGACATGTTCGGATATGGGGTAGTCCAGCACATGTGTTGAAGGGAGATACTGATAAGTTGGAATCTTGTACGGAGGTACGTCTGTTCGTAGGCTATCCTAGAGGAACGAAGGGTGGTATACTCTATAGTCCTAAGGATCAGAAGGTAATTGTTAGCACAAATGTCAGATTCTTGGAAGAGGACTATATGATGAGCCATAAGCGAAAGAGTAGACTAGTGCTTGAAGAGTTATGGGGGGACGTTCTGACTTCAGGACCAATTGTACAAGAGGACACACCATAAGTCGCTGCACCGCTTGTCACTCAGGACACATAGTTACTACCTCATCGCAGTGGGAGGTTTGTGAGACAGCCTGAAAGGTTCATGTTTTTGGGAGAGTCTTCAGACTTGGTCTCTGGTAAACATGAACCGGATCCCTGGACCTATGACGAGGCTCTCCAAGACAAGGATGCAGATTCTTGGCAAAGGCAATGAACTCCGAGATAGAATCGATGGATTCTAACCATGTATGGGAGCTAGTAGAAACACCAAATGGTGTAAAAGCCATTGGATGCAAGTGGATCTACAAGAGAAAGAGAGGATTAGACGGGAAGGTTGAGACCTTCAAAGCAAGGCTTGTTGCGAAAGGGTACACTCAAAAAGAGGGTATCGATTATGAGGAGACCTTTTCGCCAGTAGCCATGCTCAAGTCGATCCGGATTCTCTTGTCTATAGCAGCTCATATGGATTATGAGGTATGGCAGATGGATGTCAAGATAACCTTCCTTAACGGGAGTCTTGAGGAGACTATCTACATGCAGCAACCAGAAGGTTTCATTGCCAAGGGCAAAGAGCATCTAGTGTGCAAGCTTAATCGATCCATCTATGGATTGAAGCAAGCTTCAAGGTCTTGGAACATCCGCTTTGATGATGTAATTCAGTCATATGGATTTACTCAAAGCCCGGATGAGTCATGTGTGTATAAAAGATGTGACAGAAACGTCGTGGTGTTTCTTGTACTTTATGTAGATGATATTTTGTTAATTGGCAACAATGTCAAAGTGTTATCAGACGTAAAGGTTTGGCTATCAAAGTAGTTTGATATGAAGGACTTAGGAGAAGCGGGACACATCCTTGGGATCAAGGTCATAAGGGATCGCCAGAAAAGGATGTTGTGCTTATCCCAAGCTTCATATGTTGACACAGTCTTGTCTCGTTTTAGCATGGAAAACTCCAAGAAGGGTTTCCTACCCTTTAGGTATGGAGTTCCTCTATCCAAGGAGATGTGTCCGAAAACATCAAAGGAGATAGAGGAAATGAAGGCGGTTCCTTATGCTTCAGCAGTAGGAAGCCTCATGTATACAATGTTGTGCACGAGTACAGATATCTGTTTTGTCGTGGGCATGGTTAGCAGATATCAGAGTAACCCTGGACAGGGACATTGGACAGCGGTAAAGCATATATTGAAATACCTGAGACAGAGTAGGGATTATATGCTGGTTTACCGGGCAGACCAATTAGTCCATGTGGGTTATACGGACTCAGATTTCCAGTCAGATAGGGACAAAAGTAAGTCTACCTTAGGTTTTGTGTTTACTTTAGGAGGTGGAGCCATTGTCTGGAGGAGTGTCAAGCAGAAGTGCGTGGCGGACTCCACCATGGAAGCTGAGTATGCGGCAGCCTCAGAGGCGACCAAAGAAGCTGTATGGCTCAGAAACTTCATCATGAACTTGGATGTGATTTCTGGTTTGCCCAGATCTATCACAATCTTTTGTGATAACAGTGGTGCAATTGCAAACTCAAAGGAACCACGAGCCCATAAGGCGAGTAAACACATAGAGCGCAAGTACCACCTGATATGAGAAATCGTAAAGCGAGGAGAAGTGGTTGTCGCCAAGATTGCATCAGAGGACAACCTGGTAGATCCTTTCTCCAAGGCTCTTCCATCTAGAGCTTTTGACAAGCATGTGGAGGATATGGGAGTCAGATGTATGACAGTGGGAGAACAGCAATGTCTTTAAGTATAAGTGGGAGATTGTAAGATGTGTATACTGAAAGACATGACTTTTATGAACATCTTTATTATGAAAAGAGAATCACACTACACTAGGTGTTTGTTTATAATAGTACATACACGAAGTCTCATTGCTTTGCATTGTAGATAACATGGTGTGTGGTGTCACACGGTAGATCATGTTATCAGTTCGTTACTTAGCATAAATAGAGGCTCACAACCTAGATGGAATTGGACAACCCATCGGGATGGTTGTAGTGTAGTTTGGTGTTGTTGGTCTTGACCATAGGACTACACTAGTGTGCTATGAGTATATTGAGCAGGAGCAAAACCCGAGGTTATCCGATTTGTACTGACTAGATAATTGGATAGGACCTCAGTTGATATTATGGAGGATGATCCCTTAATCACGAAATAATATCGAGCATATATTATTAATTATTGTTTCTTTGATTTACCAATGGGCGAGATCTATTCTGTTAGATCGATAGACCCGGTAACTTGGGAAATAATATTAATAATATGATGTGCCAATGATTATTGATGGAATCCATGTCCTGGTGAGTCAGGATGATGATGCCCCCTTGATGAGTTCAAAAGGTTCATCGTGCTAAACCCTGCAGGTGGATTTGATCCGGCACGTTGATAAGGTTGAGTGGTACTAATCAAGGATCCAGAAGTTAATTAATTTAAATTGTTAGTAATTTAATTAATTAACGGGAATGCGAGATCTTAAACATGGGGGGATGGATGAATCGTAATATGTGGAGCCCATATGAAAATATGGGGTTGGTGAGGAAGTTCAATTAAGATCCTTTAGTGGAATGTATCTTAATTAATGGATCGGGTTTGGATCAATTAGCGGGCCAAGAACCAACTCCTCCTCTTGGTCCCTTCTTTAGCCCTATAAATACCCTATGAGATCAAGAAACCAAGGAGAATTAATCAATCCACAACCCAAGCCCTCTCCTCTCATCTTCTCTCCTATCTCCCTCTTAGGGTTTCAGCGCCGATCAAGAGAAGAGGGGGTTCTCCCCTTCGGTTCTCTCCACCTCCTCCACCAAACTCCGGCTGTGGCTCAAGGAAGCAAGGTAGAGATCTCCTCTACCTTGTGTGAGGCTCAGGGAGGGCAGAGGAGGCCCAGCGGCCGGCTGCAGGCGGTGCAACCGAAGGTTGCGGCGGCGCCGCAAGGTGGAAGGAGGGAGGAGATTGCGGGCTGTTGGGGCTAGGAAGAGGGTAGTTTCTCTCCTTCTTCTTCTTCATCTTCCTCTCAAGGTACGCCACTGGTCCGGTGGGCTCGGAGCCGGCTCCGGCGGTCGGCGGCGCAAAGGGAGAGGAAGAGGTCGGCTGCGCAAAACCCTAGTGGCTAGGGTTTTGGTCGGCTGTGAAAAATGGATTGATTGGAGCTCTTGGTGATCTCGGATCACGGTAGATCGTCGCCCACATGACGTCCGGGAAGGGAGGACATAAGGTGAAGGACGCGAGGTAATCGGAAAGGCATAACTTTCCCTACGCTCTCTTATATTTCCTTATGTTGTTTTTGTGCCATAATCATATGCGTCGTCTTTTTATGTTTAAGAATTTATTATTTTGATTGCAAAATATGTTTAATAAATTCTTAACTGGATCCCGACCATAAACACAAAAGCCGGAGGTCAACTCGTCACCTTTTCCGCGGTCGAACGGTCGAGCAAATTACAAGGCCAATTTTTGTAATTGGCTAAGTTGTAATTTGGATCGTTCAATACAGCACGAGACGGTCGATGGGAGACGACTCTCCATTCAGATTCAATTTTTAATCTGTAGGCATGGAGAGGTCTCTCGGATTGACCAGGTATTTGTAAGATCACGTGCGGTTGCTAGAGGGGGGTTGAATAGCAATTCTTCGATTCTTTTTGTACCTACGTTGTTAGTTGCATAGCGGAAATAATAATAGTGAAAACATACAACGCTAACAAGAACGATTTACTTGGTATCCACCCCGGAGGGTGACTAATCTATGAATCCGTCGGTGGATCACTCCCCGAATAACCTCTGGCTAGCCCTCGTCGCTCCTTGTGGGGTGGAGAAACCTCACCACAACACCTTGAGAAGACCTGAGCACAAAGACTACTATCTTGCCTTTAACCAAGATAAGATTCGTCAAGAGTCTCAGCCACCACGAAGACCTTTTTACATAGGACTCGGCCTGAAACCCTTGCCACCAGTCGACTGCTCTCAGGGCAGTCGACTGGTGCCACTAAAAATCGACCGTTGCAATCTCAACGTTCGAATTTTCAGCCAGCTCACCAGCCACTACCAGTCGACTGCTCCCAGGGCAGTCGACTGGTCCAGAGCTGCTACCCTTCTGTGAGTTTCATCAGTCGACTGCCCCTAGGCCAGTCGACTGGTCTACTCACCCACCTAAGGTTACCCTTCCCGAGTACATTTCACTCTACACTCGAACCCTAGGATTTCCTGAGTACAATCACACAACACTCGTACCCTCACGACTTGACTGACTCCTCACCAGCAGCCTCGACTATTGCCTTCGCGCCCTCTTCATCTTCGACTCTCGTCCCTCGGATGCATGAAAGCCTCCATCTTGCCTCCATGCCATCCTTCACGTATGCCTTGAAGTCCGCGTCCCTCATCTCATCGTCCCTGCTCTCCAAGATCCCTCGGGTGCACACAAGCCTCTAGCTTGTCTCCATGCCACCCTTCTGTAGCGACCCGCCTTCTCTACCTTAGACGGTCCGCTACTTTATCTACTTCTTGACTCTAATGCACGACTAAGAATGCGGAACTTCTTTATTTTTCTTTTAAATCCCTCTAGGGATGATATTCTAACTCTAGTAGTCATGCATGATACAATGGCACACTTCTTTTCATCTGTAGAACTTCTCGGCAATGGTACCAGTCGACTGCGATCTAACCAGTCGACTGGTATCGGCCACAGAAAGTTTCTGGGCGCGGCACCAGTCGACTGGCCTCTTGGCAGTCGACTGATGCATCGAACAGAAGCTACTGTTCGATAGGTCAGTCCACTGATACTGAACCAGTCGACTGGCACGCCTGAAAGTCTGAAATTCAGATTCGAAGCCTTGTTTCAAAACTCCACCAAACATATAGTTTCAAGCCATACAAAGACACAACACCATTTCTATACTCTATGCTAGTTTCCTAAACATTTTAGCCAATCAAAACAACTTCACAAACTCGAAATTAGGACTTTTGCGGAAGTAAGGTGAGCTATGAAAATCTATATGAACTTTAAATTAGAGTTTTGTACCAAACTTCACTCCTATGCATTCATAACACCAAAACACATGTTCTAAACATTTCTAAAGCATTGTGGAATGTGTATGCAACTTTTCTAAGCATATTTAAGCAATAACAACTTGATTCAAAGGAAAACTGACAATATCTTGGCACATGCATCAAATAGCTCATCAAAGTATCAATATTCAAAACTACTCACACTCCTGCTCATCCAATGCAATCATAAGGATATGTATGCTAAATGAAATGACATGGAATCTTTACTTGTGGTTTTAAGACATGCAAAATATCTAAAACGCAAATACTTGAATAAATGCTATATGATCTAACTTAAACTAAGACTCTATGACAAATGTATTTTGAGTCTTTTATTCATCTTGTCCCAAGGACCTCTCCAAGGTCAGCCACCACACACACGTCACTCAGCACCGCCTTGTCGCCTTCCTTCAGAATTGCTTGCCTTTACCTTTACCTGCAGCAAGAGGAAATGCAACTAATAAGCAAAAGCTTAGTAAGTACTATCTAGCTCACAAAATCTCGAAATGTGCAAGCATGCTTTTTAAAACAATGTGAAATCACATGAGATACTTTTATGCTTAAAAGAAACACTAAAACAACATGTATAACTCAAGACATGCATACTCAAGCATTAATAAGTCTTAACTTACTTGTTCTTGGCTTAACTTGAAACTTTAGCAATTTTTTAACTTTAATTCTTTCTTTAACTTTTAGAAAACTTTCTTAAACTTTAGAAAACTTTTCTAAAGCATATACTTGAAAATAATATCTCACTTGGATCCACTTAAGACGTAAGTACCATCTTATGCGCGTTCCCTAAAAGGTTGGGGTAGCGAGCCACCAATCCTAATAGAGCAGACCTTGGTCTACCAGGGCCAAGACCTTGGAATTGGACACCTGGATTTCTTTAACGACGCCCTTGGATGCCGGGTACTGGCCTTAGAAAATAAAATAACTTTTCTTTCTTTTCTTTCTTATCTTTAAATGCCTTGGCATTTTAACGAGCCCCTTGTGTGCCCAAATCCCTAAGTCTTAACTTTTGGGGATTTCTTAAGGCCTTGGCCTTTTCTTTTCTTATCTTTATCTTCTCTTTTCTTTTCTCAAAACTTTTCTTAGACCCTAACCTCATATAGGGTACTTAATTAACTTATACAAGCATATAATGAACTAAGATCACATGCAAAATCTTAAACAAAAAGGAAATATCTCTTCTAAAACTTTCGAGGGAAAATTCTTGCGAGAAAACCGCCTCTTACTGCAGGTGAGCAGTACTTACTTTGATATCTTGGACTTACAACCAAAATTGACGTCTAGGGCTCGGGAGAAACTTGAGATCTCGATGAACCGTTCGCGCCTACGCGTTCCTCTCGTCGAGACGAACGAAACGCTCCGCACCCTTTGGTTCTTCCTTGGCCGGCGCCCCCTTAGAGGAGAAGAGGAGGCCTTGGTGTGGTTGGCGTGCGCACAAGAGAGGGGGAGAGGGGTCGGCGGATGGTGAGGAGGAGAAGTTGCCGAACCAAAATAAAAAACCCCACTTAAGTTCTTCTATTTATACCAAGGGGTATTTCGGTTCAACTTATATCTTAACTTAATATCTCTCTATTTTCTTTCAGCACACCCCTGCTGGGGCGCCTGGTTAACCCGACCAACTTAAGTCGTTGATCCCATGGGAGGTCTCGGGTTCAAAACTCGCCCAGGCAACTTTTTGTCGAAAACTCTATTTCTTTTAATAAAAATACTAAACAGACTCGGAAAATTCCATAAAAATATTCTAAAAATTTCTAAAAATATCTAGAATATTTCTAAAACATTCTTAACTAATTTCAAGGACTTTAAGGACTTAAAATAGAAATTTTGGGGCGTTACACCTTCACCATACAAGGCCGTCCAGCCCTGTCCATATGTGTAACCTGTACAACCTGAACACTCAACATACACATATAAGAACACAATGGTAAACCTAACTTAAATCTTTTGCCCAAACATCAAAACACTTGGTCACTCTAGACCACAGATTGCCTCAACAGTATTCGCTTAGGAAACCCGCCAAGCCATACCCAACAATAGCATCTTCTCTAAGTGCTTTGGTCGTCATGTGTCGTTGGCATCCTTCTTGTACCTTTATCCTTCAATAGACATTCCACTTCACATTTTGTACATTACAAATTAGGAAAACTCGAGTTAAATTTGAGTCTAAACCTATTTTACAACTAGAAAAATAGAGATAAGACATGACACGCAGGTCGTATCATGAATTACATTACAACATGCACACACATATATCCAATCACATTAGGGTTAAGGCCAGAATGATGTGCCATGTCATTAATCACACAAAATAGATTTGGGATATTAATTTTATTATGAGTGTAAAAATCTCTCATGAGCAGAGACCTCATGGCGGTCCCTGTTAGCTGGCGGGGTCAAGGGGCAGCGCCCCTTGTGGGGGTGCGAGGGCAGTGCCCCCGAAACAAAATTTCTTTTGTTGACTCCTTGAATAAGTCACTACTCTAGATCCATCAAAAGTGAATCTGAGACCCTTCTTATTCCGTTGATGCATCCTTGCTACAAAAATGCACAATATGTTCATAACAAATCGTGAAAGATTTTTCATAATCTGTTCACAATAGAGTGACGTAACTTCATCAACATGAACACCAAAGGTTATAATATTTGTCAAGAGCAATCAGACTATAACATACTTTCATATGAATGATGATGCTATAGCCTTTTAGTTTGATCAACACAAACTTATGCATCTCGACAAAATTATGCTCATTCCATCAATAAAACTCATAACAAAAAATTATGTCCTACGTCTATATCGCATATAAACAAAATTTTGTATGATCTTTCGTAAGTGGCTCTGATACCACTGTAGGGTATCCTATGCGACATGATAATAAAATTTGCAGCGGAAAAAGGATCTCCCGAGCGATCCATGCGAAAGAAAACTCGTACGAAGTTCCTCTATCTAATAGATCTATCTAAAATGTATACCTTTGGAGCGTGCCCTTCACTTATCCTGCTCGTCTAAGATACGGTAGATCTCTTGCACGTTCAAGTGTACATGCCTCTATGCTTATCCACACAAACACAATATCTCAACTTCGGAGAAGAACTACCTTAGTTGTGCTAGTAACTTGAGATAGTTCACAAAAACACCAAGAACGCCAAAGATGGGTTTCGACCAAAGAGGGAGAAGAGGAAGAGAGGAAGAAAAATGACTAACACTCATCCAAAATACAAGAAGAACTCTTTTATATTCATCTCATGAATATGAAGAGTTTTTGTCACTGTATCTTCCCCACATTAAAGCCAATAAAAGCCAATAAAACCCATGAAACACATGTTTCACATTTTTGACTATTCACCTTCTCTTCATCCAATGAAGAGAAAACCATTCATCTTCCTCTTTTATTAATTCATTAAACATTTTAATGAATCAATATCTCTCAAATGTGATTGAGTCTAATCTAAATGAGTCTAACTCAAATTAGACTCAATCTCATAATCTAATTGGATTCACTTGAGTCTAACTCAATTAATCTAATTTGGATCAAATCTTAGTCAAACTAAGATTAATTAATCTCCAAAGCATCGTGTCCTTAGTATGTGACCCAATAGGTTCTCATAACATTGGCAATGAGTCTAAACCACATTAGACACATAAGCAATGAACGACATCTAGCAATGCATCATTGCTACCCAAGTGATGAGAATGACGAGATTCGACTTAACCTCCGTGACTATGATAATGTATAACCTTGTCCTTCTATTCTCGATATCTATATTGACCAATGAGGCATAGACCGTGTCATCCTCGATATCAATCTTTGTGTTTCTTGCTCCCTAAGTAGACTCACTCAAACAAATGAGCTCAATATCTCATATTAATTCATTTGAGCATGACAATGCATTTTAATAGTTCTACTCGATCAAGGGGCCCACAAATATCACTCTCGTCATATCGGAGGGATAGATACCATCTACATCACTCATTTCACTTCATATAATTCATTACATACCCAGTGATTGCCTTTATACGGGTGACGTTTGATGATACCAAAGTACATAACTCCATATGTAGGGAACCGTTATGACTTCAGGTCTAAGGACTATTTATAATAATAATCACATGAGAAAGTTTATGACACTCATATGATAATCTATGAAACTTTCTTATGGAGGGTCAATTCAGTATGCATTGAGGGTCATCGAAGGTCGGTAAGAGGGGGGCGAATTGCTCCTGAAAAAGAAAACTCAATCTTTTATTTGAACTTAACAAAGATGTATGTTAGAACGAAAATAACATAAACAAATTAAGAAAACTATAAATAAAGAGGCAACCAGATTTACTTGGTTTGCAACCGGCGAGGTTGCTAATCCAAGGCTGAATATGACTCGATTCTCCTGAATATAACTCCTTCGGGCGGAGAAGCTTCTTACACGTGGAAAGCTCAGATAAGAAATAAGAATTACACAAAACTAGTTTGCTAATGCTTGGAATGCACTGGATGAATGAAATTGAGCTTCAGGGGTCTATTTATAGCACTGATAGAGATTATCCGTTTGCTGATGTGACAGTTGTAGGCCGCCCGAGAGCTCTTGGGTGCCTAACACGTGGCCTGATGCTTATCCAAAAAGTAACATTCACAAACAACTAAACTTAGCCTCTCGGGCGCCTGATAGCACAGGTGCGCCCGAGTGCTTGGGCACCTAGTGCTCGGGCGTCCGACAACCCAGGTGCCCGTGTGCTCACGGGTGCTCGATAGTGGCTGTTTTGGTTAGCAACCACAGATCATTCTCCAGCCTGTCTTCTAGTCTTCTAGGGTGATTTTAGACCAACCGGAGTTAGGCTCACCCGAACCCGACTCTAGCCTTTCACCCCTCGAGCGTCCTTCCTCCCGACTTCTTATTCCTCGGACGCCACACGAGTCCTTCTAGCTCCACCGACATACTCTTCCGTAAAACTCCGCGTCCCTTGGATGCATCGAGCCCATCAGCTCCCTCTCCGTGCCATCCTTCTCAGTAGCTACATTTTTCGCTCGACTTCCTACGCTCCTAAGTTCCTGTACACTTAGACACAGGGATTAAAGACACCAGAACCTAACTTAATGTTGGTTGTCGGATTCTTCTCCATATCCCCGGATTAAAATTCTATAGATTAGAAATAATCCGGATGGAAAGAAAACGTCCCGAACGACCTACTTCATCATCATGCTTTTCGATTGAGTGATCGCTTGAACAAACTTATTGTTCAAACAATCAAACTCCTTTCTCGATTAGCAGTGGAATAGAAGATGAAGTTTGGATCGCCGGTTCTTGTGTTTGTTTCGGGATCCAAGAGAAAACATGAATACAATTAAAGCATAGCACAACCAAAAGTTATACCTCTTGATCTACCTCTTGATCTTCTATTGTATTCCTATCCTGTTCTTGGACGTCGTGTGGGCGACGATCTTCAAAGAATGAAGCCAATGAAACCTTCTTTCTTCCTCCTTTCCATCTTCCTTGCGCCGGCCTTAGCCTTTCCTTGTGATTGCGTCGCCGACCCTCCCTGCCTCAACGATGCACACGCCCAAAGGAGAGAAGAGAAGGACAAGAGAAGAAGAGAAAGCTTCCTTCTCCCTAAACCCTAGCCGCCCAAGCTCCTTGTTGCTAGCACCGCAAGCCAAGAGAGAGAGAGAGAGAGAGAGAGAGAGAGAGAGAGAGGGCGGAAAGAATAGAATTAGGTTTTTTTATCTATCATCAAATAGGTGGCTTATGAGGGTATTTATAGGCTATAATAGGGACCATGAGGAGGAGTTGGTTATGGTCTCCTAACGGATCCTCAACCCGACCCGTTAATAATAACCCGCTCCACTAATGAGTTATTATTAAACTACCGCACCAACCCCATATTAAAATATGGGCTCCACCTTATTTTGTGTATATTATCTCCCCGTGTTTAAGATATCACATGTCCATTAATTAATTAAATTACTGACAATTTAATTAATTAATATCTAACTACAAGAGTAGTACCACTCAACTTTATTATCATGTCGAACCAAGTACACCTGCAGGATTTACATGATAATGCTTATGAGCTCCTCAAGGGGACATCATCATCCTAAATAATTAGGACATGATTTCCTTCTATAATCAACAACACACCATATAAATAATATTATTTCCCAATTTACCGGGCCTATTGATTTAACAAATAAATCTCGCCCATTGGTAAATTAAAAAAATAAATATTAAGTATATGTACCCGTTATTATATCGGGATTAAGTGCATGCACATCCATAATAACCGAGGTCTTGTTCGATTATATAGTCAGTATAAATCTAACAATTTCAAATCGGTCCTACTCAATACACACAAAGTGTACTAGTGTAATTCTATACTCAATATAGATTAACACCAAATTACACTACAACCGTTCCAATGGTTTGTCCAAATCCATCTTGGTTGTGAGCCACTACTTATACTTTACAAGGAACTGATAACATGATCTTCTGTGTGACACCACACACCATGTTATCTACAATGTAAAGTAACAGACAACTGCATATATAACAAATATAAAATACAAACATATAACCACTGTGATTCTTATTCTAAAATAGATATTCATACAAAAGCTAGGCTTATAGTATACATCCTAACACTTAAATCAGTTGATCACATCAAAACCAACCTACGGTACTTACATGCATTCTCTAATGTATACCCATATATCAACTTGATATCACATATCCATGACTTGTGAGCTCAAGTCATTAATTGACCAACATTCTAGTCTCCATGCATTAATATTGTCCCTGGCTATTAATGCTTGACTAGGAATGGTTTAGTGTAGTGTTCTCTACATCATCTCACTATCAATTCAACAAATCGATATGATATGGATAAGAACCTGTTGGATCGGAGGAAATGATAGGGGGGGGTGAATATCATTTTCAAATTTTCGGACAGTTAAAGAATATACGCAGCGGAAAATGATAAAGTACACAAGAACACAAGCATTTTTACTTGGTTCGGAGTCGCGGTCGGCTCCTACTCCAAGGCCCACGGTCCTTGACCATTTACTTTGGGCAATTCTATATTCGAAAAGATTTTTATAGATTTAAAGTACAGATATAGAATTTGGAAAATGAAATCACAACACATTCGTAAACTGAAAATTTACCGACGCCTGAGATGGATCAAATAATGGAGCAGAGGGTCGTCGTCGGCGCTGAAATCTCAAAATCGAACTTGGCTGGAGCGCAGCGCATGAGAGAAAGTGTTTGGAGCGTTGGAAAGGATGGATGTGGAAGCCTTGGGGGTGAACCCCCATTTATAGTACCCATGGGGGTGCCTGATTCGTTGGGGGCACCTGACACGTGCCTTCACCTGCGAGAACCTCAATCCGCAGGCCTGGTCAGCGCTTATCCCCTTTGACTCGGCACCTGGGTTGACTGGGGCACCCGAGACCTCTTGGGCGCCTGGGTTGACCTGGTCCATTGGCTTCGTGGAGGATTTGCTTCGATGTCCGCTTTGGCTTTGACCTTGGGCGCCCGGGACCTCCTGGGCGCCTAGTCCAGTGTGGTTCGAAGTAGTCTTGCTTCCTGATAGTTTTTGGCCTTGACCTTGGGCGCCGGTGACCTCCCGGGCGCCTAGCCCAGTGAACCACCCCACTCCTTTGGGGCGTCTGAGCTGCAGAAACACAATCCTTCGGTCCCTGTAACCAATGTTAGTTCCAAAACAAACCAACCAAGAGTGTTAGTCATTATTTACAACCGTAGCTGTCTTGGTTCTGACTTTGGGTCTCCCAAATGGAACCCTAGGTCGAACCAACACATACTGTTCCCTCGACGGGGAGCGCGTCCTCACCTACTCCTCTCAGGAGAGTTTACCTTTTGCCAACCGGCTCCTCCGGTTGGACTTTTGCCCAATCCACCTGACCAGGTCTTCGTGCCCAACTTCCGGTCAGGTATTCGGTGCCCAGCCCCTTGCCAGGACTTCTTGCCCAGTCCTCGACCAGGACTTCTTTGCCCGACTTTCGGTCAGGTCTTCTTGCCCAGTTCTTGACCAGGACTTCTTTGCCCGACTTCCGGTCAGGACTTCTTGCCCAGTCCTTGACTAGGACTTCTTTGTCCAACCCTTTGCCAGGTCTTCTTGCCTAGTGTACCTAGGACTTCATCCTACACACTTAGTGAACAAGTTAGATCACAATAACATCTTAACTTCTGAACCCTTTGCCATTATCAAAACTCAGGTTTGACTTAGGTGCTGCTTGCACCAACAATCTCCCCCTTTTTGATTTATTGCAACACAGTTCAAAAAGTTAAGTTAATTAAACAGGTAATGTAAACGATTGTTAATTTCCTCCCCTGGAAGAAATTCTCCCCTTGAGTTTTTCAAAAATACGTGGGGTTTTTGAAAACATTTCTATGTCCTTGTCTATCTATGAAAAGATTTTTCAACACTTAGAAGATTTTCAGAAAGGATTTTCAAGTTAGAAAAATTTTCCAAAATATTTTTGAGGTTTTAACACTTAGAAAATATTCCAAATAGAATTTTGATGCTTTAACACTTAGAAAATTTTCCAAACAGAATTTTGATGTTTTAACACTTAGAAAATTTTCCAAACAGAATTTTGAAGTTTTAACACTTAGAAAATTTTTAAAACAGAATTTTGAATTACTTTACTTTTTGAAAAAGGTGATGAAAGTTTTTTGAAAAAAACTTTAATTTGTAAAAGTTTAAATTTTAAAACCTTCTTTTCTCTCCTTTCCAATCTCTCCCCCTTTGCTATATATCAAAAAAATATAGCAAAAAAAAATTGAGTAAGGAAAGTAAAGTGTTGTATTGAACTAATTCTAAGCATAAACTGGACCAAATCAATTTAAATTCTTCTCTTTCAGGTCCTGTCTAACCCAGTTAGCTACTTACTAGCTGTTATAAACAATAGCTTTCGCTAGGGTTAGTCAAGTTAAGTGATCTGATGAAGTTAGATTTTCTAAGCTTGACACTTAACCTGATTACTGTTCAATTGGTATTTATTGCCCCAATTACTGCAGATGCTTTGACTTAAAGCATCTTGAATCAAGGTATAGACCTAAGCATCTCAACCCAGTCTAGGTTGTCAATCAAAAGTACCCTAAGGTGCTTGTGAGATGCTGGCTTCTAGATCTATAGGTGCATGCAGTTCTAGGGTTAGGGCCTAAGCTATGTCCATTTGCGAAAAAGCCCTAGTTTTGAAGGGGGTAAGTTTAAAAAAAACTAAGTCAGAAAATCATTTTAAATTTCAAAATAAAAATGATTTTTCAAATTAATATAAGAAATAAAACAGTTAAAAAAACACAAGTATAGCAGTCCTATTCTACTAAGCATAACCCTAACTGCCTTCTTAGTGAGCTAAACTCAGACTCTGGTAAGGGTTTGGTGAAGATATCAGTTAAGTTTGATTTTGAGTCTACATGCTTAAGGACTATTTCACCCCTGGCTACATGATCTCTTACGAAGTGATGTTTAACCTCTATATGTTCTATCCTAGAGTGTTGGATTGGGTTCTTAGTTAGATTAATTGAACTTATGTTATCAATGTAGACTTGGGTTTGGGTGTAATCAAGCTGGAAGTCCTTAAGAGTGTGCATCATCCATAGGAGTTGTGCTACACACTCTACTAAAGCAACATATTCTGCTTCGGTTGTAGATAGAGTTATGCAGTGTTGCTTTCTACTGCACCAACTGACTAGATTATTTCCTAAAAGTTGGCAGCTTCCACTTGTACTCTTTCTATCTAGTTTGCATCCAGCATAGTTAGAATCAGAGTATCCTGACAGGTCAAAAGTTGAGGTCCTAGGATACCAAATTCCTACATTTAGGGTGTCCTTAATGTATCTAAGTATTCTTTTTAGGGTTGCTAAGTGTGTTTCCTTAGCACATGTTTGGTATCTAGCACACATTCCTACAGAGAAAAGAATATCTGTCTGCTAGCTGTAAGGTAAAGTAGACTTCCAATCATACTTCGATATAGCTTAAGATCTACAGGTTTACCTTCAGGGTCACTATCAATTTTTACACTTGTGGCCATAGGGGTACTTATGCTTTTGGAGTTATCCATTTTAAATTTCTTTATTAACTCCTTAGCATATTTGGATTGGTGAACATAATTTCCATCTCTAGTTTGCTTAATTTGTAGTCCTAGAAAAAAGTTGAGCTCACCAACTAAGCTCATTTCGAATTCGTTTTCCATTATTTTTACAAATTCTTTTAAGAAGTTTGAGTTGGTGGATCCAAAAATTATGTCGTCAACATAGATTTGGGCAATGAAAATGTCTTTTTCTAAGGTTTTAACAAAAAGAGTTGAGTCAATTTGTCCTTGGTTGAATTTCTTAGAAATGAGGTAAGTTGATAAACGTTCATACCTTGCCCTAGGTGCCTGTTTTAGTCCATAGTGTGCCTTATTAAGTTTGTAAACATAGTCAGGATTTTCTAGGTCCTTAAAACCTGGGGGTTGTCTTACATAGACTTCTTCTTTGATGAACCCATTTAGAAAGGCTGACTTAATGCCCATTTGGTAAAGTTTAAATCCTTTATGGGTTGCAAAGGCTAACAACATTCTAATAGACTCAAGTCTGGCTACTGGGGCATAGGTTTCATCATAGTCTAACCCTTCGACTTGACTGAACCCTTTAGATACTAAGCGGGCTTTATTTCTAACTATTTCCCCTTGGTCATTTAGCTTATTCCTAAACACCCACTTAGTATGTATAATGGACTTGCCCTTAGGTTTAGGTACTAGTTCCCAGACTTGGTTCCTCTCAAATTGGGCTAACTCCTCTTGCATTGCAATGATCCAATCAGGATCAGGTAAGGCTTCCTCTATAGTCTTAGGTTCAATTTTCGAAATTAGTGCGATCTGACTAAGATTTCTATAGGAAGACCTAGTTCTGACTCCTAAGGTTGGATCACCCACAATTTGATCAGTTGGGTGACTGAGTCTGGGTTTCTTGGTTCTTCTAGAACTTGGTTCAGCCTCAGGTTTGACTGGACAGTTTAGTTCAGTATTTTATTCAATTACTTGGGTTGGTTCAATTATTGGTTCAATTGACTCAGTAGTTGGTTCAATAGTTAGTTCATTTGATGGTTCAACTAGTGGTTCAATTGAAGGTTCAATAATTTATTAATTATCTTCCTGATCAATATTTGATGGATTCAGGTTTGGATTATCAGATTTTGAATTAGGTTCCTCATCAAATATTAAATTCGTTGTTTCTTCAATTTTATTAGTTTGTCTATTGTAAACCCTATAGGCCCTACTTGTTGTTGAATATCCTAATAATATTCTAGGGGTTGACTTAGACTGGAATTTTCCTAGGTAGTCCTTGGTGTTTAGGATATGGACTTTGCACCCAAAGACCCTTAGGTAGTGTAGATTTGAAAGTCTATGGTAATATAGTTCATAGGGAGTTTTATTATGTCGTTTGTTAATTAGGACCCTATATTGGATATAGCAAGCCGCACTAATTGCTTCTGTCCAAAATTAGTTATCTAGGTTGAATTCATTGAGCATAATCCTAGCAGCTTCCTGTAGGGTTCTATTCTTTCTTTCTACTATCCCATTTTGCTGGGGGGTTCTAGGACACGAAAATTCATGAATATACCCGTTTATCTTACAAAATTCCTCAAACCTTTGATTTTCAAACTCTCCCCCGTGATCACTCCTTAGTCTTTTGATTTTCAATTATCTTACAAAAATCAATAAACAGGTTTAGGGATTCATCCTTAGTCTTTAGGAACATAACCCAAGTGAACCTAGAGTAATCATCGATAATGACTAAGCAGTACCGGTTTCCACTTAGTGACTTGGCTCCATGTGAATCAAATAGATCAAGGTGCAGGAGCTCAAGTGTGGTTTGAGTTAGGTCTGATTGAATTTGTTTGTGATTAGACTTGGTTTGTTTACCTTGGTTACATGAGTCACATATCATGTTTTCATGGTTCTTAATTTTTGGTATTCCTCTAATTAAACCAAGTTGGGTGATTTTGGAAATTAATCTAACATTTGTATGACCTAATATTCTATGCCAGAGATTGGATTCATCTTATTGAGTTAAGAGGCATTTAGGTACTAAGGGTAAACTTATAGTATAAACGTTATTTTTCCTAGTGCCCTTAAGCATGACTTCTGAGTCTTGCAAATTTTTAATCAGGCAGTCAGAGTTGGTAAAGGTAACTACATAGCCAGTATCATATAATTGACTTATACTAAGCAAATTAAATTTAATGTTTTCAACCAAGAGTACCTTTTTAATCACAAAATCTGATTTGAGATCAATGTTACCTGACCCAATGACTTTGAGTGTAGCATTGTTGCCAAATGCTACTGAGCCTAGGTTCTTGAACTTGAGTTTGGTGAATTTCAATTTGTCTCCAGTCATATGTCTGGAGCATCCGCTATCCAATATCCATTGGTCCAAATCTTTATGTTCCTACACATAAAGTATTTATTGATTTGGATCCAAATAGATTTAAGGATAGCTTAAATTGATTTTCACAACCTAGTTTGTCTCACCCAATCTATAGTTATCAATCATGTTAACCTTATGGGATTTGTGAGACAGGTTTTGACAGAAGTAAGGATTTTATTTTGAAAAACATGATTAATTTTGAACAGTTGAATTAATTTTAAAAACAGTTTAATTGAATTTTAATTTTATTTTTAAAAGTGGTTGAATCTAAGATTAATTGAAATTTGTGTTAGATTCAAATCTAACAATAGTAAAGTGAATTTGATTTTCAATAATCGGCTTCCAGGTCTTGGCGAGTCACTAGGCCTTCTTTGGCTGTAGCCTTATTGGATCATTAACCCTTTCCTTGACAAAGCCTTTTATTGAAAAATCATCTTCAAGTTACTCCTTGAGAGATTTTGGTCTAACTAGTTTGGGTCTTGGATCGGTAGCTTCGGCTAGTTCCGCCAAAATGGCTTCCCTAACGTACTATCATCTCACCTCCACCCAATACTATGTTATTCAAATTTTAATTAAGTCATTTCAGTCCTTAGTCTAACCAGTCCTAGGTCTAAATATAATAAATTGTAGAAATAAATAAACAATCAAACATGCAATTAAAGCTAAGGAATAAAAGCAATTTATCTAATTATGAAAATCATTTTTAAATTGGATCCCCCTGGACTAAATCCACGGTAATGATTAGGAAAGATGTGAATCTTGTCCTTGGGGATCCAATACTGGTTTGGTCCAACTTGATTGTTCAAGCATAGCTTGGGTACCCATGCTTGAACTTTGGGTCTAGATTGGTTCAATACAGCATAGTAGGACCGTTGTCTCGACTTGGTTCGATACCCTAACCCAGATCGATTTAGAACGGACTTCTGTTTTCCAAGGATCATGTCAAGACCCTTGAAACCCGAAGTAAATCGTTCTAAAGCCGCTCTAAGACTTGAGTTTTCAAGGAGGAGTTCTCTTTCTCAAGCTTTTCAACTTGAGTAGAGGTTCCTTCTTGAACCTTCATAGTCAAGGATCTAGAGTAAGCTTCCTCTTTCAGGAGTTTTACTTCCTGTCGGAGGGACTCGACTCGGATTTTGGCTTTCACCATGTTACGAGATAAGTAAGCTATTAACTTTGATAACTCAATTTCAGAATAACCACTTACCTTTATTTTGTCGTTCTCCAAAATTGTGAGCCTTCCATCGTCCGACTTCGATTATGATCCGGTGTCGATGTCTTCCGAAACGGTCAAGGCGAGACGGTTTGACTGTGGGACCTCTTCTTCTTCTTCGGAGGAAGATTCATCCCACGTGGCTTGAAGAGCCTTCTTCCTACGAGTCTTCTTGGCTTCCTTTAGATTGGGACATTCTGATTTGTAGTGTCCCTTCTTGTTGCATTCGTAGCAGGTCACATTTGGTTTGGCCTTTGAAGTTGAAGGTTCAGCTGGATCTTCCTTTCTTCGACTGGCTTTCCTTCTGTTGGTCTGATGCTTCAGCTCTTTGTAGTAGTCTCGGGCTAGCCGAACCAGCTTGGGTCGATCCCCTTCACTATCTTCTGAGTCTGAATCTGAGTCAGACTCAGGTGCAGGTTGAGGCTTTTTCTTGGTTATCTTTCCTTGGGGCTTACCTGCAAAAAAAGCAATACCTTTCTCGGCCAATGTGTAGTTAGTCTGTTCATGTAATTCTAATTCTGAAAACAATTCATCTAATTTAATTTTAGAAAGATCCCTAGAAACTTTGTAAGCATCTACCATAGATGCCCACAGAGTATTTCTTGGGAAAGCATTTAGGGTATACCTGATAAGGTCACGATTTTCTACCTTGTGACCGATTGTGTGCAGGTCGTTCATCATCTCCTGGATTCTGGCGTGGAGTTGTGCTGCTGATTCACCTTCATTCATCTTTATAGTGTAGAGTTTATTCAGCAACAGATCCCTTTTGCTGATTCTGGTGTTGGAGGTGCCTTCGTGCAGTTCAATTAGTTTGCTCCAGAGTTCTTTAGCACTGTTGAAGGGACCCACCCGGTTCTATGTAGTGATGTGCCACTCCTTCAGCGTTCTTGGGGATTTCAAGGCTAGATTGGATAATAATCCACATATCCACCTGAGTTTTCAGGTGGACTTCCATCCGACTTTTCCAGTAGGAGAAATCATCTCCAATGAATAACGGTGGTCTGACTGTGCTGAAACTCTCATGCATGACCATAATAATTTTCTGAAACAAATAAGAAAGACAAAGAAAACTTATCCCAAGACTTGGTCTTGGATTAGCAATGCGGGAAAAATTAAATAAGAAAAAACGATCAAGTGGTGTTGCACAAAACTCGATTAATGAGAAAAATTCGAAAAAGAGATTAAAAATTTCGTAAAATCCGAAATTACTCTCCAATTGGTGGTTGCACCAAATTTGAGTCACCCGCTCTGATACCACTTGTTGGATCAGAAGAAACGATAGGGGGGGTGAATATCATTTTCAAATTTTCGGACAGTTAAAGAATATACGCAGCAGAAAAAGATAAAGTACACAAGAACACAAGTGTTTTTTACTTGGTTCGGAGTCAAAATGAAATCACAACACTTTTGTAAACTGAAAATTTACAGATGCCCGAGATGGATCGAATTTTGGAGCAGAGGGTCGTCGTCGACGCTAAAATCTCGAAATCGAACTTGTCCGGAGGGTAGCGCGTGAGCGAAAGTGTTTGGAGCGTTGGAAAGGATGGATGTGGAAGCCTTGGGGGTGAACCCCCTTTTATAGTACCCATGGGGGCGCCTGATTCGTTGGGGGCACCTGACACGTGCCTTCACCTGCGAGAACCTCAATCTGCAGGCCCGGTCAGCACTTATCCCCTTCGACTCGGCACCTGGGCTGATTGGGGTGCCCGGGACCTCTTGGGCGCCTGGGTTGACCTGGTCCATTGGCTTCGTGGCGGATTTGCTTCGATGGCCGCTTTGGCTTTGACCTTGGGCGCCTAGCCCAGTGTGGTTCAAAGCAGTCTTGCTTCTTGGCAGTTTTTGGCCTTGACCTTGGGTGCCCGTGACCTCCCGGGCGCCTAGCCCAGTGAACCACCCCACTCCTTTGGGGCGTCTGAGCTGCAGAAACTGTAACGCCCGCTTTTTTTTCGTAAAGCGACGTTACGCTAACATACGTAGGGGCATGTGAACATCGTAATGCAGCGGAATAATTTAAACTTACACATACATGCACCTAACTATCCTTCTTAACATGGTGACATGAGAACTTAGCATATTAACGTCATACTTAACATCATGTCATAAAATCACATAAGTCATCCATTAGGCACATAAGTAGCAAGTGTAAATTGTTCTTGACAACACCATCCTAGGTTTAACATAAGACTTGTAAGTATATCTTTCCTTGACCAAGTCACTACCACACACACGTTCTTGCCCCTCCTGCTGCTTCCTTATTGTACTCTTGCTTGATCTGCGGTATAAGGAAAATAAGACTATAAGCACATAGGCTTAGTAAGACCCTTTCCTACTCACTGAAACCATTCGTCCCTTAATCATAAGCACATGAAACATTAATATGACTTGGTGCTTTACATAGAACATAAGCATATAAAATCATTTAGCATGACATAGTTCTTACATAATACATGAGCATAAAATACACATAACATGGCATGATACCTGGCATAAATATAACATAAATATACTTAACATGACATGATTCCTAACATAAAACATGGGCATATTCTTAATATAAACATAAGCATAAAACATTTTCTATCTTGGCATAATTCTAAACATAAAACATAGGCATAGAACGTTTACTATCATGGCATAATTCTTAACATAAAACGTAAGCATAAAACATTTTCTATCATGGCATAATTCTTAACATAAAACATAAGCATATAACATTTTCTATCATGGCATAATGCATAACATGAATGAATGCATGAGTCAAATGCATATACATAAGGATGTTTAATTTTAAAATCATACTTTTAAATACTTAAACATAATCATAACATCATTGGGGTCCCCGGCTTGTACCACATATATACATCATATGCGCGCATCCCTAAGTAAATACGAGGTAGCTAGTCTCGACCTACTAGGGTAAGGACAGCTACGGTAGTCCCAGAACCGAGGCGTTCTTAAGGTGCCCATCCCTGTTGGACAACTTCGGTAGTCCCAAAACCGTGGACAACATAGTCGATAGTCCAGAACCGGGGCGTTCTTATGGTGCCCATCCCTTGGACCCATACTTTGGTCCAGTACAAGCCCATTCATAAAGTAAAATAACTTCACATGCTTCATCATTCATAGGACATTCATAGCATATTTAACCATAACATAACCTTGTTACATGAAGCATGACATAAAGCATACTTGACCTTTAATCGTTCATACTTAATGCATAGCATTATCATGCCATAAAGGCTTAAACATTATCTTCATTCATAAAACATGGCATGCTTACATAAAATATCATTCTTGTTTATAGTGCTTGCATGATCATGATACATAAGGTAAGCATCGCCTTGTATTCATAGAACATGACATGTTTACATAGACCATCATCCTAATTCATAGAGCTTGCATGATCATGATACATAAGGTAAGCATTGCATTGCATACATAAACATAGTATCTATCACAAGCATACATGGGTAGGACTCCTATAACCATGCTATGTGCTATCTAAGTGCATGGCATAGAACATACGACATTCATGAACAAACCCTACTAAGCATGGCATCTAACATAACATACCAAACATGAAACATGACACTTAAGGTTAGGGTTATGGGTAATATAATTTCTACCACATGCTTGAACCTATATATATATACATCATAATAAGTCATAAACAATCATTCTTGAAACCCTAACTCCACCTAAACCCCAATCAAGTTGCTTAGCTGAAACATGTAAGGAAGAGGTTCTATCATTCAAGTGACATGTAAGGTAGCATAAAGAAAGGGAAAGACCATACATTACCTATAAGGCCATAGGAAGCTATTAGGCTCATGATTAGGGTTAACCCTAACTCCTAGCCCTACTTCTTGGGGTTGGCCGAAACTTGCAAGGGCCATGGGTACATGAAAAAATTCATAAAATTCCAATCAATCATCTAACACTATCCATACCATACCATAGGAGCCATTGGAACCCATACATGAAGTAAGCCCTAACTCCTTGCCCAAAAACCCATCTTGGCCGAAACTTGTAGGGTTACAAGGCCATGTGAAAATTCACATAAATCACCCTCAACCTCCCTTGTATCATGAGGATACACAAGGTACACACTTGAAGGGTTAGATCCAACCCTAACCATGGAATCGTGATGAGGGCTCGAACCCTAAAGGGTCTTAGGGTACTCCAAAAGTTCTCTAAATCATATTTTATTCTATATTCATCATGAGAAAACATTAGAAAGCATGAGTGAGGTTTTTAACATCATCTTGGACCCAAAAAACATGGTGGCCGAAAGTTATAGGGTCAAGTCCATGGCTTTCTCAACAGAAAACCCAAACGAAACTTCATATTATGATAAACATCAAGGAGAACTATTACACCACAGGTGAGGGAGTCTTACCTTGGTTTATCTTGGTTATAGACCTTAGATAGGAAGGAGGATGAAGACCTTGTTGTCCCTTGACTACCCCTAGCCTTTGTAACCTTGTAAACAAAGCCTTGGATCTTGAAGGAGAGGCCTTCCTGTGAACTTTTCCCAAGGGAGAACCCTCCTATGGGGTTCGGCTAGAAGGAGGAAGAAGAAGGAGAGGAGAGGCTTAGTGGATGAAGAGAGGAGGAATAACTATCTTAGGGGTTAAGTTATCATCCTTTTCATTTATACACAATGAAGAGGGGCAAGTGAAGAGACATGGTGCCTCCTCTCATGGTGACTCTTCACTTCCTTTAGCCTTAACAAAAATCCACTTCATTCCCTCATAGCACTCCCTTGCTAGGTGAATTGGTTAGTACATGCATGATGGTATACTAGGTCCAAGGTTCAATCCTTGGTGCATGCACTTTATTTTTTTTATTTTTTTTATTCTTTATTTTTGAAAATTTCCCTAAGACTGACCCATAATCATGCTAATATTCCTAATTAAAACCCATTTATATTTATATTAAATTCTATCTAAAATCCACTAATAACCATGGTACTAGAAAAGCCCATATAAAGCCCATTAGTATTTAGCTTCTCAATTTAAATGGGAAAATCATGGATAACTTTGCTAAAATTCGTACTAGTATCTCTAGGTTCCTCAAACACTATCTAGACATGATCAATATTTTAAAGAAAATATTGAAAAAAAATTTTGGGTCGTTACAGAAACACAATCCTTCGGTCCCTGTAACCAAAGATAGTTCCAAAACAAACCAAGCAAGAGTGTTAGTCATTATTTACAGCCGTAGCTGTCTTGGTTCTGACTTCGGGTCTCCCAAATGGAACCCTATGTCAAACCGACACCTACTGCTCCCTCGACGGGGAGCGCATCCTCACCTACTCCTCTCAGGAGAGTTTATCTTTTGCCAACTGGCTCCTCCGGTTGGACTTTTGTCCAATCCACCTGACCAGGTCTTCGTGCCCAACTTTCGGTCAGGTCTTCAGTGCCCAGCCCCTTGCCAGAACTTCTTGCCCAGTCCTCGACCAGGACTTCTTTGCCCGACTTCCGGTCAGGTCTTCTTGCCCAGTCCTTGACAAGGACTTCTTTCCCCGACTTCTAGTCAGGTCTTCTTGCTCAGTCCTTGATCAGGACTTCTTTGCCCTGCCCTTTGCCAGGTCTTCTTTCCTAGTGTACCTAGGACTTCTTCCTACACACTCAGTGAACAAGTTAGATTACAATAACATCTTAACTTCTGAACCCTTTGCCATTATCAAAACCCAGGTTTGACTTAGGTGTTGCCTGCACCAACAAAACCTACTACCCCAAGGACATTATTATACTTAGTTATTTGACACAAATATAAAGTAAGTATAATAACTAAACTTTGCCTTTATTAATAATAGAATATGATACAATAGTCCCTAGTCAATCATCACATAATTAGCTCTAGGACTCCTACTAATAGTGGTGAAGAGAAGAGAGGAAATTTAAGCTCTTGAGGAGGAAAGACAATGAGAGGGGAATGTCCTAGGGCATAGGTTTGCATGTGATGGTCTTTGATGTTCCATGGGTTGATAATGCCTTGGTCTCTATGGTTTGGGATCATAGGGACTCCAACTAGATTATTGGTCTGGGTTGCAGCTTCTCACCAGAGTTCCTCCCCTATTGACTATCTAGTGCCATTACATAGGCAAGGTAACTGAGGATGTCCGGTTAAAGGATTTTCCTTAACACTAGGGTTCCTTGGTCATATGATCCTAAGTTACATATGTCATCAACTAACACGGGATTAAGGGAGACCTATTAAGTTACGGGTAGATCGATCCTTGTGTCGATTCAATGTCTAAGTCAAGGGAGTGCTCAAGGTTGTTTGGTTGAAAGGATATCTTTATCACGGAGGGCTCTCTAGGCATACAATCTTAAGCGTCTCACCCTAGATGGGCATTGATCCCCACAATCCATTCAATCAACACAGCAATAAGCACAAACTCATAGCAAACAAGAGTAAAACATTTGTTGGTGCCAAAGCATTAGACAGGAACAGTTAACCTCTAGGGTTTCGAAGTTCGACAATATACCAAGGTCTGGTCAATTTGACCAAGGGTTATGCCAAATAGGAATTGATGTTTGGCAGAGTAAAGTCTAGTCAGGATCAGATGACTAGCAAAGTACCCAGAGGAAGAAGTAAATATGTTTGACAATATACCAAGGGTTAACCTAAACAATACCTCATGTTTGGTAAAGTAAATTCTAGTTAAGATCAAATGCCCAGCAAATTACTAGGGCTGGTCAGTTTAACCAAAGGGTAATCCAAACAAGACTTGATGTTTTGAAGAGAGGTCTAGAAAAGAAGTCTAATTAGAATCAGATCACTAGCAAAGTAGTCCTTATAAAGACATCGAAGTCCTGTTTTGGGGAATTAGGCATGTAGACCTGGCCGAGAGTTGGAAACGAAGTCCTGGTTCAGAGAATTGGGCACTAAAACCTGACCGAGGGTTTGACACCGAATTCCTGGTCAAGGATCGAGCATGAAGACCTGACTGTGGGTTGGGCATGAAATCCTGGTGAGTAAGGCTGGGTCATAGTGAGTGAAGCTAGATAATGAAACCCTAAGGAGTGGACCTTAGGTGGTAAAGTCTTGGGGGTTTGACTCCAAGCAAAGCCTAGTAGGTCGAGTAGACTTATAGAACTTAGGCTTAGGTTGTTTGTTTATCTTGTGTATGCTTGTCTTTCAGATCCTAGAGATGGAAGGAAGATCAAAAGAGCAAACGCAAGTGAACGAGCCTGGACTAGCCTGGTCTAGGTGCCTAGAAGGCTGATCTAGGCATCTGTTTAAAGCATAAAGGCGCTTGAATCATTCTAGGAGCCTGAATGCTTCTAGGCGCTTGGATTCCAGGTTCTTGGATGGTCCTAGGTGCCCGTGAAGGTCATACGGGCGCCCGAGACCCAATCCACAACTCGGTGATAAGGCTCGATAAGTTCGGATCAAATAAGCTTCGATTTGGAGCGCCCATATAGCTATTCAGCTGCCTGTATAACCCCTATATAAGAGACATCGAGAAGAGCATCAGAATCATCATTTCCATCATCCTACTACTTCATTTGTGGGAAAGAAAAGTGTTAAAACAAAGCTCTGCAACCAAGGAAGCTTTAGAAGGAAGTGTGCCTTGCTTTAGACTTCTAGATTGGCTGAGATCTTCTTCATTTGGTCTTTAATATTATATGTTGTAAAAGATCATTTTCATATTTGTGCTTGTATTATTGAACTATAAGATAGTTTTCTCCGTCTCTGAAAAGTTTTGGAAAGGAGACTATTAGTGGACTCACGCTGAGTGTATAGGCATTGGATGTACTGAACCTAGGAGATTGGGAACCATGTAAATCCCGTGTGTCTACTATCTTTGTTTTTCCTATTTATTATTCCACTTCATACTAACAATTCTGATAGAAAGTTGAATGAATGAAAATGAAATCTCGCGAACGAACGATGACTGATATTCACCCCCTCCCCCTATCGACATATTCGATCCTACAATTGATATCTGAGCAGGAGGCTGTGATCAACTAACAACCGAAGGAGCAAGAAGGTCATGGATTGAGGGGGAGACTGGTGAAAAAGGTATATTTTTTTAATGTCAAATTTTAAATTTCATATTTGTTTCAAGTGCAAGGAGAGCGGACACTACAAAAACAAGTGCCCTACTCATAAGATTCGGTCAACACCACCGACGGCAATGGAGGAGCCTATGCCAGAAGCTCGGAGGGATAAGAGTTACATCAAGTGTTTTAAGTGTCAGAAGCACGGGCATTACAAGAATCAATATCCAGAATGAATGAAGAAGAGATCCACAGAAAATGCAAGGATAGTATGAAAAATTAAATTTTACAAAAATATACTTGCTAGTGTAGATTTTAATTTTTCTGATAAATTAAATAATAAGCATGATGATATTATTTCCAAATATTCTTACTAGTTTTGATAATAATTTGTCTATTAAATTAGATTATTTTCATCGTAAGTTAAAAACATTATATAACAAATTATGTAGCAATGGATCTAAGTCAAACATGGATAATATTAAAATTTTAAATATTAATTCTATAATTTTTAAATAAATTCTATAATTTCTAAAATTATTCTCAAATTTTATTGTAAAATTCTATACATAATCCCAAAATTCTAATTAACACATATTATCTTGATAATTTTAAAAGTTCAAATACTAATTGTACAAATTCTAATGATAAAATTTTATTTAATAAAATTAAAGATACTCTTGAAATTTTAATAAATAATATTCAAGATAATCCTTAGTTTAAAATTCATCCTAATGATAAAATTTTACATAGTAATTATCAAAATCAAACTTTTTTTTTGATTTACAAGGGGTATCCAGGCTTACGCCCGACTAATCCGCTTGGCTGACGGGCCCTGTCCCACAGCCTTCAACAAGAGTCCCCACCGGTCAACGAGGGTAAATCGTGGAACGGAGACACGTGGTGACTTCACCACTGATGATATCGATACCCGATGGCCCGACCACGCAGCAGCCTGTGGTGATTTCTTCCGTCAGCATATTGCGCGCTCTACCAGGGAGGAATCGAACCCGGGAAGTGAGGGATCCCCTAGGTGAGCCATTACCAATCGCGTCATACCCGCGGGGGCAAATCAAACTTTAATTAATAATGTTGATGATAATTCTCAAACTTTAATTAATAATGTTGAAGATAATTCTCAAACATTAATTAATAATTTTAAAGATAATTCTCAAATATTAACTAAAAATTTTGAAGATAATTCTCAAAGTTTAACTAATAATTATGAAAATAATTCTCTAAATTTAATTAATAATTTTCAAGATAATTTTCAAATTTTAACTAATAATATTGAAGATAATTCTCAAACATTAATTAATGATTCTGAAAATAATTCTGAAGATAATAATAATGTTGATGATAATTTAATTGATATATCTGAACTAATTCACATTGAAAACTTTTTAAAAAAATGTTAAGGAATAAAATAAATCAAAAATATTAAAAATAATTGGAAACCTAAAATCAAAAGAATCATCTGTTGGTGCTGGAAGTACCAAATCGAACCTGATTTTCATAATACAAAGGGTTCAAAGTTAAGTATGCTTTTGGAACTAATATGGTTTACTAACTGTGTAGAAAAGTTCTAGTTTACCTAGGCATGAAGTCTTGACCTATAGTGTTGAGCACGAAGTCCTTGTCGAGGACTAGGCACGAAGACCTGACCGAGGGTTGGGCAACGAACCTGGTGAGTGATGTCGGGCACGAAGACTTAGTTTGGGGTACGAAGACCTAATCGGGGGTCGAGTATCGAAAACTTGATCTGGAAGATCAGGTAGGAGTCTTAATTGAGCGAGGACAATGGACAGTGTTAGGATGTATACTAAAAGCCTAGCTTTTGTATGAACATCTACATTTGGGAATGAGAATCATATGATCATTGTTTATATTTTATATTTATTATATGTGTGCATATTGTCTCATACTTTACATTGTAGATAACATGGTGTGTGGTGTCACACAAAAGATCATGTTATCAGTCCCTGGTCGAGTATAAGTAGATGCTCACAACCAAGATGGATTTGGACAATCCATCAGAATGGTGGTAGTGTAATTTGGTATTGGTCTATCGGTCTATCTTGACCATAGAATTACACTAGTACACTTTGTGTGTATTGAGCAGGACCGACTTAGAGGTGATTCGATTTATACTGACTATATAATCAAATCAAACCTCAGATATTATGGTGTACATGCTCTTAATCCCAATATAATAACGGGAGCATGTACTTAATATCTATTTCTTTGATTTACTAATGGGCGAGATTTATTTGTTAAATCGATAGACCCGATAAATTGAGAAATAATATTATCTACATGGTGTGCCGTTGATTATAGAAGGAAATCGTGTCTTGATGTGTCAGACTGAAGATGTCCTCTTGAGAAGCTCATAAAGTTCATCATGTAAATCCTGTAGGTGGACTTGGTCCGACATGATGATAAGGTTGAGTGGTACTACTCGTGGAGTTAGATATTAATTATTAAATTGTCAGTAATTTAATTAATTAATATACATTCGAGATCTTAAACACGAGGAGAATTTGTACACATAATAGGTGTTGGGTCTGGCTTGGCGGGTTTCCTAAGCGAATACTCGGTCATCCGACTCTCCATGTCTACAGATTAAAAAATTAATCCGAATGGAGACCCGTCTCCCTACTACTGTCTTGTGCCGTATCGAACGATCCAAATCACAACTTGGCCAATTACAAAAATTGACCTTGTGATTTGCTCAACCGTTCGACGGTGAAAAAGGCGACGAGTTGATCGCCGACTTTTGTGTTTATGGTCGGGGTCCAGTTAATAAATAATTCATCATGATTCAGAAAAAAATAATAAATTAACTAACAATAAATAACGAGCTAAATAAAACAAGCACATGATTGACATAAGGGTAATTAAAGGAGCATGGGAAGAGATATACCTTCCCAATCACCTCGCGGTCTTCTACCTTATGTCCCTCCCTTTGCAGAACCGAGACCACCAAGGCTATCCAAACGAGCTCTTCCTTTGGCTTGGCTGAAATCTAAAACCCTAGTCACTAGGGTTTTTGCGCCGCAAGCCCCACCCCCTCTCCCTTAGCGCCGCTGACTGCCGGAGCTGCCCAAAAGCCCTCCGGACCAGCTACACACCTTGAGAGGAAGGAGAACTAGATGATGGAGAAGAAGGAGATCCTTCTCCCTCACCCAAAGTCGGCCGAAACCCCTTCTCACCTTTAACCTAGCGCCGCTGCCGCAAGCCTCCTTGCGCCACTCACCACCGGCTGCCGACCCTTCTCCCTTCACTGCCGAGCACCACAAAAGGAAGAAGACCCTTTTTTCTTGTCTATGTTGGCCTTGGACAGGAGATGGTGAAGAAGAGAAGAAGAAAACAGGGAAGGAGCTCCCTCTAGTTCCCTTGCGCTGACCTTGACCTAGGAGAGAGAAGGAGGGAAGGAGAGAAAAGGAGAGGCCTTGGGTTGTAACGCCCCGAAATTTCCCATATGAAATATTAGGAAATATTATGAATTCATAAATATGAAATATTATGGAATTCATGAAATAGTATCATGAAATATTATGAAATATCATGAATTCATAAATATGAAATATTATGGAATTCATGAAATAGTATCATGAAATATTATGAAATATTATGAATTCATAAATATGAAATATTATGGAATTCATGAAATAGTATCATGAAATATTATGAAATATTATGAATTCATAAATATGAAATATTATGGAATTCATGAAATAGTATCATGAAATATTATGAAATATCATGAATTCATAAATATGAAATATTATGGAATTCATGAAATATTATCATGAAATATTATGAAATATATGAATTCATGGAATATAATTAATATTATGAAATTTCATGATGGGCTTGGCTTAATGGGCTTGGATTGGTGCAAAATGTGATAAAAAGAAAATATAGAAGGGAGGAAGCAAGGATTGAACCTTGAACCTCCTAGTTGCACTAGCAATGTCTTAACCATTGCACCAAGCCATGTTTCTTGTTAGAGAAGGAGAAACATGCTTGTTAAAAGCTAGGGAAGTGAAGAGACATGTCTCTTCAAGAGAAAAGTATAAATAAGAGAAGGAAGTGGTTAGAATAACTACCTCTTCATCTTCCTCTTCACTTCTCCACCGAAAGTCTCTTCTTCTCCCTCTCCATTTTCAAAAAGTAAACCCTAGGGTTTTAACCCTAGGGAATTGGAAGGAAGAAGAACCCTTTAAGGTTCTTGCCTTCTACTAGGGCCAAGATTTCTAAGAGAAGGCAAACAAGGGAAACACTCACCTTCCTTCAACCAAGGGCACCTTAAGATCTTAGAGAAGTAGAAATCAAGCGAAAGGATGTAAGTATCCCCTCGCCTGCAGTGTAATAGTTCTTGAATGTGGTATCCTTTAACATGTTGTAAACAAAAACCTAGGGTTTTTGTTCTTGTATGTTTCGGCCACCCCCCTTAGGGGAAGGCCTTGTTTTCTTTTGTTACATGATTAGACCCTTGATACTTAGGGAATATGTGTATATTGATTTCCTTCATGATAGTTGAACAAAAGGGAAGAAGAACTAGGGTTTTGGTTCTTGTAAGATTCGGCCACCCCCTTAAGGGAAGGCCTTGTTCTCTTTTGTTACATAATTAGACCCTTGGAACTTAGGATATATGTATATGTGTGGTTTATGCAAATGTTGTGAACAAAACCTAGGGTTACACCCTTGTGTAGGTTTCGGCCAACACCCAAGAAGGGACCTTGGTTACCCCTTGATGCATGTGAAGACCCCTTGGAATTTAGAGTATACCTATATGTAGTGTCCCTACATTTTTGTGATAGCAAAACCTAGGGTTTTGAACTTGGGTGGGTTTCGGCCAAGGCTTAGAAAAAGGGGTTAGTGAGGGTTGAATTATCCTACAATATATCCATGTTTAAGATAAGTATACAAGGTGTTTGAATAAATGTATGTGTGAATGATTAATGCAAAAGTCCTAATATTTCCCTACTCTTGATGTTTCGGCCAACCCACTAGGACTAGGGTTTGTAAAGGTCAAACTACCCTATGATATATGTTTATGGTTGGGGATGATCATATGTATATGTATGTGGTGTTAAATGGAATGGTTGATAAGGAAACCTTATTTGTTAGCATGCTTTGATATGTTTATGTATGAGGTGTTTAAATGAGATGTCTGATTGAAATCTTAATTGATAGCATGCTACCACTTTCTACGATATGAGTATGACCTATGTGACCAAAGCTTGTCAGGTCTAAGGTAGGGTAAGTGGTTGAAATATGATGCATGATGAAATATGATGAACATGTATGAAATGTGATGAATATATGAACATGTATGACATATGATGCATGTATGAACATGTATGAAATATGATGAATATATGAACATGTATGAAATATGATGTATGTATGAGCATGCCTTATAGCCCATGGGGTACATTTATGAAATTTGCATGTGATATGTTAAAATGCTCAAATGGATACTCAAATAAGTATGGGATCAAGAGCACCCCTTATGTTGTGTGGTGTGTCCCTACGGGATCATGAGCACCCTTGAAGAGTGGTGTGTCCCATAAGAGTGAATATGGAGTATTCCTTAGCATATATGTAAAAGCATGATAAGTATTTTACTTTTGAAGTTGTGTACCCGACTCGGAAGGGGGTCGTTAAACAAATCCGGGGTGCATGTTAACGTGGCTCCGGTAGGACGGAAGGGTCCTGCTCTAATGAATTGGTGGCTCACTACCCCAATTCATTAGGGAACGCGCAATAGTTCCGCGCGATAGTTGGTACACAACAGGGCCCAATATGATATGGATGTATTTTTAAGTAATACCATTATGGAAATGTTTTGAAAACATTCTTTGAAAATATTTGTAATATGTGAAGAGTATGCTTGAGGTACTTGATACTGCATGTTAGAAACTTGGATGTTTAACATGCTTTGATGAACTCATTATGTGTACATGTTATATTCTTTCGTACGGATTTTGCGAGTAGGATAGGATCCTTACTAAGCATTTATGCTTACTAGTTTATGTGTTGTCTTATGCTGCAGATAACACTTAAATGGAAGGAAGAGGCAGGAGGCTGAAGATGTGTGGGGTGGTGGCTCGGGAAAGAATGATCCTATATCTACTTAATGTGCCTATGTTTATGTTCCCTGACAATAAGTGTTGGTGATTAAGATTGACCTGGCATGACGATGTTTACCTTTAGAAGTCTTTTATATTTGATTAAGTTATGAGTTACATTACTGGTGAATCTATCATATTGTAGAATGACATTGATAGTTAAACAAGCATGCTTAGTCCTTAGCCCTTGCTTTATTGTTTTAATGTCATGCTAGAAGATAGGAAAAAAAAATATATTACTATATGATTGAGTTGTACGTAACCCCGCCCCGAGAGTAGATATAAGGGCGGGCATTACATGGGTGTTCTCTCTTGGATTAAGCCTTGGTTTCATGATCTTCTTGGGTATATATAGGACTAAGGTAGGGATCAAGAGGAGGAGTTGGATCTTGGCCCACTAATGGATCTAAACCATATCCATTAATTAAGATGCATTCCACTAAAGGATCTTAACTGAACTTCCTCATCAACCCCCATATTTTCATATGGGCTCCACATATTACGAGTTGTCTATCCCCCCCCTGTGTTTAAGGTCTTGATTACCTGTTAATTAATTTAAATTACTGATAATTCAAATTAATAAACCTCTGAGTCCTTGACTAGTACCACTCGACCTTATCATCATGCCGGATCTAATCCACCTGCAGGGTTTAGCATGATCAACCTTTCGAGCTCATCAAGGGGGCATCATCAACCCGACTCACCAGGACACGGATTCCGTCAATAATCAACAGCACATCATATTATTAATATTATCTCCCAACTCACCGGGCCTATCGATCTAACAGAATAGATCTCGCCCATTGGTAAATCAAAGAAATAATAATTAATAATATATACCCATTATTATATCGGGGTTAAGAGATCGTACTCCATAATATAAACTTGAGGTCCTATCCAATTATCGAGTTAGTACAAATTGGATAACCTCAGGTTTTGGTCCTACTCAATGTACTCAAATTCTATGGTCAAGACCAACCACACCTAATTACACTACAACCATTCTGATGGGTTGCTCAATTCCATCTCGGTTGTGAGCCTCTCATTTATACTAAGCAAGGAACTGATAACATGATCTTCCGTGTGACACCACACACCATGTTATCTACAATGCAAAGTGTAGGCATCCGCGGTTCGATCCCCAGTTACGGCGTATTTGAAGGAATTTTTCCTCCAAATGGGGTGCGAACCCTGGGACGCTGAGCTTCTAGACTGCCCACTGCGAGCGCGTCCTGATTTATCCTGGCAGCCGGTGGGAAACATCCGGGTGGTCAGGCCGGTCGCCTGAGGTTGGTTGGAAAAACCTCGTTAATCATTTTTTACAATGCAAAGTAATTGGACTTCATGCATGTACTAATATAAATTGGCACCTAGTGATGTTGTGATTCTCTTTTCAAAACTAAGATGTTCATATAAAGAAATTCATGTCTTTTAGTATACACATCTTACAATCTACCACTTATACGTAAAGACATTGTTGGTCTCTCACTGAAATACATCTGACTCCCATATCCTCCACATGCCTATCAAAAACTCTAGCTAGAAGAGTTTTCGTGAATTGATCTGCAAGGTTGTCCTCTGATGTAATCTTGGTGACAACCACATCTCCTCGCTTTATGATTTCTCATATCAGGTGGTACTTGCGCACTATGTGTTTACACGCCTTATGGGCTCGTGGTTCCTTCGAGTTTGCAACTGCACCACTGTTATCACAAAAGATTGTGATAGATCTGGGCAAACTAGGAATCACATCCAAGTCAATGATGAAGTTCCTGAGCCATACAACTTCCTTGGCTGCCTCTGAGGCTGTCACATACTCAGCTTCCATGGTGGAGTTTGCCACGCATTTCTGCATGACACTCTTCCAAACAATGGCTCCACCTCCTAAAGTAAATACAAACCCTGAGGTAGACTTACTCTTGTCCCTATCTGACTGGAAATCTGAGTCCGTATTGTTGATGCAGTCTAACCCTGATTGTTGTTTTGGTGTTGATATCGATTTTAGTTTAGGTCAATGAGATGAGTTTGGTTTAAGTCCTGGTCGGGGACTGGGCACGACTCCTGGTGAGTGGAGCCAGGTCCTAGCTTGGGAAGCTAGGTTGACTGAAACCCTGGTGAGTGAAGCCAGGTCCTAGCTTGGGAAGCTAGGTTGGATGAAACCCTGGTGAGTGAAGCCAAGTCCTAGCTTGGGAAGCTAGGTTGACTGAAACCCTAGTGAGTGAAGCCAGGTCCTAGCTTGGGAAGCTAGGTTGGATGAAACCCTGGTGAGTGAAGCCAGGTCCTAGCTTGGGAAGCTAGGTTGACTGAAACCCTGGTGAGTGAAGCCAGATCCTAGCTTGGGAAGCTAGGTTGGATGAAACCCTGGTGAGTGAAGCCAGGTCCTAGCTTGGGAAGCTAGGTTGAATGAAACCCTGGTGAGTGAAGCCAGGTCCTAGCTTGGGAAGCTAGGTTGAATGAAGTCCCGGTGAGTGAAGCTTGGCACGGAGTCTTGGTCCGGGGGACTGAACACGAGTCAGAGAAGGCTAGGGAGCCTATTCTCTTGACTTATGGTGGAGTTGGCCTTGGCTAGATCGGTCTGGTGACCGATCAGGGAGTTGACACAAACTCCCTGTTGTGGATCAGTCTGGTGACCGATCCAGAGACGTCTGATCGATCTGGTGACCGATCAGGGAGAGAACAAAACATTGTTTGGCTTCTGTTCAGCTCCTGATCGGTCTGGTGACCGATTAGGGAGAGAACAGAAGCATTTTGGTTCGGCTTCTGTGTGGGTTCAGATTGTTCCGGTGAATGATCAGAGAACCTTGATCGGTCCTCATGACCGATCAAATTGTCGCAAGGTTTCTCACCTTGACCGATCAGGCTGGAGCCTAATCAGTTAGGGAGTGACCTGATCGGTCCCTAGACCGATCAGGGAACCACTTGATCGGTCGGGTGACCGATCAGTGGGTTTGGCGTGCGAAAGCTAAAGGTATTGTCCTCAACTGATGGATCGGACTGGTGACCGATCCCCAGTACTTGATCGGTCACGGTGACCGATCAAAGATGAGCTCGCGATCTCATCTTTCTCACTGTGGACTGATCAGGCTGGAGCCTGATCGGTCTGAGCATAACATGATCAGTCCGGTGACCGATCATGATCCTCTCTGATCGGTCCGGTGACCGATCAGGGTCGCCTAACCTGATCGGTCTGGTGACCGATCAGAAGCTGAACTTTAATTCAAAATGCGCTGTCAGAGTTCTGATCGCGTTCTGATTTCTACTGATGCACTACTGATATCTGCTCTGATCGTCTGATTATTGATTCTCTGGTGATTTTTTGTTCTAAACATCTGCTATGTGTGCAGGTAATTCAGGGATTACTCAAGGAGGGTCAACCGAGTCTTTCACTACGATAGTTTGGCTATTTTCCGTTTGCAGGAAACAACGTCTTCTGGCGCAAGCTACAACGGCTGAGAAGCTGATGACCTGGGGCTCGACTGAAGAGGGTTCAGTGAGTCCAGAGGAGGTCAGGGGTAGCTGGGCTATTGCAGAAGGGAAGCTAGCGAGCTGGTGGTAACCTAGCGAGAAGCAGGTTAAGAGTTGGCTGGCGAAGAAGAGAAGTAGGGCTCTTCTTTGGCTACAACTCAGGAGCTCTCTTGTGACAACTTTGATCCTGGATCTTGAAGCTCCTGCAAACTTGAGCATTCCTTGAAGCGACTGAAACTTGAGCATCTTGAAGTAGAGGAGATCTTGGCGAGTCCATCAGCAAGCAGACACAAAGAGCTGGGAGCTCTTGCGTGAGAGTTGTGCTGAGTGAGCTTGGTGAAGTGTTTTCGTCTGTGTTCATTGTGCTCTGTAAGTGTGTTCATTGTCTCTGTGCTTCTCATATCATATCTATTGAGACATTATGTGGAGAGGTTTCCCCACCGAGAAGGAGGATTTGATATCCGAATTTTCCGAGGCTTGATCTATCGACGATCAAGGGATCACCCACCTTACGGGCATGCCAAGGAGTAGGTGCAAGTTATCCCTGAACCTTGTATATCCTCGTGTTAGGGTTTTTGGTGTTCTTTGATTTCTGCATATCTGTTTTTCTGTTTGCTCTGTTTCCACTGATGTTGCTAACCCTAAGTGAAGAAATCTCAAAAAGAGCAAAGTATTTGTGTCTGACTACATTCACCCCCCTCTCTAGCGATCCAAGCACCAACACGTATAACCCACAGGGACTAATTGGTCTTCCCAGTAAACCAGCATATAATCCCTTGTTCGTCTCAGGTATTTCAATATATGCTTTACCGCAGTCCAATGTCCCTGTCCAGGGTTACTCTGATATTGCTAACCATGCCCACGACAAAACAGATATCAGGTCTCGTGCACAACATAACATACATGAGGCTTCCTACTGCCGAAGCATAAGGAACCGCCTTCATTTCCTCTATCTCCTTTGATGTTTTTGAACATATCTCCTTGGATAGAGGAACTCCATGCCTGAAGGGTAGGAAACCCTTCTTGGAGTTTTCCATGCTAAAACGAGACAAGTCGCTGTCAACATATGAAGCTTTGGATAAGCATAACATCCTATTCTGGCGATCCCTTATGACTTTGATCCCAAGGATGTGTCTTTCTTCTCCTAAGTCATTTATATCAAACTATTTTGATAGCCAGACCTTTACGTCTGATAACACCTTGACATTGTTTCCAATTAACAAAATGTCATCTACGTAATGCACAAGAAACACCACGACGTTTCCGTCACATCTTTTGTATACACATGACTCATCCGGGCTTTGAGTAAATCCATATGACTAGATTACTTCATCAAAGCAGATGTTCCAAGATCTTGAAGCTTGTTTCAATCCATAAATGGATCGATTAAGCTTACATACTAGATGCTCTTTGCCCTTTGCAATGAACCCTTCTGGTTGTTGCATGTAGATGGTCTCCTCAAGACTTCCGTTAAGGAAAGCTATGTTGACGTTCATCTGCCATACCTCATAGTCCATATGAGCTGTAATAGATAAGAGAATCCGGATTGACTTAAGCATGGCTACCGGTGAAAAGGTCTCCTCATAATCGATACCCTCTTTCTGAGTGTACCCTTTCGCAACAAGCCTAGCTTTGAAGGTCTCAACCTTCCCGTCTGATCCTCTCTTTCTCTTGTAGATCCACTTGCATCCAATGCTTTTACACCATTGGGTGGTTCTACTAATTCCCAGACCTGATTAGAATCCATAGATTCTATCTCAGAGTTCATCGCTCTTTGCCAAGAATCTGCATCCTTATCTTGGAGGGCGTCGTCATAGGTCCAGGGATCCGATTCATCTTTACCAGAGACCAAGTTCGAAGACTCTCCCAAAATCATGAACCTTTCAGGCTGTCTGACAACCCTCCCACTGCGACGAGGCACCACCTGTGTATCCTCAGTGACACGCGGTGCAATGACTTGTGGTGTGTCCTCTTGTACAATTGGTCCTAAGGTCGGAACGTCCCTACTTAACTCTTTAAGCACTAGTCTACTCTTGGGCTTATGATTTATCACATAGTCTTCCTCTAAGAATCTGGCATTCGTACTTACGATTAGCTTCTGATCCTTAGGACTATAGAATATACCACCTTTCGTTCCCTTAGGATAGCCAACAAACAAGCGTACTTCCATCCGAGATTCTAACTTATCAATATCTCCCTTTAGCACATGTGCTGGACTACCCCAAATCCGAATATGCCGTAGACTAGGCTTTCGCCCAGTCCACAATTCTATGGGAGTAGAAGGGACTGACTTAGATTGAACCATGTTCAGAATGTACACAGTTGTATCTAGAGCATATCCCCAGAACGAATCAGGTAGGTCAGAATAGCTCATCGTTGACCTAACCATTTCCATAAGAGTCATATTCCTTCTTTCTGCAACTCCGTTCTATTGGGGTATACGGGGTGCAGTTAGCTGGGATTGGATCCTAGCCTCTGATTAGTATGTCCTAAACTCTCCAAAGAGGTACTCGCCACCACGATCTGATCGCAATGTCTTGATACCTTTACCTTGACGCTTCTCCATATCAGCCTTGAATTCTTTGAACTTGTCAAAGCATTTAGACTTGCGGCGCATCAGGTAAACGTATCCATACCTTGAATAATCATCAATGAAAGTGATGAAATATTCAAAGCTGCCTCTAGCATGGATTGACATCGGACCACACAAATCAGAATGAATCAGTTTTAACACATCTTTGGCACTATACCCCTTGGCCTTGAAAGGCCTCTTGGTCATCTTACCTTCCAAGCTAGACTCACAGGTCGGGAGATTCTCCACCACCAATGAACCTAGGGGCCCATCGGCTATCAACCTCTGAATCCTACTAAGGTTAATATGACCAAGCCTAAGGTGCCATAGATACATCTGATTCACCCTAAAAGGCTCCTTTCTCTTATTTAAGTTAGATGATGAGCTATTTACTTCAGTATGCATCGTGGAAGTTATTGGTTCTAGAGTATACAGATTGCCGACAATTGTACCCGAACAGATAATCTCTTTATTTCATTTAATAACAACTTTATTATCAAAAGCAACAAAATATTCATCCTTTATCAACTTAGAAACTGAAATTAAATTCTTTCTAAATGAGGGTACATAAAGGCAATCTCTCAGAACTAATACTTTATTTCTTTCAAAAGAAAAAAGAAAAACTCCCACTACAACTGCCGCGACTTCCGTAGCATCACCCATGTAGACCACGATTTCTCTCTCAACAGCCATCGATTTCCTGGAACCCCTGCATGGAATTACAGACATGGTCAGTGACTCCCGTATCTACGCACTTGGTACTGGTAGATAGCACCGCTAAATAAGTTTCAACAACTAAGGCTGAAGAAATATCTTTGCCTTGTCGACGGGGACAATCCACTTTCCAGTGCCCAGTTTGCTTGCACGTGAAGCACTTGCCTTTCGGCTTCTTCACGCTAGTCCGAGGTCCCTGCGATGTTGCTACCTTCTTGAACCCTCCTTGTTTCTTCTTCTTCCTGCCTTTCGCCACAGAAGAAGAAGCCCTTTGAGTTACTAAGGCCTACGGGTTCTGACGAAAGAGGTCCTCTGCCACCTGGAGTTCTCCTAGCAGTTCACCCAACGTATAATCACTTTTGTTCATATTATAGTTGAGCCTGAACTGCTCAAAACTCCTAGGCAGAGACTGGAGTATAATATCGACCTGGGATTCCCCGTTGATATGTGCTCCCAGTACCTCATTCTCATTGAGGTGAGCCATTATTTTTAGGACATGATCCCTTACGGGTGTCCCTTCGACCATAGTGGTCATCATCAGACTCTTCATTGCGGACTGCCTAGTAGCTTGACCTTAGTTTTCGAAGAGATCTTTGAGGTTCAGCATCATGTTACTAGCAGTGGGCATGACCTGATGCTGATGTTGCAGTACATTCGACATAGATGCCAGAATGTAGCACCGCGCCATCTCATCTGCCTTAACCCACTTCTTGTAATGCTATTTCAACTCTTCACCATAGTCCTTTCTAGGCCATTCCGGGCATTCCTCGAAGAGTACAAATTTGTACTCTTCAGCAGTGAGGACAATGTCTAGGTTCCTCTTCCAGTCTATGTAGTTTGGGCCAGCAAGCTTATTTCTTTAAGAATGGTAGCTAGTGGGTTAAAGGCCATTATGAAAAACCTGAGAATGACAACATACACTACTTTAGAAATCGAAAATAAATTGATTTCTCAAAACAATAAATTTTTGAAATCAACCAACATCTCAAACACCAAGAATTTGCTTGCCACGTTAGTGTGGACGTATACAAACCCTTCATTCGATCGAGAGGGTTTTACCTATTAATCTTACTATCTTGTCAACCTAACTTTTTGACAAGTAAGACTAATAGTTGGTCAACTTCGGCCCTATAAATTATTAGCAGTGACTCCGTTGAGGAGGATACTAATAATTGTATCTAAGTGTTTACCATTGCATGACACTAAGAGAATTATTTAGGATTATGTGTTTTCCATAGGGGAAGTGCATACGCTCTTCTATAATGCTCTATAATCTTTTCTGATCTTGTGATCCGCAGAACAAGCCTATCCGTTATGGAGGAAGGCACTCAAAATCGACGCGCGGGCTTGCTCGCATCACATATCAGATTGCAATGGAGGTCGTGGGACCCTTAGGGTCCCTCTCCCACTTAGTAATTTATGTCGAGGAATTTTAACATAGCACTACCACACAACCAAGCACATAAACAAATATATGAAAAAATTGCAAAAAATCCTAGATTTTCCAACTTTCATGGCCCTTGGTCTCTAATGTGCCTCCAATCGTGTCCTCACTTTGTCTGCTCCTCCCTTTCTTCTGCACAAGCTACCTTGAGGGATCTCCGAGCCGAAATGACTAGCTAATTATTTACATCATCGATCCTATACTCCACGAAGGAGTGTACATGAAAACTAGATCGAAAGTAAAATAAAAAGCACGGCTAAACATGTGACGTATTTAATTACAAAAATTAAATACCTAGCCTCGTCAACCCCTAGGATTAATTAATTACATTAAATTTGCACAACCATTCACACAAGCATTATTTGGCCATGAAGTTGGAATCTCGTGCCTGCAACATAAAGTTAGCCTACGCACATCCGCACATCATCCAGCAAAATAAAATGTATGAAAATGCAAAAATTAGCCAATCGTAAACACACAAAGTTGGAAACCTCAGCTCTGATACCAATTGTTGGGTATGACTTGGCGGGTTTCCTAAGCGAATACTCGATCAATCCGAGAGACCTCTCCATGTCAATAGATTAAAAATTAATTCGAATGGAGACCCGTCTCCCTACGCCCATCTCGTGCCGTATCGAACGATCCAAATCACAACTCGGCCAATTACAAAAATTGACCTTGTGATTTGCTCGATCGTTCGACCGCGAAAAAGGCGACGAGTTGATCGCCGACTTTTGTGTTTATAGTCGGGGTCCAGTTAATAAATTATTCATCATGATTCAGAAAAAAAAAATAAATTAACTAACAAGAAATGACGAGCTAAATAAAATAAGCACATGATTGACATAAGGGTAATTAAAGGAGCATGGGAAGAGATATACCTTCCCGATCACCTCACGGTCTTCTACCTTATGTCCCTCCCTTTGCGGACGTCATGTGGGCGATGATCTACCGTGAACTGAGATCACCAAGGCTATCCAAACGAGCTCTTCCTTTGGCTTGGCTGAAATCTAAAACCCTAGTCACTAGGGTTTTTGGGCCGCAAGCCCCACCACCTCTCCCTTAGCGCCGCTGACCGCCGGAGGCGCCCAAAAGCTAGAAGATCGAATTGTATGTAATTACCTAGAGGTATTCCCAGATGAATTACCAGGATTAGCTCCTGATAGAGAAGTGGAATTCGAGATCGAATTGGTTCCTGGTACTAACCCGATCTCCAAGGCACCTTACCGTATGGCGCTGGCTGAATTAAAGGAGCTTAAGGAACAACTACAGGAGTTACTCAATAAGGGACTTATTCTCCCTAGTCACTCTCCATGGGGAGCTCCGGTACTATTTGTGATGAAGAAAGATGGATCTATGCGAATGTGCATAGATTACCGAGCGCTGAACAACGTGACGATCAAGAATAGGTATCCCCTCCCAAGGATAGATGACCTGTTTGACCAGCTGAAGGGAGCCACCATCTTCTCTAAGATCGATCTGAGGTCTGGTTATCATCAAGTCAGTGTAAAACAGGATGATATTCCGAAGATGGCTTTCTGAACGAGGTATGGACATTTTGAATTCGTCGTTATGCCCTTCGGCATGACAAATGCTCCTGCTATGTTTATGGACCTTATGAATCGGGTATTCTCGGCTTTTCTCGACAAATTTGTAATCATCTTCATCGACGATATCCTTATCTATTCGTGAAACCAAGAAGAGCACGCCGAACACTTGAAGATAGTATTACAGATTCTTCGGGAAAAGCAGTTGTATGCAAAGTTCTCCAAATGCGAGTTCTGGCTCGACCAAGTAGCCTTTTGGGTCATATTATTTCCAAAGACGGAGTTATGGTGGACCCAACAAAGATTGAAGCTGTGAGTAACTGGAGCAGGCTGATGAACGCCAGTGAAATCAGAAGCTTCCTCGGGCTGGCAGGCTATTATCGAAAATTTGTGGAGGACTTCTCGAGAATTGCAGCCCCTCTAACGGCTCTCACCCGGAAGAATAGAAAGTATGAATGGACGAAAAACTGCGAAAGGAGTTTCCTGGAACTAAAAAGAAGACTTACAAGTGCTCCGATTCTTACTCTTTTGAAAAGTAACCAGAGCTTCGACATGTACAACGACGCCTCCAAATTGGGACTCGAAACTGTACTTATGCAGAGTGGTAAAGTCATTGACTACGCCTCTAGACAACTCAAAGAACATGAAATGAACTACCCCACTCACGATCTAGAACTGGCCGCCTGGTCTTCGCTCTCAAAATATGGAGGCATTTTCTAGATGGAGCGCAGTGTAGGATTTATACAGACCACCAGAGTCCGCGATACTTCTTCACTCAGAAAGACCTAAATATGAGACAACGCCAATGACTTGAGTTAGTGAAGGACTATGACTATGAGGTCTTCTACCATCCAGGGAAGGCAAACAAAGTGGCCGATGCACTCAGCCGGAAGTCCAATGCTACCTTGATGTCCTTATCGGTATTACCCCGCCCACTCGAAAGAGAAATTATGAATTACGGGGTCAAGATCATTTTCGGATGGCTTTCTACCATTACCATGTCACCGACTCTGTTCGACGACATATTAGAAAAACAAAATGGTGATTCGAGTCTTCAGAGAATCGAGCAGGAGATTATAGAAGGAAAGGGCGATGGTTTTCGTATCGCCGACAATGGAGTATTATACCTTAGGGATCGTCTATGTATCCCTAATGATCCGGAGCTGCGGAAGGAAATATTAGCAGAAGCTCATGGAACCCCTTATTCGATGCATCCGGGATCCACCAAAATGTATCAAGACCTGGAGGAGAAATTTTGGTGGTTCAGTATGAAGAGGGACGTGACTCAGCATGTCAGCACTTGCTTGACCTGCCAATGAGTGAAAGCGGAACACCAGCGACCCGGAGGAGTTCTACAGCCACTTCCAATTCCAGAATGGAAATGGAAAGATATCTCTATGGATTTCATTTCAGGACTTTCCAAGACTACGAACGGATATGATGCGATATGGGTAATTGTGGACAGATTAACGAAGTCGGCCCATTTCCTAGCAATCAAGATGACCTATTCGATTGAGCAACCAGCTCTATTATATGCTAAGGAGATAATCAGACTTCACGGAGTTCCCAAGACCATCATCTCAGATAGGGATGGTCGCTTTACCTCACATTTTTGGGAATGCGTCTAGAAGTCTCTTGGCACTAAACTACGATTCAGTACCGCCTTTCACCCTCAGACTGACGGGCAAACTGAACGAGTGAATCAAGTACTGGAGGACATGTTACGAGCTTGTGCCCTAGATTTCAAAGGGAGTTGGTGCCGATATCTGTGCTTAGCGCAATTTGCTTACAATAATAGCTACCAAGCTACTATCGAAATGACACCTTATGAAGCTTTGTACGAGAGGAGATGTAGGTCTCCGATCTATTAGTACGAAGGTGGCAAAAAGAAGGAAATGGGGCTCAAGACGGATTTTATCAACGATACCACCTGAGCTATACAGAACATCCGACAACGGATAGAAGCTGCTCAGAGCCGGCAGAAAAATTATGCGGATGTCCGATGTAGGCCCCTGGAATTCGATGTTGGAGATTTAGTATTCCTCAAAGTGACCCCTATGAAAGGGGTAACGAGATTCGGGAAGAAAGGAAAACTAAGTCCGCATTATGTGGGACCGTATCAGATCCTGAAAAGAGTCGGCAAGGTGGCTTATGAGCTGGAGCTGCCCCAAGAGATATCGGCTATTCATAACGTGTTCCATGTGTCGATGCTCAGGAAGTGTATCCCAAACTTAGACCAAGTGATCGAGCCGGAGACAGTACAAGTTCAGGAGGACCTAAGTTTTGAAAGCCGACCTATCCAGATCCTTGATCGGGAAGTTAAAAAGCTAAGGAACAAGGAGGTACCCTTAGTCAAGGTCCTATGGCAAAGTCAACGGTTCGAGGAAGCCACCTGGGAACGTGAGGACGAGATGAGACGCAAGTACCCGGAGCTATTCTATGTTCGAGGACGAACTTTCACGAGGTATGGGGGATTGTAACGCCCGTAAAATCCTCTCAATATTTTTCATTAAAATATTAATCATGCCTATATGGATTCTTGAGTAACATATGAATACTAGCATGAACCTTAGCATAATTTCTTATATGGATTAAAAAGCTAAGTACTAATGGGCCTTACATGGGCCCTTCTAGTACCATGGTTATTAGTGGACCTTGGGTAGAATTTGAACATAAATAGAAATGAGTTCCAATTAGGAATATTAGCATAACTCTTAGTGGGCTCTTATATGGGCCTTGCCAAAAATAAGAGTAAATGGAATAAAAAGAAGTGCATGAACCAAGGATTGAACCTTGGACCTAGAATAGAGGCAAAGTCTCATCATGTATGTACTAACTAATTCACCTAGCAAGGGAGTGCTATTGGAAAAGAGAGAAGATTTTAGTTGAAACTAAAGGAGTTGAAGAGACACCCTGTGAAGAGGCACTTGAGTTATTTTCTCCTCTTTTCTTCCACCAAGGCTCTTCCTCTCCCCTTTTCTTCCTCCTTCTTGCCGTGAGCCACAAGGTGCTTTCCCCTTGGAAAACTTCACAAGAGGACTCCCTCTTGAAGATCCAAGGTTTCCTACAAGGCTACAAGGGCAAGGGGTGTTCTAAGGTCAAGAAGGTCTTCACTTTTTTTCTCTATTTAGGGTTTATAACCAAGACAACAAGAGGTAAGACTCCCTCACCTGTGGTATAATAGTTTTTATGTTGTCTTTCATGATTTAATATTTGTTTGGGATCTATGTTGAGAAAACTATAGAATTAAGGCATCTTAGGGTTTCGGCCAAGCACCCTTTTAGGGCTTGGGATGATGTTAAAACCTCACTTATGGTTCCTAATGCTTCCTCATGAGAAAATAAGAATGAATTGTAAGTTGTGGAATTTTTGTAACACCAAAAAGCCCTATGAAGTTTCGGCCACCCTCCCCTTGTCATGGTTAGGATTAGATCTAACCCTCCAAGCATGCTTATTATGATTCCCTATGATACAATAGAGGTTAATTGTGAGTTATATGAATTTTACATGGACTTGTGACTCCTCTAGGGTTTCGGCCAAAGACCCAATTCATGGTTAGAAATTAGGGTTAGCCCCAATCATGTGTTCTAATGGTTTCCTATAACATTGTATGTATTGTATGGGTGTTATGTTAATTATGGTACCTCACATGTTACTTGAATAATGGGACTTCCATCTACAACTTTCAGCCAAGCACCAAGTCTAGGGTTTGGGTTAGTCTAAGGGTTCAAGTATACTTGTTTATGGCTTATTATGATGTAGATATATGTTCAAGCATGTTGTATGAATTTTATGATGCCTAAAACCTAACTTTATGTGCTATGCATCACGACCTTGTATGCTTATGTTATATGTCATATTTTAGTAGGTTTTATTCATGAATGTTTTAAACCATATACCATGAACACATGTGTTGTAAAGTATGCATCATGTTTATGTAGAATTATGCATGCATTAGGTTAAAGACCTTGAACATATATATGATGAGATATATATTATGGTTAGGTAGACCTACACATGTTTATGTTGAATGTCATGAATCTATGTAGTATGTATCATATTCATACGAATCCTACCCATGCATGCTTTAAGATAGATACTATGATCATGTATGCTATGTGATATGTACCATGTATGTAAGAACTTATCTATGCATGCTTACCATATGTACCATGATCATGCAAGCTTTATGAACTAAGATGATGTTTATGCCTTAGGGCATAATTATGTATGTATGTCATGCCTTATGAATGAAGATGATGTTAATGCCTCTAAGACATAATGATGTGTGCATGACATACCTTATGAATCAAGGCTATGTTTGTGCCTTTAAGGCATAATGATGTTATGCATTAACTATGAATGATGAAATGCTAAGAATGCTTTATACCATGCTTCATGTATTAAGTTCATGTTTATGTCTTTAATTATGCTATGTAAGTTCTATGAATAATGAAATACCAAGAGCATTTCTTATGATGTAAAAAGAAGCATGTGAAGCTATTTTACTTTATGGATGGGCTTGTACCGGACCCAAGTAAGGTCCAAGGGATGAGCTCTTTAGAAAGCCTCGGTTCAGGACTACCGTAGCTGTCCTCGGTTCTGGGACTACCGTAGCTGTCCAACATGGATGGGCTCCTTAGAAAGCCTCGGTGCTGGACTACCGTAGCTGTCCCTAGGTTAAAGGTAACATAGTACCCCTAGTATGTCGAGACTAGCTACCTCGCATTTACTTAGGGATGCGTATAAATGATGGATGTATGTATGTGGTACAAGCCGGGGCCCCCCATGATGTTGAGATTATGTTTAAGTACTTATAATTATGATTTTTCAAATAAGCATCCTTATGTTATGTACATTTAATTCATGCATTCATTCATATTATGCATCTATTCCATGTCAAGTATTTTATATGCTTATGTTTTATGTCAAGAACTTCTCTATGTTAAGTATTTTATATGCTTATATTTTATGTCAAGTACTTCTTATGCCATGAGCTCTATACACTTTCATTACATGTTAAGCACTTTATATGATTATGTATTTTCATATACATCTATATGCCTCCTCATGTCAAATGCTTTATGAATACCGTCTCATGATATGCTTTTGATTTATGTTACACTCTCTATGTTATGCCCTTTTCATTGACTATATGCGATGTATGGTTTTAGTGAGTAGGAAAGGGTCTTACTAAGCCTATGTGCTTATAAGTTTTATTTTCTTATACCGCAGATCAAACAAGAGGATACTAAGCTAAGGGAAGCAGTAGGAGGGGCAAGTGTGTGTGACAGTGACATGACAAAAGAAAAAGAAAAGATCCTATTACTCATAATTATCATATGTCTTAGTTGCATTGTCATCTTTAGTTATCATGCTATACTTTATGATGGTTTTTCCTAAAGAACAACTTACTAGGAAGATTTTATTCCTTATGTTACTTATGAACAACTTATGTGGATTTCTATATCGTGCTTTATTGCTATACTTATCATTGCTAAATTATGATGTTAACATGCTATACCATGATGTGTTCGTCTAGAACAATATGTTGGCTTTAAGCTTGATGGTAGGATAAGTTATGTTTAATGCAAGCATGTTCAAGAATGTTATGTCTCACCTATTTTTATGTTACGACAATGCTAAGTTTACAAGTGACCATGTTTAAGAAGGATAGTTAAGACATGTCATCATGATTCAAGTTTTAATTGCATGGTTTAAACGCATATGTATCAAGTTTTAAATTATTCCACTGCATTAAGATCTTCATATGCATATATGTATGTTCACGTAGCGCCGCCTTTCGCCTACCTCGTAGGGCGGGAAGGGCAGGCGTTACAAGGAGTTGGATCTTGGCCCACTAATGGATCTAAACTCGATCCATTAATTAAGATCCATTCCACTAAAAGATCTTAATTGAACTTCCTCACCATCCCCCATATTTTCATATGGGCTTCACATATTACGAGTCGTCCATCCTCGCGTGTTTAAGATCTCAAATGTCTGTTAATTAATTTAAATTAGTAACAATTTAAATTAATTAACCTCTGAGTCCTTGACTAGTACCACTCGACCTTATCATCATGCCGGATCAAATCCACCTGCAGGGTTTAGCATGATGAACCTTTCGAGCTCATCAAGGGGGCATCATCAACCCGACTCACCAGGACACGAATTCCGTCAATAATCAATAGCACATCATATTATTAATATTATCTCTCAACTCACCGGGCCTATCGATCTAACAGAATAGATCTTACCCATTGGTAAATCAAAGAAATAATAATTAATAATATATGTCCGTTATTATATCGGGGTTAAGGGAGCGTACTCCATAATATAAACTAGAGGTCCTATCCAATTATCGAGTGAGTACAAATTGGATAACCTCGGGTTTTGGTCCTACTCAATGTACTCAAAGCACACTAGTGTAATTCTATGGTCAAGACCAACCACACCTAATTACACTACAACCATTCTGATGGGTAGTCCAATTCTATCTCAGTTGTGAGCCTCTCATTTATACTAAGTAAGGAACTGATAACATGATCTTCCGTGTGACACCACACACCATGTTATCTACAATGCAAAGTAATTGGACTTCATACATGTACTATTATAAACAGGCACCTAGTGATGTTGTGATTCTCTTTTCAAAACTAAGATGTTCATATAAAGAAATTCATGTCTTTCAGTATACACATATTACAATAGGTGGAGGTCATATTTAATTATGAGGGTTGATGAGGTTGTTCAATGATAATCCTTTAGTAGATTGGATTATCATTAATGGATCAGGCCTTGATCCATTAGGTGGCCAAGACCCAACTCCTCCTCATGGTCCCTATTGTAGCCTATATATACCCCATAAAGCCATTATGAAGCATAACCTAAGTCTCTTATTTTCTCACCTCTTCTTCTCTCACTCCTAGGGTTTTTGGGCGCCGACGGCCAAAGGTTGAGGAGGTGGTGTGCAAGGCTAGGGAGAAGGTGGAATGCTTGTGTTTTCTCTTCTCCTCTTTCCTTCTCTACGATCCCTTTGGGCGGGTGGCATCAACAAAGAGTTGCGAGAGATTGATACACCTCTTGGTGGAGCTAAAAGTCGGCGGCAATAAAATAAGAAGTTTCTTCTTCTTTTGGCTGACGCAAGCAATAAGAGGAGGTTGATCTTCTTCCTCTTATCTTTTCTCCTCTTCCTCTAGAGGTGCACAGCCAGGTCAAGCAACAAGGGAGGAGTTCTTCATCCTTGTTGGGCGTGTGACACTTAGGGAGGAAGGAGTAGTTGCCACAAGCTCTCTTGAGAGAGGGCTAGGGTTTGCGCAAGCAAAGAAGGAAGAAAGAGAGGTTTTGGTAGCTTCATTTCTTGGAGGATCGTCACCCACACGATGTCCAAGAAGGGGATTGGACATATGATAGGTCATACGATAGAAGATTGTGAGGTAAACAAGAGGTATATTTCTTGTTTTGGTTCCTTTTACTTCTTGTACATTATTGTATGTTCATATTTGTCATGAACCTCGAAGATAAACATAAAAACTAGTGATCTATTCATTGTCTATTCCACGAATAATCAACTAAACGAGTTAGATTGCTTGAACAACAAGTTTGTTCAAGCGATCACTCAAGTTGATTAGTACGATGATGAAACGGTTGCTTGGGTAATTAATGATGATGCAGTCTGACCTGATTGGTATTTTGGTGTTGACACCGATTTAAGTTTAAGTTAGTAAGATAAGTTCGGCTTAAGTCCTGGTCGGGGACTGGGCATGAATCTCGGTGAGTGAAGCCGGGTGACTGGAAACCCCGGTGAGTGAAGTCGGGTCCCAGTGAGTGAAGCCGGGTGACAGAAACCCCGGTGAGTCAAGTCGGGTCCTGGTGAGTGATGCCAGGTGACTGAAATCTCGGTGAGTGAAGTCGGGTCCCGGTGAGTGAAGCCGGGTGATAGAAACCCTGGTGGGTGAAGTCGGGTCCCGGTGAGTGAAGCGTGGTGATGGAAACCCCGGTGAGTGAAGTTGGGTGACTAGAATCCCCGGTGAGTGAAGCCGGGTCCTGGTAAGTGAAGTCGGGTAATGGAAACCCCGGTGAGTGAAGCCGGGTGATGGAAACCCCGGTGAGTGAAGTCGGGTCCCGGTGAGTGGAGCCGGGTGACTGGAAACCCCGGTGAGTGAAGCTGGGACCCGGTGAGTGAAGTTGGGTGATGGAAACCCCGGTGAGTGGTTGGGTCCTAGCAAGTGAAGCTAGGTGACCGAAACACTAGTGAGTGAAGCCAGGTCCTAGTGAGTGAAGCTAGGTTGAATGAAGTCCCGGTGAGTGAAGATGGGCACGAAGTCTTGGTCCGGGGGACTGAGCATTGAGTGTACTGGTCGGAGAGGGCACGTGAGCTTTTTCTCCGGGACCAGAATGAGTCAGAGAAGGCTAGGGAGCCTGTTCTTTGGACTTAGGGTTGAATTGGTCGGAGCTGGATCGGTCTGGAGACTGATCAGGGAGTTGACACTAACTCCTTGTTGTGGATCGGTCTGGTGACCGATCCAGGGAAGTCTGATCGGTCTGGTGAATGATCAGAGAGAGATTAGAATGCTTCTGTTCGGCTCCTGATCGTTCTGATGAACGATCAGGGAGAGTTCTGTTTGGTTTCTAATCGTTCTGGTGAACGATCAGAGGGAAGGTCAGTAGCTTGTCTGGAGAACCCTGATCGGTCAAGGTGACCGATCAAGGTCCTCTTGGACTGATCAGGATGGGTCCTGATCGGTCTAGAAGTGTCCTGATCGGTCATTGTGACCGATCAGGGCACACCCTAATCGGTCTGGTGACCGATCAGGGCACACCCTAATCGGTCTGGTGACCGATCAGGTGCTTCTGCAGTGAAGTGGCCAGTAAGTTGATGGATCGGTCAGTGTGACCGATCCACTATCCTGATTGGTCAGTGTGACCGATCAGGGAGACACTGACCTGATCGATCATGGTCTTCACTGATCGGTCTGTGGACCGATCAGTGCCTGATAACTTTAATTCAAATCCGCTATCAGACTTCTGATAGCTTTCTGATCATTTCTGTTTTCTCTGCTACTTACTGATTCACTTTTGATTTGTTGTGCTAAGCGTCTGTTAAGTGTGCAGGTAATGCATGGATGATTCAAACGAAGGAGGAGGGTCAACTGGAGACTTTCTCTTCCTCAGGTTTGGCTGTTTTCTCTTCTCAGGTTTCAATGTCTTCTGGCGCGGGCTGGCAACGGCTGGCAATGCTGACAACTGACCTGTGGCTTGGCTGAAGAGGGATCAGTGGAGTCTAGCAGAGGTCAGTGGGTTGGTGGCTGAGGTTGTTGCAGACGCTCCTGTGATCTGCAGATGAGCTGGTGAGCTACAGAGACGCGCCTGGTGACCTGCTGATGAGCAGGCATATAAAAGATGGCGAGAGAAGTGGAGAAGGCAACTCTTGCATACACTGGAAACTCTTGAGCGTTCTTTGAATCTCTGTAACTTGAGCACTTGGAAGGAGAGGAGAGTTTTGCGAGTCTATCAGCAAGCAGACACGAAGAGCGGGGAGTTCTTGCGTGAGAGTTGTGCTGGTTGAGCTCGGTGAAGTGTTCTCTTGTGTGCCTTCTGTCCTAGTGCTCTGTAAACCTTCTTGTGTTTCTCTGTGCTTAATTACATCACTCTGTTGAAACTGTTGTGGAGACGTTTCTCCACTGAGAAGGAGGTTCTGTGATATCTGGATTTCAGGGGCTTGATCTGCCGATGATCAAGGGATCACTCACCTCACGAGCACGCCAAGGAGTAGGGGCAAGTTATCCCCGAACTTTGTAAACCCTTTGTGTTAGCATGTTGGTTTGTGTTCTTCATTTCTGCATTTTTGTTAAGTTTGTCTTTCTATATATGTTTTGCTTCCGCTACTAACCTGATCGTAGAAAGTTTAAAAACAGCCAAAAGTTTGTGTCTGGCTATTCACACCCCCCTCTCTAGCCATCCAAGATCCAACAAGTGGTATCAGAGCTAGGAGCTCTGTCCAACGGTCTAACACCCGAGAGCTAAACAACAATGGCTTTGAGAGAGGGATTCAACACCAATCGACCCCCTTTCTTCGACGACGCAAATTTTCAATCCTGGAGATCGCGTATGGAGTATTACCTCAAGACGGATATAGGTATGCGGTTTTCTGTGAAAGAAGGGCTCACCCCTCCAAAAGATGCTTAGGGAAACGAGTTGGAATCCTCGAGATGGTCGGCTAAGCAAACTCGGAAGGGAGAAGCCGATGCGAAAGCGGTGGTCACCCTGCAGTGTGGGATGACCAAGGAGCAGTTGATCAAGGTAGGTCCCTTCACCAGTGCTAAGGACCTTTGGAACAAGCTCATCGAGCTTCATGAAGGCACCTGGGACTCAAGGATAGCTAAGAGAGATCTTTTCCTTAACCAACTTCAAAACCTCTCCATGAAGGAAAGTGAAACGGTAAGTGAACTTCATGGTAGATTCAAGGAGATTCTCAACGGGTTACATTCCATTGATGAGAAGGTCGAGAATCGCGACCTTGTGAGGTATGTTCTTAAATCCTTTTCGAGGAATGCTTTGTGGTCATCCATGGTGGATGCCTACAAGGTATCCAAGGACTTGTCCATTGTTAAAATAGATGATTTGTTTTGTGAGATGGAACTACATGAAATTGCTAACAAAGGCCCCAAGGAGAAGGGGATTGCTCTTGTGTCAGGGGACAAGACAAGAAGAAGAAAGAAAAGAAGGAGAAGGAGGTCTCATCTATTGGATCGGAGAAAACGATAGAGGGGGGGTGAAAATCGTTATAAAATTTTCGAACTAAGAAAGAGCAAATACGTAGCGGAAAATAAAGTAACGAAAAGCAAGACAATAGACACGTGGAATTTATTTACTTGGTTCCCGACCCCCCAGGGTCAGTACGTCCAAGGCCTATGTGCTCGGCGTGAGTCCACTATTGGTCTCCTTTCCAGAATTTTCGGAGGCGGAGAAAACCCGTCTTACAGTTGATATACAAGCAAAAAGATATGAATTGAAATGCAACTTGAATTAAAACAAACCAAATAGAAACAGGCGATCCGGCCAATCCGGAACTCCGAAGCATCGCGCACTTCCTCCTGAAGCTTCCTTGGTCGCAGAGCTTCATCTGATCGCTTTTGCTTCGTATGGAATGGCTTAGAATGAATGTAGAAGTTGTGTCTGAAGCTGAGGGGTCGAGGCCCCTTTTATAGGCTTCATTCGGGCGCCTGTGTTTATGGGGGCGCCCTATAGGGCTTGGTCAAACCTTATCCCCGCGCCGAACTCGTCGCAGCTGATAAAACCTTTGACCTGGGCACCTACATGATCCCGTACGCCTGTATCATCCCGGGCGCCTGAATGGAAGCTTGTTCTGCCTTCTTCGACTAAACTGGTTTTTCCTTCTATGATCTAGGCGCCCCTATTGATGGGGGCACCTAGATGCTTGGGGGTGCCCCCATTGATGGGGGCGCCTGGACTCAAGCTTCCAGCCGCGTTGTTTGCCTGCTTTCTCTTCCATTCTTGGTACCTGCAAGATACAAAAACACAAAACAAGTATACACACAGTTTTAACCTTAAGGACTTGGTTCTGACTTCGGATTGTTGATGCAGTCTGACCCTAATTGTTGTTTTGGTGTTGACACCGATTTAAGTTTGATTTTTGTCTGGTTAAATTTAGATTAAGTCCAGGTGGATCGGGAGATCGCATGCTGGTAGTGGAAAATACCTAGTGGGACTAGGCACACCTAGTGGGACTAGGTGATGTGAAAAGTCCTAGCTCGGAGGGCTAGGTATGAAAAGTCCTAACTTGGAGGGTTAGGTGTGAAAAGTCCTAGCTTGAAGGGCTAGGTGTGAAAAGTCTTAACTTGGAGGGTTAGGTGTGAAAAGTCCTAGCTTGGAGGGTTAGGTGTGAAAAGTCCTAACTTGGAGGGTTAGGTGTGAAAAGTCCTAGCTTGGAGGGCTATGTGTGAAATGTCCTAACTCGGAGGGTTAGGTGATGGAAATCCTGGTGAGTGAAGCCAGGTCCTAGCTTGGAAGCTAGGTTGGATGAAACCCTAGCTTGGAGCGCCAGATCCTAGCTTGGAGGGCTAGGTTGAAGTCTCGGTGAGTGAAACTAAGCACGGAGTCTTGGTCCGGGAGACTAAGAACGAGTCAGAGAAGGGCTGGAAGCTTGTTCTCGTGACTTAGAGGAGATTTGACATTGCCTGGATCGGTTTGGTGACCGATCAGGGAAGTTGGCACGAAGTTCCCTCGTGGATCGGTCTGGTGACCGATCCAGCTATGTCTGATCGGTCTGGTGATCGATCAGGGAGCATAAAGTGAGATTGGAAGCCTACTGATCGGCTCCTGATCAGTCTGGTGACCGATTAGGGATACTATTCAGATCGTTCTGGTGAACGATCAATTGTCGCAGGTTTCTCACTATAACCGATCAGGCTGGAGCCTGATCAGTCAGGAAGTGTTCTGATCGGTCTGGCGACCGATCAGGGGTGTGGTAGAAAGAAGCTGGAGGGAACCAGGCTGGTGCTGGATCGGTCTGGTGACCGATCACCAGAAAGTCGCGATTTCGGGTTTCTCACTGGGGACCGATCAGGCTGGAGCCTGATCAGTCTGAACCCATCCTGATCGGTCTGATGACTGATCAGGAGTCCCTCTGATCGGTCTGGGGACCGATCAGAATCTGAACTTTAATTCAAATTCACAGTTAGACGCTCTGATCGTGTCTGTTTTCTCTGTCGATTCTTGATTATGTTTGATATGATTTGCTAAGCTTCTGTTGAAGTGTGCAGGCTTTACAAGGATGATTGAAACACTCAAAGAGGGTCAATGGGAGACTTTCCATTGAGCAGGTTTGTATGCATTCTCTTCTCAGGTTTCAACGGCTTCTGAGGCATGGCTGGCGACTGACGGAGGCTCAGCTGGAGAGGGTCTTCAGTGGACTGAGTGCTCAGAGAGGTTAGAGGGGTTCAGGCTGTGCTCAGTGGATGCTGGCGAAGCTTGGCGATGAGGAGAGGAAGCTTAAGACAAAGCTGGAAGCAGAGGAGCGAGATGTAGCGAATAGATAGAAACTTGAGGAGTTTGGCTGGGCTGTGTCGAGAGCTCTCTGTTGCTTTGTGCTTAAGTGTTCTTACTACATTCTTGTGAGGTTCTCTTCTTGAGTGTCTCGTGAGCTTAACTTGTATCAATCTGTGAGACAGCTTGTGGAGAGGTTTCTCCACCGAGAAGGAGGCTTCAATTTATCCGGTGTTTGCCGGGGCTTGATCTGCCGACGATCAAGGGATCGCCCACCTTACGGGCACGCCAAGGAGTAGGGGCAAGTGATCCCCGAACCTTGTAAACGATCCTTGTTAGCGTCGGTTTGCTTTCCTTTGTTCTACTTTGTTGTTTGTTACTTCTATTTCTACTTTTGTCTTCCGCTGCCTAATCTCTTAAGTGCAGAAACTTAAAAGAACAAGAGTTTTGTGTCTGGCTATATTCACCCCCCCTCTCTAGCCATCTAAGTTCCAACAAGTGGTATCAGAGCTTGGGGCTCTGTTCAAGCGGCTTAACATCCGAGAGCTTCAACGATGGCCATAGGAAGAGAAGCGTTCAACACAAACAGACCTCCATTCTTGGATTGTTTAAATTTTCTGTATTGGAGGTCAAGGATGGAATTTTATTTGAAGACAAACATGAGCATGTGGTTCTCAGTGAAGGAGGGTTTCTCTCCTCCAAAGGATATTGAGGGAAAAGATCTAGACTTTTCCATGTGGTCGACTGAGCAAATCAAAAAGAGGGAAGCTAATGCCAAAGTTGTTGTCACCTTACAATGTGGGATGAACAAAGAGCAGCTAATCAAGGGTGGCCCCTTCACTTCGGCCAAAGACCTATGGAACAAACTCATTGAGCTCCATGAGGGAACTCAAGATACACAGATAGTTAAGAAGGACCTTCTTCTCAGCCAACTTCAAAATCTGTCCATGGAAGAAAATGAAACTGCGAGTATACTTCATGGTCGTTTTAAAGAAATCCTCAACGGTCTCCACTCCATCAATGAAAAGGTAGAAAACCGAACCTAGTAAGGTATGTTCTTAAAGCTTTTCCTAGGAACGCCTTGTGGTCATCCATGGTGGATGCTTACAAGGTTTCCAAGGACTTATCTTTTGTTAAGTTAGAGGATTTGTTTTGTGAGATGGAGCTACACGAGATCTCTAACACAAGCCCAAAAGAGAAAGGGTTTACTTTAGTGGCAGGTGACAAAAAGAAAAAGAAGAATGACAAGGAGGAGGAGGAAAGTGATAACCGTTTTTGTCGTGTTACGGTTTCAAATACAATTTAAGTACCGAATTCCTCTAAACTAATGTAGCATAGAGTAACTCGAGTCATCTCCCAACGAATGTAGTTGGTACATGATAATTCTCAGGATTGTATGTTATTGCTTTCGGGTTTTGGATATGAACTGGGTTTTGGGTTTGAACGTTAATACTACGAAAAGAAATGACAAAGCAGGTATGAAATCTAGCCTGATTAAGGAAAGACAGTACAGATAATGAAATCTAATTTAGCCTGACTACAATTGCGGTAAAGAAAAGAACAACTTGAAATAAAGCAGTAACAAAACTAAACATGGAACAAAACCTACAGCATTAAAGAGATTTAATCTAACCTAACTTAAGTGCAATAAAATGAAGACATGAAACTGAAAACAATGAAAAGAGCAATACCGAACAAAAGTTAAACAACTACGAAACATCATAATTGAAGGTTTTGTTCTAAGAAACATTTAATCAAACACATGAGAGGCATACTAAAATTTGCTTCAAGAACATTCAAATTGCAATAGGGAAAATTCGTCTAATACAAACATTCAACAATTATCCCAAGCATTCACCAATTAAGAACAATCACATTCGAAACCAATTGAAACATGTAATTAACCCAAGAAGTATTTGCTGTGAAGAGGAAACTTCTATGAAGAAGCTGAAGTAATCAACAACTTGAAACACGCCACTGGATCAAGCTGCTGTGAAGAAGCTGTGAAGAATTGCTGGGATAAGGTTGAGTGGTACTTCTCATGGAGTTAGATATTAATTAATTAAATTGTCAGTAATTTAATTAATGAATGGACATTCGAGATCATAAACACTGGGAGAATTTATACACATAATAGGTGGAGCCCATATTTAATTATGGGGGTTGGTGAGGTAGTTCAATGATAATCCTTTAGTAGATTGGATTATCATTAATGGATCGGGCCATGATCCATTAGGAGGCCAAGACTCAACTCCTCCTCATGGTCCCTATTGTAGCCTATATATAGCCCATAAAGCCATCATGAACATAACCTAAGTCTCTTATTTTCTCTCCTCTTATTCTCTCTCTCCTAGGTTTTTTGGGTGCCAGCGGCCAAAGGTTGAGGAGGTGGTGCGCAAGGCTAGGGAGAAGGTGGAAAGCTTGTGTTTTCTCTTCTCCTCTATCCTTCTCTACCTTCTCTTTGGGCGGGCGGCATCAACAAAGAGTTGAGCGAGATTGTTACACCTCTTGGTGGAGGTAAAAGTCGGTGGCAATAAAAGAAGATGTTTCTTTTTCTTTTGGCTGGCGCAATCAAGAAGAGGAGGGTTGATCTTCTTCCTCTCATATTTTCTCCTCTTCCTCTAGAGGTGTGCAGCCAGGTCAAGCAACAAGGGAGGAGTTCTTCATCCTTGTTGGGCGTGTGGCACTTAGGGAGGAAGGAGTAGTTGCTACAATCTCTCTTTTGAGAGGGCTAGGGTTTGCACAAGCAAGGAAGAAAGAAAGAGAGGTTTTGCTGGCATCGTTTCATGGAGGATCGTCGCCCACATGACGTCCAAGAAGGTGATAGGACATACGATAGAAGATCGCGAGGTAAACAAGAGGTATATTTCTTGTTTTGGTTCCTTTTACTTCTTGTACATTATTGTATGTTCATATTTGTCATGGACCTCGAAGATAAACACAAAAACCGGCGATCTATTCATCGTCTATTCCACGGCTAATCAACTAGATGAGTTAGATTGCTTGAATAAAATGTTTGTTTAAGCAATCACTCAAGTTGATTAGTACGATGATGAAACGGTTGCTTGGGTAATTAATCTCCATCTGGATTTGTTTTAGTTAATAAAATTTTAATCCGGGGACATGGAGAGGATTCCCATGCACAACCGAAACCAACAGACAGAAGTAGGGACGGGTCGACACAGAAGTAGGGACGGGTCGAGGTACAGACGTCTCCAGATCCGAAATCTTTGGAGGCCAAGCAAAAGTCGAACCGAAGGTGCCGGTTGGCAACAGGTAACTTCTTCATAGTGGAGTAGGTGAAAGGACGCGTTCCCTGAAAGAGGGAACAGTAAGCGTCGGTCCGACCTAGGATTTCAGTTGAAATCCAAATTCAGGATTGGAGAGCACTAGCTTACATACACATATTTTATATATTATTTGTATTCGGACTAACCCTATATTATAGCTATAGAAGATGGAGACTGGTCAAATCTACTGTGCCCGAGAGGACTCAAGTGCTCGAGAACACATGTTCCCTAGAAGTCTTGGGCGCTCGGGAACACAAGCGCCCCAGAGGTCTCGGGTGCCCCTATGCAAATGACTTAGCCTGGGTGAGGCTGAGTTGGCGCGCACTAGTTGGAGTCGCCACGTCAGCAACACAAGCACCCTAGAAGCTCTTAGGCGCCCGAGACGGATAAAGTTTAACCAGGGAGAGGATTGGGATGCAGCTAGATCGCAGCGTTGGGAGCACCCCTATAGGCACTCAGGTGCTTGTATGCCCATTTATAAGGGGTTTTGACCACGCACTTCTAACATCAATTTTCTATAACTATTGTGCTCAAGTGTACTGCTCCGAAGTGATCTAGAAGCATTGAAACACTACTCCAACAATGACATACAATTTCCTCCTCTTACTTAGAGTTGTTGGTATAATTTATTGTTTTTTTATGCTTAACATTGCATCTTTGTAACATCTTTTGTGACTTCTATAATTGCCCAACGTAAACGGTCAAGGACCATGGTAGGAGCTGTTATAGACTCCGAATCAAATAAAAATAAATGTGTTAGTGATTCTTCTACTTGTGTAAATTCTTCCCGCTGCTTAAACTCATACTTAAATCTGAGAAATTTTTGAAACGCAATATTCACCCCACACCTCTATTGCTCTCTACGATCCCACAATTGGTATCAGAGCGGGGTTTGCTCAGATTCGGTGAAACCACCAATTGAGCTATTTTTTGAGATTTTGTGTTTTTTGAATTAATCAGAAACGATACTCTTGCCTATTTCTGATTTTTTTCATTCGCAAGTTTTTTGTTTCTCGTAGTTGGTGAAACACCACTCTAAATTTCTTTTACTTACATTTATTCTGACACTAATAATCCATGACCAAGTCTTGGCACAATTTTCCTTATTTTTGTCTTACAAAATTCTTTCATACTCCCTCAATGGCCTAACAAGAAGGCTACAACATCGCCTGCCCTCCTCTCTTCTCTGGAGAGGACTTCAGATACTGGAAAAGCTGCATGGAAGTCCACCTAAAAACTCAGGTGGTCATGTGGATCAACATCCAAGCCGACCTCGAGATTCCAAGGAACACACAAGGTGAGCTTCAGGGATACAATGAATGGGACGCAGCTCTGAAAAAGAAGATAGAAGATGATGTCAAGGTAACCCAAACTAGATTGTGCAAGTTTTTTGTTTCTCGTAGTTGGTGAAACACCACTTTAGATTTCTTTTACTTACATTTATTCTGACACTACTAATCCAAGACCAAGTCTTGGCACAATTTCCCTTATTTTTGTCTTGCAGAATTCTTTCATACTCCCTCAATGGCCAAACAAGAAGGCTACAACACTGTCTACCCTCCTCTCTTCTCTGGAGAGGACTTCAGATACTGGAAAAGCCGCGTGGAAGTCCACCTAAAAACTCAGGTGGTCATGTGGATCAACATCCAAGCCGGCCTCGAGATTCCAAGGAGCACATAAGGTGAGCTTCAGAGATACAATGAATGGGATGCAGCTCTGAAAAAAAGATAGAAGATGATGCCAAGGTAACCCAAACTCTTTAGTGTGGTCTCGCGAAAGAGGAACTCAACCCCGTCAGCCCCTTTGAAGCGCAAAGAATTTATGGAACAAATTGATCGAACTTCACGATGGGAACTCCATCACAAAGGTTAGCAAGCATGACTTGCTAGTAAATAAGTTATACAACATGAAGATGCAAGAAGGTGAGACTGCGACACAACTACACGTACGAATCCAGGAGCTGATAAATGACCTTCATGCAATTAGCTACAAAGGAGAAAATTGTGATCTAGTAAGGTATGCACTAATCTCATTTCCAAGGAACACCTTGTGGGCATCCATGGTAGATGCGTACAAGGTTTCTAAGGATCTAGGTTCAATTAAATTATATGAACTCTTTTCTGAATTTGAATTGCATAAACAAACTAATGGTACATCAACCGAGAGAGGTATTGCATTGGTTGCAGGTAAACTCATGAAGAAAAAGCCACAACCTGAACCCAAGTTTGAGTCTGACTCAGAGTCTGACGCCGAAGACATGGATTACTCAGAACTAGTTAATCTAATTGAAGAATGTACAAAAAAGAGCAAGGTTCAGAGAAAGAAGAAACCAGTTCAGTCAAAGGATGATCTGACTGAACCAAGCATGAGCCACAAGAACAAGACAGAGATCACCTATTATGGGTGAAATAAGAAGGGTCACTTCAAATCGGAGTGCTCTAACATAAAGGAAGTGAAGAAGCAACGAAGAAAGAAGGAGGTTCAAGGCACGTGGGACGAGAGGCGTCAGACGAAGAAGAACTGCCACACTTGAACCTTCTCATGCTGACGACATCATACGAGCTTGACATCGAGTCTGAGTCAGAAGTTGAGCTAGAGCAAAGCAACAGAATCGGAACGATCTCCTTGTTAGAAAAGGTCGACTCATTGTAAGTGGTTACTTTGAACTTTAACTCTATAATCTGATTTCTTACCTATCTCATATGATGGCTAAATCCAAAGTTTGGGTCAAGTCAATCCAAACGAAGGTAAATGCCCTTAAGGAGGAGGCCAACTCAAGCTCCCTGACTGAGACCGTTCAAGAAAGAACCTCTACTCAAGTCCAACAACTTGAGGAAGAGAATTCCTCCTTGAAAACTCAAGTCAAGAAACTTAGAGCAACCCTAGAGCAGTTCACTTTGGATTCCAAGAATCTTGACATAATTCTTGGAAAATAAAAAAATGTTCTTAACCGATCGATCCAGACTTGGTTATAGATCCAACTCACGATATAGATCTTACTCTTCAATTGTGAACCGAAATAGCACCTGAGTCTAAGCATTGGTCCCTAAACATAGCTTGACAAATCAAGAAGGACCAACCACTATTGGATCCCCAAGGATAAATTCATTACCTGGATAGTACATGTCGAGGCTTTAGTCCAAGGGGAGCCAATAGAAAAACCATTTACATTATTAGATAATTCTTTTTGCATGCTTGTAAAAATTTGTTTGATTGCTTGTTTATTTATTTTTCTACAAACTACCATGCTTATGACTAGAACTGGTTAGATAATGACTAAACTTGATTGAAACTTGCACAACCTAGTATTAGGGTGTGGTGAGCTGATAGTACATTAGGAAAGCCTGTCTAAGGAGTCAGGAAGGGTAAGGAGTACCCTATTTTGACTTTTTAGCCCGGTGGAACTAGCCGAAGCTACCTCGCCACATCCTCGACTAGTTAGACCAAGGATTATCAAAGATTAAATTAAAAATATAATTTCTTTAAAAGACTTTGTTTAGGAAAGGGTAGTTGTTCCGATACTCAAGAAGGCCCCTGTACCTTGCCAAGACCTAGAAAACAATTATAGAAATTTATTTTTAATTTACTACTTCCTAAACCTGAACTCACTCAAAGGTCAATTAAATCTTATATTTCACTCAAAATCAAAGATAAAACTTTTATACATCTCAAAGAAATGGGTGAGATGTTTAGGATCATTTAGAAATGGGTGAGATGTTTAGGATCTAAAAGAAATAGTCCAACCCAACCAACATAAATTTAACCTTCTATTTATCAAACAAAATTTAAAATTTTACACTTTTCAAAACAAACATAATAATCTTTTTTGTAAACTTAACTCAATTTTTTTAAACTTAATAAAATTTTCAAACTTAACTAATTTTTTTTCCTTTTCACAAACTTAATAAATTTTCAATCTTAATTCGATTTTAACTTAATAAAAGTTTTAAACTTAATAAAATTTTCAAACTTAATTTTAACTTGATAATTTTTTCTTTACTTAATAGAAGCTTATCTTTTTCAAACTTAATAAAATTTCCAAATTTAATTCAATTTTATCTTATTAATTAAAAAAAACTTAACATAATCTTAACAAACTTATTAAAATTTTCAAACTTAATTGTCATAAACTTAATAAAATTTTCAAGATTAACTTTTTCAAACTTAATAAAATTTTCAAACTTAATTTTTTTTAACTCAATCAAAATTTCAAATTTAACTTAATAATTTTTTTTTTTCAAAACTTAACTTAATTTTTCAAAAATACTTGAAATCCAATTAATCAGTTAAAACTGATTAGACTAAAATTTGTCTCATAAGTACAACCATAGGCAAAACATGATTGATAGTTTGGGCCTGGTGAGACAGACTAGGTAATGAAACTCAATCAATCTATCTTATACTTTTATAAATATTGATCCAAATTAGGGAACTTTATTGTTGGTGCAATCTTCGTTAGGTCAGGGTTGACTTAGTTTGACTAGGGTCGGGTGAGCTTGAGTATCGATGTTTGACAATGATGTTAGTGTTGGATCGGGTTGGACCGGCTAGAGGGGAGTGAACAGAAGGTAAAAAAAAATTAAAATGGAAGGCACTCGTCTTTTAAAAAAAAGAAAAACTTGGTCGCAACTAAGAACGTTGCATCCAAGCCAGTGGATGCTCAATAAAAATCTCCTTATGGCAAAGAAGCCTTACAACAACAGGTCACTAGACTTAAGAGATTTTGCAAGTGAATAAATTATCTCTAAAGCTAAAACTCTAAGCCTATTTATAGCCTAAGAGAATAAATTTGGAATGTTGATTTTTGATGAATTTTCTCTTGGCCGTTGATTAATGGATGTAATCTGGACGGTTCATCTTGGATGAGATTAAACTGCATCCATTGGATCTAATTAAAGGATAAGGTTATCCTTTAAGAGATAAAATTTAATTAAAACTTTGTCTTCTGTTCGCAGCAGCTCATTGACATTATCTTCTGCTCACAGCAACTCATTTACATTCCCCGCTATCCCAAGTGGTAAGGATGGAGACATGTGTTAGCTGAGGTTTCGAGTTTTAGTCCTCTTAGCAACAAATAAATCTCCATTATATCAGGCACCTAGTTTTACTTGGTCAAACTGACCAGTCTTTTGGTTCTTCGTCTTTTAGGTGATTTCCGGCCAACCAAAGTTAGGTTCACCTGAACCCGTCTCCGACCTTTTGCCACTCGAGCATCCTTCCTCTTGGCTTCTCGTCCCTTGGACACCGTGCACGTCCTTCTCGCTCCACCGATGTACTCTTCCGCGTCCCTCGGATTATACCAAGCCCGTCGGATCACATCCCCACACAATCCTTCTCATCCGCTACGTCTTACGCTCGACTTCCTCCATACCTAAGCTCCTGCACACTTAGCAGAGGGATTAGAAAAACAGAACCTAACTTAACCGAGTTGATCACATTAAAACTAACCAGGGTACCAACAATTTCCCCCTTTTTGATTTGCATCAACCCAGGTTCAATTAGGGTTAAACATAAAAATTAAACTTAACTAAGTTAAATAGTTTGAGCATAAAGATTATGTAAAAAAAAAACTATCTCCCCTTGAACCTCAGTCCAACTCTCCCCCTTTGATCACATCAAAAAATGGGGAAACATAGTTAGGGAGGAAAATTTTTTTGAGTGTGATAATAAAATATTCTAAGTGAAAAAAAATCGCGTTACCACAAATTTTTCAAATTTAAAAAGGTTTTTTTTTCAAAGTTAATTCCATTTTTTTATATTGAATTTTGGAAATCAAATTTCAATAAACGATTCATAAAAAATCGAATATCTAGGAAAAAAAATTTGAATATTTTTGTCAAAGTCAAAGATGAAGATATGAGTTTGGACAAAAATTTTGAGCCTTAAATTCGTTCATCAAGTTCAAAAATAAATGAAAAAGCAACAGTTAAGAGTTTTTGAGGAATAAATTTTAAAAAAATTCAAAAAATGCTTTGAAAAAATTTGAAAGAACAAAAAAAAAATTATAATTAGTTCTTTCCACTATATCTGAATCATGAAAAATTATATCTATGAACATAAATTATTTATCTATTTTTAAAATTTTAATTTCAAATTTTGAGCGAAAAATCAGTAAAAACAAAAAAAAATATTGAAAAAAAATTTGAAAAATTCTCAGTAGATGGACAACATAATTGTGCTTAGAAAAAAAATAAAACATAATATTTGTCAGAGAAAAAAAAGGTGCACATATATAATAACAAAAAGACTTATTAGTTTAATACATATTTAGGAACCCAAAATAAGTTCCTCTCTACAGGATTAATTAAAAATTTAGGCGGAATATAGCTTTTGGGCACTTTTTTAAATTGGCACTTATGATTTTTAAAATACCAATTTAAATTATTAGGAAAGTTGTTTTTCTTTTGGCATAAATATGCAATATTAAGTTCTAATTTTTGTACTATATTTTTCAAATTATCATTTTCTTTTTACAAAATTTCAGAAGAGGATGTAAGTGTCAATTCATTTTTTAATTTCAAAATTTTTTTCTAATCTACAATTATATTTGAGAAAGGCTTTAACTCCTGCATACAACTGATCATGAGGAAGAAAACAAACCTCACTTATTGGGTCGCTTTCGAAAAGCGAGGTTCTTCTTTCTTCGTCGCTTTCTTCTGACACTCTCCCCCTTCATCAATGCTCCCTTCTTGATGATTTGCCATCAGCGCAAGTCCCACGTATTCTCGACCTTTTGACTCTTCTGACGAGGACTCGTCCCAGGTGGCCATCAGTGCCTCTGAGGTACCTTCATGGAATTCCAGGAATTTCTCCCAGAACTCTTTTGCCGAGTTGTAATTCCCGATGTGTTTGACTGCTTGCGACGGAAGAATGGCTAGTAGATGAAATTCCGCTTTGCCGTTTGCTACAAACACTGCTTTCTCCTTCTTGGTCCACAACTCTATTTCTTTATCGTTGTCATTGTTGTCTTTAGGAACTGAAAAATCATTTTTCATAATTAGTAGTAGTTCAATATTAGTTTTAAAAAATACCTGCATTCGGCGCTTCCACATCGTGAACTCCCCCTCAAACTTCGTAGGTAGATTACGGCTCCAACCATTTTCTTGAAATTGTTGTAGTCGGCGGTTAGTCCTTTTGCGGCGACCTTGGCACGGATACCACTTGTTGGATTGGGTTGGATCGGCTAGAGGGGGTTGAATAGACTGTAAAAAAAAAGTAAAATGGAAGGCACTCGTCTCTTAAAAAAAATTGGTTACAACTAAGAACGTTGCTTCTAAGGCAGTGAACGCTCAATAAAAATCTCCTTATGGCGGAGAAGCCTTACAACAATAGCACACTAGACTTAAGAGATTTTGCAATTGAATAAATTATCTCTAAAGCTAAAACTCTAAGCCTATTTATAGCCTAAGAGAATAAATCTAAATTATTAATTTTTGATGAATTTTCTCTTGGCCATTGATCCATGGATGTAATCTAGATGGCTGATCTTGGATGGGATTAAGCTATATCCATTGGATTTGATTAAAGGATAAGGTTATCCTTTAAGAGATAAAGTTTAATTAAAACTTTATCTTCTTCTCGCAACAGATCATTGAATTTATCTTCTACTTGTAGGAAATCATTTATATCGCCCGCTATCCCAAGTGGTAAGAATGGTAACATGTGTTAGCTAAGATTTCAAGTTCGAGTCCTCATAGCAACAAATAAATCTTCTTTTTATCGGGTGCCTGGTTTTACTTGGTCAAACTGACAAGCCTTTTGGTTCTTCGTCTTTTGGTTGATTTTCGGCCAAGCGGAGTTAGGTTCACCCGAACCCGACTCCGGCCTTTCGCCCCTCGAGCATCCTTCCTACTGACTTCTCGTCCCTCGGACACCGCGCGCTCCCTTCTCGCTCCACCGGCATACTCTTTCGCGTCCCTCGGATTGTACTGAGCCCGTTGGCTCACTTCCCTGTACAATCCTTCTCGTCCGCTACGTCCTACGCTCGTATTCCTCCATACCTAATCTCCTGCACACTTAGCAGAGGGATTAGAAAACACAGGACCTAACTTAACCTAGTTGATCACATCAAAACTAACCGGGGTACCAACAGTTACAACTGTGTATAAGTCTAGGTAGATTAGGAAGATCGCACACTGGCAAGGGAAAAGTATAGTGGGACAAGGCACACCTAGTGGGGCTCGGTGAAGTCCAGGTGGATTAAGAAGATCATACACTATCAAGAAAAAAGTCCTAGTGGGTCTAGGGACACCTAGTAGGACTAGATGAAGTCCATGTGGATTAGGGAGATCGCACGCTAGCAAGGAAAAAGTCCTATTGGGACTAGGCACACCTAGTGGAACTAGGTGAGTCCAAGTAGATCGGGAGAGATCGCATGCTGGTAATGGAAAATTCCTAGTTGAAAACTAGGCAAGGGAGACTCCCTGTCGGTCAAAGGGTTTATCGGACACTTGGTGAGAAACCGTGGTTAGGTAAAGGAACCCTAGACTTGAGCTAAGCAAGTTAGGGTTGAGAAATCGATTGGGATGTTGTCTCGCGAGAACAGAAAGCTTCTTAATTGATTAGGTAGTTGATTAAGGAGGACCTTAATCAATTGGGTAATTGATTAAGGAGAGATTGAATAGATTGGGTAATCGATTGGGAGAGTAGTGTCGCGAGAACAGAAAGGTTGTTAATCGATTGGGTAATTGATTAAGAAGGACCTGAATCAATTGGGTAATTGATTAAGAAGAGAGTGAATTGTTTGGGTAATCAATTGGGAGAGTTGTGCTGCAAGAATAGAAGCAGGCTGAATCGATTGACCAATTGATTCAGCTTTCTCTTAATCGATTAGTCAATTAATTAAGGTGTACAGTAATCGATTAAGCAATTGATTATAGCAGTATTACGCAAGAGCACTGTAACGCCCGAAAATTCTCAAAACAAATTTTAGAAATATCCTAGAATTAATTTTGAATTTATGGATATTTTTATAGAATTTTTTCATAGACAAATAAGGCAAAAATTGTTGGGACCGGGTGCATGTTGACATGGATGCGGGTTCGTAATTTTAAAATTTAATTACGTGCAGCGGAAGATTTAGCATAAATAATTTCTCAAATTATTTAACCACACATCTAGCATGCATCCTTATGTTGTGTAGACATGATCATATATTTAAAATTTTACAGAAAGTAAACTAATTTACTTAATACCTCGCGTAACTCGAAGGAAGGGACGAGATCCAACCGTAGCGTCCCATGGAAGCTCCGCCTCTATTCGCGTCCACGCCGAGTTTTCTTCGGGATGACTTCGCAAAGCCATGAGTTTCGTGCCGACAAGAACTACTAGATTCTACAAAGGCACGACAAGAATACCAAGAGAGAGATGAAAAACTAACCACCAAACGAAGAACGGAATCAAGATTCCGGGAGGAAGGAAGGAGTCGCGCCCGCTTCTTCTTCTTCTTCGGCTTCTTCTTGGTGGTGGAAGCTCACGGAAAAGGGGAAGGGCTCTAGGGCCGGCGGCACTAGAAGAGGGAGAGGGAGAGAGGCTAGGCAAGAATCCTTGATCTCTTGGATTTTTTTTCCAAGCCTTGCCTTGGTACCTTTATATAGTAGCCTCTTAATCGCCAAGTCTCCTTTTAACGGAATAAATTTTCATAAGAAATTTATCTTATAAATTTTTCTATGAATTATTCCATTATGACAAGTTTTTATCATAATTTAATTTACAATAAAAACAACCATATCTCCCTTTTCTTATGGAAAGAAATTTCTTTATATAAACTTCTTTATATAAATTTCTTTATATAAATTTCTTCAGATAAATTTCTTTATCATGGTAAATCAATCTATTATTGATTTTATAAAATAAAATAAACCAATCCATGGTTCATTTTAATTTCCATGAAAAATAAATCCGTTTATATAAATTTCTTTATCATGGTAAACCAATCTATTATTGATTTTATAAAATAAACCAATTCATGGTTCATTTTAATTTCCATGAAAAATAAATCCGTTTATATAAATTTCTTTATCCATAATTTTATAAAACAAACCACGCATGGTTTATTTTATAATTTGAACCAAACAATTTGGTTCTCCCCTTTTATTGTGGCCGGCCAAACAAAGAGGGTGGGGACCCTCTTTGGCCGGCCAAACCCAAGCCGAAACCGTACGAATTAAACTCATTTAATTCGTCGAATAAGTCTTCAAAAGACTTAGCCATTTTATGCTTCCGATGTGTCTCTGAAAAATTTAGATTCGACTTATCTCTCTTGATCGGAAAATCTAATTTTCAACTCGTTTTAAATCCCTCTGATCACTCGTAGTGCGTGTGTCTAAATAGGCTTTCGATTTATGATGGCCGTCTATAATTAACCAATTATAGAACGATCATGAGTGGCACCTAGTAGTACATCATGATCCCCAATTAATCGAAAGATCAACGATTGACCTCAGAAACTATTCTGAAACCCTTCAGCAGCTTTAATGAATCGTGCCTCATTCCCTTCACCATCTTATACCCACTTGGTTCAGGACACGGTCCATGTGTGTCAGTCCCCACTAGGCTGACTATGTCACACCTAGCCCAAGTAATGTCTTTCTCGTCCAACGGATTCTAATTACTCTCATGTTTCTGAGAGATTCATACTCGGAACATGTGATGCTTTGGCCAGAGGCTTTGAGTAACAATCCGACGGCCTTGGGTATACATCTCCTCGCAAGGAGTGGTGAATCCTTTGTAGGCTGTTCAAACATCTTCGGGCACTTCGGCTTATACCCAATCATCCTGGGTCCACACCTCCTTGGAGATGCTTGCTTAAGATGTCAAAGTATAAGTCTCCATGACCAAGATGACTTGAACACCGCAAGTCAAAGGAACATCGCACTTATGCTGCAGTAAGAACTTCACTGACATGTCTATATGTAGACTACCATATGAAGTTTTACAGCCAGTCACTCCAATGAACTAGTTCCCTTAATTAGCATTCATGTTTATCTCCGGACATCCCAATGTCACCATCTAGTGAGAATCAGCTGATTAGAGAATAACCCATGCTAGTCTCAACAGAATTGATAGTGTCTGTATCTATCAATTCATCGACTAGGGACAATTTCAATACTTCACAATTGCACATGTAGAGATAATCACTAGTTATGAATTCATCACAAATTCTCTCATGCTGTGAATTGTATTGCGGACATTCAGTAAATGAGTTTAAGATCTTAATCAAATACACGAACATGTATACTCAAATAGTGAAATTAAAGTAAATGATTACAATCATAAGGTGATTGCCTTAGGACACTTCTCTCATATTACTAACAAACTCCCACTTGGCCTAATGCCAATCGCTACGGTATCCAATACCACAGGCTCTAACATGACCCTCAAACTTGCTTTGAGGCAAGACCTTAGTTAAAGGATCCGCTAAATTCCTTTCAGTGGGAATTTTCTCAATTTGTATATCATTCCTACTTATAATCTCTCTGATCAGATGATAGCGGTGAAGCACGTGTTTGGATCGCTGATGAGACCTTGGTTCCTTTGCTTGTGCAATAGCTCCATTGTTGTCGCAGTAAACCGGTATTGCTTCATCAATGGTTGGATCCACACCAAGTTCTGAGACAAACTTCTTGATCCAGACTGCTTCTTTTGCTGCTTCCGAAGCTGCAATATATTCCGCTTCCATGGTAGAATCCGCTATAGTGTCTTGTTTGGAACTCTTCCAACTTATTGCGCCTCCATTTAAAATAAATATGTATCCGGACTGAGATTTGGAGTCATCCTTATCTGTCTGGAAACTGGCATCTGTATACCCACGTATTATCATATCTCCTTCTCCATATATTAGGAACACATCCTTAGTTCTTCTTAAGTACTTAAGGATTGTCTTGACAGCCGCCCAATGATCCATTCCTGGATCAGACTGGTATCTGCTTGTGACGCTCAGAGCATACGATACATCGGGCCTAGTACATAACATAGCATACATGATAGATCCTATCGCGGATGCATAAGGAATCTTATTCATGCAAATCCTCTCGTCTTCTGTGCGCGGACACATAGACTTTGAAAGGTTGATCCCATACCTGATGGGAGGGTAACCTTTCTTGGATTCCGACATGCTAAACCTTTTTAGAACTCGGTCTATATATGTAGACTACGATACACCAAACAACCGTTTTGATCTATCTCTATAGATTGTAATCCCAAGGATATAGGTTGCTTCTCCCAGGTCTTTCATGGAGAAATTTTTGGACAACCAAATTTTAACCGACTGTAAGACTGATATATCGTTTCCTATAAGTAATATGTCATCGACATATAATACTAGGAATACGACTGCACTCCCACTAACCTTCTTGTACACACAAGGTTCGTCAGGATTTTGTGAGAAATCAAACTCTTTGATTGTGTCATCAAAACAGATGTTCCAGCTCCTGGATGCTTGCTTCAGTCCATATATGGATCGTCGAAGCTTGCATATTTTGGTTTTATCAACCGATGTGAAACCTTCAGGTTGTATCATGTATACATCCTCAAGCAGGTTTCCATTAAGGAAAGCTGTTTTCACATCCATTTGCCATATCTCATAATCATAATGAGCTGTTATGGGCAGGAGCATCCGAATGGATTTAAGCATAGCTACTGGCGAATAGGTTTCGTCATAATCAATTCCTTGTTTCTGACGATATCCTTTTGCCACTAATCTAGCCTTAAAGGTAACAACATTACCTTCCATGTCGGTTTTCTTCTTGAAAACCCACTTGCACCCTATGGGCTTAATCCCTTCAGGTGGGTTAACCAAGTCCCATATGTTAGTGATATGAGATAAGTGTCCTAAGGCAATCGCCTTATAATTGTAAACATTTATTTTAATAAATGAAAATTCACTATTTGAGTATACATGTTTGTGTATTTGATTGGTATCTTAAACTCATTTACTGAATGTCCGCAATACAATTCACAGCATGACAGAATTTGTAATGGAATCACAACTAGTGATTATCTCTACATGTGTAATTGTGAAGTATTGAAAATATCCCTAGTCGATGAATTGATAAATACGGACACTATCAATTTTGTTGAGACTAGCATGGGTTATTCTCTAATCAGCTGATTCTCACTGGCTGGTGACATTGGGATGTCCGGAGATAAACATGGATGCTAGTTAAGGGAACTAGTTCATTGGAGTGACTGGCTGTAAAACTTCATATGGGAATCTACATGTAGATATGTCAATGAAGTTCTTACTGCAGCTTAAGTGCGATGTTCCTTTGACTTGCGGTGTTCAAGTCATCTTGGTCATGGAGACTTGTACTTTAACATCTTAAGCAAGCATCTCCAAGGAGGTGTGGACCCAGAATGGTTGGGTATAAGCCGAAGTGCCCGAAGATGTTTGAACAGCCTACAAAGGATTCACCACTCCTTGCGAAGAGATGTATACCCAGGCCTATCGTCGGATTGTTACTCAAAGCCTCTGGCCAGAGCATGACATGTTTAGAGTATGAGTCTCTTAAATACATGAGAGTAATTAGAAATCCAAAGGACGAGAGAAAGTTACTTGGGCTAGGTGTGACGTAGTCAGCCTAGTCGGGACTGACACACACAGACCATGTCCTGAACCAAGTGGGTATAAGATGGTGAAGGGAATGAGGCACGATTCATTCGAGCTGCTGAAGGGTTTCAGAATTATATCTGAGGTCAACCGTTGATCTTTCGATTAATTGGGGATCATGATGTACTGCTAGGTGCCACTCATGATCGTTCTATAATTGGTTAATTATAGACGGCCAACATAAATCGAAAGCCTATTTAGTCACACGCACTACGAGTAATCTGAGGGATTTAAAACGAGTTGAAAATTATATTTTTCAATCAAGAGAAATAAGTCGGATCTGAATTAATCAGAGGCGCAACGGAAGCTTAAAAATGGCTAAGTCTTTTAAAGGCTTATTGGGCGAATTAAATGAGTTTAATTCGCGAGGGCTTTGGCTTGGTTTGGCCGGCCAAAGAGGATGCCCACCCTCTTTGGTTTGGCCGGCCACTAAAAGGAGAGAAAGCCAATTTATTTGGTTTATTTTATAAATTAAATCAAGCGCGATTTGTTTTATAAAATTATGGATAAATAAATTTATATAAAGAGATTTATATAAAAAAATTTATATAAAGAAATTTGTAGAAATTTATTCTTTTTTATGGAAATTAAAATGAACCATGGATCAGTTTATTTTAATTTTATAAAATCAATTATGAATTGATTTTTCCTTGATAAGAAAAATTTATAAATTTCTTGTAAATTTTATTCCATAATTAAAAAGAGAGATGTATTTGTTTTATTATAAAGTTAGTTATAATAAAACTAGGCATAACGGAATAATTCACAAGAAAATTTATAAGATAAATTTCTTATGAAAATTTATTCCGTTAATTCCGTTAAAGGGGAGACTTGGCCAGGGAGAGGCTACTATATAAAGGAACCAAAGGCAAGCCTTGAATTCCAATCAATTAATCAAGAGATTAGTAGCTCCCTCTCTCTCTCTAACTCTCTCTCTCTCTCTCTAGGGATGGCGCCCCTCTCTCTCTCTAGGGCCGGCTCACTCTCCTCCCCTAGGGCCGACGCACATCCCAAGGGTGGCCGAGAGCTTCATCCACCAAGAAGGTGCCGAAGAAGAAGAAGCGGATCGCGACTCCTTCCTTCCTTTCCCGGAATTTTGATTCCGTTACTTGGTGGTTAGTTTCCATCTTTTCTCTCTTGTTATTCTAGTTGTGCCTTTGGAGAATCTAGTAGTTCTCGTCGGCACAATACTCGTGGCTTTGCGAAGTCATCCCGAAGAGAAATCGGCATGGACGCGAATAGAGGCGGAGCTTCCAAGGGACGCTACGGTTGGATCTCGTCCCTTACTCGAGTTACGCGAGGTACTAAGTAAATTAGTTTACTTTTCCGTAAAATTTTAATTTATGATCATGTCCACATATCATAAGGCCGCATGCTAGATACGTGGTTAAAAATAATTTGAGAAATTATTTATGCTAATTCTTCCGCTGCACGTAAATATTTAAAAAATTTACGAACCCGTATCCTTGTCAACATGCACCCGGTACCAACAGTGGTATCAGAGCCGGTTAGTGTTCGACATAATCATATAATTGTTTTGCGGAAAACTTTGTCATGATCTCAATTTTAGAAAATTTTCCAATTATGGAAACTTTCTAATTATGATAAATTTTAGATTTAGGAATTTCAATGTTTGAAAATCCTCATGAAATTTCGCAAACTTTTGAAATATCCTAGTTTCTGAAATTTTATGATAATTGTGAAAACTTCCCATCTTTGGAAACTTTCCAATTTTGGAAATTTTCCAACTTTGGAAATATGTAAGTTTTCTTTGTACCAGAAACTTACAATTATTCTGAAAACCTATTATGAAATCTCACAATTTTGGGCACTTTCTTTTAAGAAAGTCTAGACAAATTTATGGATCATTAATTGACAATTAAATTCGAATTGGTTTTAAATTATTAACAAAATTTTTTATTTTGGATTGAGCCTCGGGGAGCCGTCCAATTTAAAGTTAGTTGTTGTAATTTAATTTCCCATTTTGAATAAAATTGTCATGTTTAATTTGGATTGAGCCTCGGGGAGCCGTCCAAATTGGATTTACGACAAATTTCTTTTCTTTGGGTATCTGAGCCTCGGGGAGCCACCCTTAGAAAACAATTTGTTGTAATTAATTAATCCATGAATAAAATATGTGATCAAATCTTGGAAATTTGATTTAAGAGGTGATGCTCTTACATATTGTTGTCTCCAAAATTAATTAGGAAAATGGTTTCCTATAGAGTTTTCTTAAATGAGATTTTCATGAAAATAATATGTATTTGAATTAAGGGAATCTCTCTCTTAATTTAATAAGATTTGATTTAGAGAAATCAAAGTCTTAAACATATTATTTCCGAAATTGATTATGACAATTTAGGAAATTATTTCCCAAAACAATTCCTTGAATAAAGTATGAAATCGGGATTTGGAAATCCGGTTCCTAATCCAATTGATGAGACTTGATAAATTAAGTCACATACATACTTTATTAAGGAAATCGTTAGTCGTGACATAATTATATGTCATGAATGTGCTTAGAAAAGAAAGGATGAGACCCAAAACCCCTTACAAAATATTAAGGCTAACACTTCCATTAATATGGTTAGAACCGGAG